>JAMFTM010000345.1:0-368329 GCA_023522825.1 Diaporthe ampelina
TGACAGTAATGCGCGTCAACTGGACTGGCGTGCCAGTGGGCCAGGAGGAGGTTACCAAGGAGAACTGGCAGAACTACTACGTCCACAGCATCAAGAGGACTTTCGGGTAAGCAATCTATCATCTACTTGTAGTGGTGGGGCTCGGCCATTTACTAACTGTGCAATAGCTTCGGTACCATCCTCTAATCTGCTCGCAAGCGTAGAGGGCTCGGTACATACTATTCAGAGATCCCCAAGTTAGATAAAGGACGAGCCACCGATTAGAAAGAAGTAAAAGTTTAAAATCAAGAAACCCCTGAACTCCATGCAGTGACATGTCCTAGTCAGCCATGCCTGAGAGCCGCGACCTTCTCTGACAAGTAGGGACTAAAGCCTGTGAACCTCCAGCGGACGTTGCCGGCCTGTCCGAGGGGTGGCCTTGTAGATGTCAACGACTGAGCGGGTCTTTCAATCGCTCACACAGTCAAGCCATTTCTGGACCCCCGAGGCCTTGACACAACGGTTTCACCCCTCTCAGTCTAGACTTCAACGCACTTGTTTGATTTTGTTCAGCCCCTGGGACATTTCCTAGTGCCAAAGAATGGGCTATCGAGGGGTCACAAGCGCGCGAAGCGCGGCAGAGGCCGGAGGTTGGTGGCCGGACGCGAAAGATCGCCCGGATCTCCACTCCTCGCCGGCCCGGCTCCGATGATCGCTGTACGTCAGGACAACTCTCCGTGAAAACTTCCGTTTTCGATGAAGCTATTCACGGCTTTAGAGTACCACCTCAGTGTCTTTCAGCCAGTGCTCCCACCAACAGTGTCTTCAAGATGGCACCCGCCTACAAATTTGCACTGATTCAGATGCAACCCAAGGTCAGTCAGTCAGTTGCGTCATATCTTCAACGTGCTCAACCGTCTCTCCCATCTATATAATCTTTGAAGCAAGGAGAAGGCTCGTCAAGGCCCCTTGCTTACTGGCGTGAGCTGGTACAGCTTAGCCATTGAAACATCCGGTCTCGCATAGGCAACAACCTGTGACGCTACTTTTATGTCGTTCCCTATCTTCCTCACTCACCTTCCCTCCTAAGCTCTCCCTCATTCATTCCCTTGTTAATCATGGACCCTGCCTCAGCCAGTCGACCCGGCAGCGAACTTCGAAAAAGCAGAATCAGAGATCCGCAAGGCCGCAGAGAATGGCTGTCACGTCGCCGTGCTCCCAGAGTACCATCTCACCTCTTGGGTACCAGACCACCCAGACTTCATCACTTCCTGCGCAGAATCAGAAGCCTACCTGCCTCGGTACCAAGCCCTCGCCCGCGAGCTGAACATCAGCATAGTCCCGGGCACGATTTGCGAGTCTTACCCGGCTACCTCGCACGCGCCACCGCCACCAGCAACGGCGCAAGAAGGCAAGGAACTGCGCAACATGGCGCACTTCATCTCGGCCGGGACGGGCGAGCTGGCCGGCAGCTACCAGAAGAAGAACCTGTGGCACCCGGAGCGGCCGCACCTGAGCCCCGGGCGACATGAGCCCCACGCTGCCTTCGACACGCCGCTGCGCAACGCCGATGGGTCTCCCGTGCGCGCGGGTCTGCTTGTGTGCTGGGACCTGGCGTTTCCGGAGGCGTTCCGCGCCCTCATCGCCGACGGGGCGCAGATCGTCATCATCCCATCGTACTGGCTGATCACGGACGTCGACGAGGCCGGGCTCGCGCTCAACCCAGACAGCGAGAGAGTTTTCCTTGATTCGGCTGTTGTGTGCCGCGCGTTTGAGAACACGGCGGCTGTCGTATTTTGTAACAAGGGCGGGTGCAGCCAGGTCGCGCTGCCGATAGTGGGCAAGGTCAAGAATGAGGGTGATAGGGAGCTTGGGTTGGATGAGGATGGCACTGTCTATGCTGAGGTAGATTTGGACGTCTTGAGGATTGCTGAAGAGAATTATAAGGTGAGGGAGGATATCAAGGGTAAGGGGTGGCACTATGGATATGAGCTGGTCAGGGAGTAGACGTGGAGCGAGTGACAGTGTTTCATCTCTGATATATCGATTCAGATAGTTTGCTCAATCAAGTCACTTGCTTTCAGATATCAGGATATCAACTCAGGGGAGTGTTTTATGGTAGAATATTTCGGTTCGTGAAAGGCAGCTACGGCTGGCCAGACGAGAACAGCGCAGCGAGTGCCTGGGAGCCACAGAGGCATCGTGGCACATCCCGTGCCCAAGATATCATCCATACGGCCCGGTCCGTGCTCAGGGATGAATGAACACATTTAAAAGGCTGTCCGGATCCTATCGCTGTTGCTGAACCTACATCACGCCAGTCTCCTTGCTTGGTGGAGCACGCGCCGGTGGCATCTGGGAGGAAAGTATTTCCCAGCGACAGGATGAAGTGGGTACCCTCTCGCGTCTATCTGCCCGGGAAAGAGAATTCCCATAGCATATGCAACCTGAACGCGTTTCATGGAACTCAAAAGCATCCTCAGCTTACACCGGCCATACTGTCCGAGCTTTCGGGAACACTTTCATCCTCGCCATATAGGTGGAACATCGGAGGGCGCGGATGCTTCCGCGGGACACACGCCGGTCACCTCGGCAAGAAACAAAGTCCGTTAAAGGCCGAGAGCTAGTGGTCAAATGTCCCTGGTCTAATGATGAGATGACAAAGAGGTATTTTTGTCCTCAACTGAAATGGAACAATGCTGTCTGAATTTTGCTGGTAGAGGTCGACAGCGGAAACATGTACTTCAGATTATCTGACAGATCCCGGTTCAAAATGGAAATCAATAGTTATAACAGAAAAGAAAGTTACAAAGAGAACATGGAAATGATGTGTCACTCGGCGTTCAAAAGATCACCTGAGTTGTGTAGTGGCATGAGATGGTATTGAAGGGCATGGGCCAGGGGATCAGCCTCAGTTGTTCCAGCAGTATATGACAGTGATTTTGAAAAGTTGATCAAATTCTATGTTTCAAGCTGAGCAAGAGAACAAAGTTTCTGGTAATTACTTGGCTCAACGCTCGCACGTTGTTCAGGTGTCAGTTTTCAAGTTTATCGGTGACTGCACTTTTACAAATCTGTCTGTGGTTGAAGGATATATATTAACAATTTTACGTGTGTAAACCTTCTATGGTATGTACAATCCTAAGCAAGTTCACTAACTCCTCGCAATCCCCTCTGCCATCCTAATAGCGGCTCACACAAGTGGCGTATAGAATATGGTGTGACCAACGCTTCAACCTCGGGGAAGATTTGCCGTGTCTAATTTGCCGCTACCTCTTCTCCCTTCGCCGTCAAGGCATCCGCCTCAGGTTGGGGTATCGCCCTTGGCGAGAACGTCGTCCAGAAGTCTGACTGCTTGACGAACCACGAGTTTGTGATCTTCCAGTCCTTGGAGGGGTCTTGGAAATCAATCTGTAGAGGCCGCATTGTTAGTGAAATGTGGATAACGACAACCAGTAGAGGAACTGGGTGGAATGGCTTACGTCAAAAGCTCGCAGTAAGCTGGGTACGAGCTTGTAAATCTCCAGCAGGCTGATGTTCTTCCCGATACACGTCCTACTTCCCATACCAAACTGCAGCATTGTGCCCGTCATCTCCTTAATCCTGGCCTCCTCCTTCTCCTTGTCGAGTGACTCATCCACCAGCCACCTCTCCGGCCTGTAGACGTCCGCGTCCTCGCCAAAGATGCTCTTGTTACGGTGGAAGACCCACGCGGAGCAGCCTACGATGGTGCCACCAGGAATGAAACGGCCGGCGATCTCAGCGCCCTGTGGCGGGACGATACGCTCCATGGGCAGGCCGGGGGCTGGATGAACGCGGAAAGCCTCCTTGATGCACGCATCCAGGTATGGAAGCTTCTGCGCCTCAGCCCAGGTTACGAGACCCGTCTCATTGTCGTGGAAAATACCCTTGCGGCCTGCCTCGTCCAGCTCAGCCCGGAGCCTAGCCATCGCGGCCGGGTTGCGCAGGAGATAGTAGAAAGTGGCACCCAGGCTGATGGCCGTCGTCTCGGAGCCCGCGAACGCCATCGACACCGCCATAGTCTGTACGAGGCCGTCCGTCATGAACTCCGGGCGTGTCTCCTGGGCGGCGAGAAACTTCGACAGTAGGTCGAGCGTGGGTTTCTTCTTATCCGATGTGGGGAGGATGTTGCCCTTCTCGCTGTTGAGATCGGGCAGGCGCTCGGCCATGCGCGCTCGGGCGAACTTGGCGACGGGGAAGGTCGCGTCGATGATGCCCCATTCGCCGAGCTTGAGGTATATGGGGTTCTTCAGGAAGAGACGATCGAGAAGGGGGATCTGTCCAATCTGTTTGGGCTGTAAGTCTCTTGCTCTTCGAACGGTAGAATCAAAGACCGTGGTAGACTTACGGGAGCCACATAATTGAACAGCTGGGTCAGGTATGACACAATGCCGTCAATGTCCTCGTTCTTCTCCACAAACCCATGGCGCTTGCTGTACGTGATCTCGCCAATGACGTCGAAAGCGTAGAACTGAAGCCAGCGAGTGAAGTCACATCCTTCCGATTTATTTGCAAACAGACGCTCCGTCTGCTTGAGGAATAATTTCGTGGTGTTATCAACAAAAGGCTCGTATTGCACGAGAGCCGACATGGCAAAGGCCGAGTTCACGCAGCGCCGGAAATGCTGGTGGAAATCATTGTCGACGGTACTGAACAAACTCGGTTGCGACTGGCCCTTGACAACAGCTTGTTGCACCACGTAGAAATCAGACTGTCGAGATTTCGAATTCTTGTTAGTTTCTTGTCTATTGCAGTGCCGAACTTTGGTGTTCAGACGGCGCTCACCTTAATATAGCCCTTGTTCAGACCATATATCGCCTTCAAAGCTGCTGGATCCGCGAAGGACAAGGTGTTTGGTCCAAGCCGTACCACGTCTCCGTGCTTCTCGTGAAGTTTGAGATGGGTGAGCTCTGGGCGCCTGTTCCATACGTCCACGAACCTCCACCAATCTGTCAGTGACGCCAAAAAAGGCCCAGGGTACTTGTTTAATCCGTGATGGTATCGGTTTCGGAGGAGCCATGCGGCAAAGATGATGAATAGTGCGGAGGCCCAGTGTTGAAGCACCACATGCAATATTTGATCTGTTATTCCATGCATCTTGACTGTCGTGATGTTGCCGGGTTGAAGACGGCGATTGAGTGGTCAATGCGAAGTAGAGCGTGTACAAGTACAGGCCGGTGCAAAGTGGTGAATATTGTCCCTTGAGAACTGATCGCACAAGATTACCTGGCGTGTAGTGTCATTCCTGAAAGTGACTCGGGTTTCTAGGATGAGTTAGGGCCATAAGTTGACAAACATGTTGGGGCTGAACAGTATATAAATGAAATTTATGCTTCACGGGGACCACTCAGGTTCGGGCGAAGTACGGATCAATTTGCACAACGGTAGCCGGACTGTCGGGATCATAAAGAGGCAAATGATAGTAGCTACTCGCAACATGAAACCTTATAGATACGACATCGACTAGTGACCATTTGGATCCACCAGAGACAGTCATCGCATGCGGGTGAACCAGCCTACACGCGTGTCTATCGGTCATGCGTGGAAGATATCTCTACCGCGCGTGTCTCCAAGATCAAAGAATCCCACTCTGGGGGATCGCACGCGGCCAATGGGGCCCTGTGGGAAAATCCAGAAAACCCGCGTCAAGGACGGCATTTGGAGGCTGATAGGAGCGCCACCGGGAGCCAAGTGCCTGCAGGAAGGTCCACTCACTTGTGTTACCACTTCGAGTCGAGTGCCTGGGACATTGTACCAGGCCACCCCTGGTTCCCCAGATCGGTCCAAGCCGGTGGGGGTAATCTGATGGGGTATCCGTTTTGCTGTCAGAATAGCTGGGGATCCCGTGGAGCAAGTCGCCGCCGGATAATGACCCAGCAAAGGGCTAGCATCCTTCAACCGACGTCATAGTTCAACGGCAAGAATCAGCAATGTACGGGCAAAGAAGCCAAGGTCCCCAAAGGACCTGTGATGGACCCGTTCCTGTTGCCTTGGATCCGCTCAGTGAGGAATGTACTATCGCTGCAACAGGCGATTCGCGAACATGCATCACGAGAGCCGCGTCGAATAATGGTCAAAGTCAATATGGCCCTTGCAGACGCGGCGGCCAGGATAAGACTCCGATACCGACTCTGTCTTGGGTCGGGTATTCCGAAATCCACGGGCCGGTGGGCTCAGCCTGTGTTTAGACTTCTGGACTGGATGGGGCTGGAGACTTGAGAGGGCGGGAAATAGTTGACCCCAGGTTAGTCCGAACTGGGATACCTCCATCGGGAGCCAGATCAAAGGACGAGATGCATGATGTCAGGTTGCACGGCGTAACAGCGCCGAGCTCTCGAAGTGCCGTACATACACGCAACTGTTTTGCATATGACTTCTCACTTCCAAGAATGCTAATCACTATCTGAAGTGCATTCCTTAATTTGGCAGACACGTAGAGGTATGTTCTTGGCTTCCAAGGTTGAAAGCCCGCTGCTGTGTCCCTCGGGACGCACGCACACAAAGTGCCATGCAGCTCCCAAAGACGGGCGTTGCATTGCACACCAGCATAACAAGCACGACAGTAATGAACTACACGATACTGCTAGACCACTGTGGCGAATCGCCAATCATGGAGGATGCAGTACTATCTATGGGTAATAGTTCCATATTGACATTAAAAAGGGTCATACGATTTCAAACAACTCCACACTCGTGAAGACTCCGGGGAAGAGTAGTCGGTCACTTGAGCCAAGACTGCCGAATCACCATTTTTGCCAGTGGAGGTAGCCCGGAAGCTTTAATCTCTGACAGTTTTTGAAATAACTACGGCGCGATGTGTTTTGCCTCGTTGATATCTGCGTTGTACATGCGAAAGAATTCAGCCGAGAAGCCAAGTGAGAACCACAACGTCAGGTCAGTTGCGCGTAAGCTGCTATGCCCTTTACAAGTGTGCTCACGAAGAAAATTATGACAATTGTGAATGCCATGATGGCTTGACCTTGTGAGCCTGTAAGATTTGCGCTCACCCCAGCTTTTACCCGCCTCGAGGATACTAGCTTGTTGTTTTAGCGAGAGAGGTCTCTTGAGCTGAGTCCATGGCCAGAATTGTTGGATCTCGCGAGATGTGTTACGGTATCCACTGATCCACTCTATATAAACGCCACGGCTCCGCCGCCGGCTCGTAGCCTCTAGATACTTTCCTCCTTGTGCAACAATAAACTCACAACCTGAACAACCAAAGCCGTGACAAGATGGGACATAAATTCCCACTTCGCGACTCGTTCCGCGGAGAACCTCATCCAGTTTCTCGTATCCTTGAGTCTCTTCATGTATCCTTCATTGCAGATTTGTGAGCCTTGGCCCATACACATCAGTTTTCTCCAGTTTGAGGGTGCTGAACAGTCCAAGCTGTTTCAAAGCACCGTCTGTAACGTTTTCAACTGATCGGCTATATACTCCGCCTCAATTAGTAGGTCACCTTCCTAGCTGGTGTCTGAGTCCTCGTGATAGTTGCCTCTCTTTTTTCTCTTTTTGAACGTAGATCTTCGCGTCCAAAGGTTGCGGGATTCTTCCTCAGTGTCCCAAATTACATACGTGCACCAAGTTGATCAAATCAGTGACTTGACGAGTTGATGTCCTCCGCTTCCACTCTGATTTATAAAGAGTCGCCCAGGGGATAATGTGCTCACACCTTCCCTGCAGCTCTAGCAAGAGACCCAGAAGATCAGGGCGGATGTCATGCTGCTTGTGGGCTTCGAGAAAGACTGCACTGCTTTCTCTGATGATGACGGACGCCGATGATAGTAGCACAGTCTCGACAACTGATGATATCTTCTTCCAATGCCTGCGAGTACAGCAATTTGGATGTCCTGATGTCAAGAACACTACTGGATCCGGTCTATAATGCCAAGTGACGAACACATGTATGGGATTCAGACGAGTCGTCAGATGTTCTTATGGATAAGAAGAGGACGTTGCTTGCTTCTCAACCTGGCCATGTGGCTGGCATCATGTGACATCTTTGCAACAGCTGGGGCTGCTCAAGAGCCAGGACGCCGTCAACTACTCACCTATGTCACTTGGGATGGGCTGTCCTCGGCCCAGCCCTTCGAGCTTGTCGAAATTCGCAGCCATGACAATTTGATTAAGCACGGGGTAGCTTTCCTCTACGGACAGCTATAGGTTTCATCGACATTATCTCGCCATCGGTGTTAGCATTCAAGCGAGCGCCTGACACAGTATCCACCTATGGGGCAGGTCGCTGCCGTGGACCTCTGCGATACGACCTGGTCACAGAATGACGACGAACGGTTGCCACAACTGTACACATGACGGTAAATCGATGTATATTGGTGTTACTAGGAATGATTTGCTGCCTAGTGTGACAAATCATATGGCTTCGTTTGCTGCTCCACCCTCTCCCCGCCGTAGTCATTCTTCCAAGTACCGGCATAGTGGTGGACCACTAGAGACGGCCCAAGTTTCTCCTGATCCGCTTCCGTGTACGTATTGAAAAGGGCCGCCAAAGAGTATCCTGGAAGAATCAAAACATCACCAGCCACCTTCGGCTCTAGAATTTCATAGTAATCGTTCCACCCATTCCAGCGACTAGTCCCGTTTAGCAAAGACACCACACTCTCGGTGACGCTCTTCGCGAACCTCCTTGGCCCGGTCAACTCCACAACGTCTCCAACCATGTCCATCTTGAGCTGCGAGATAGTGGCATTATTCGCCTTGGCGACGTCCGCCACCGACCTCACAATGTCCTCAACCACAGCCATTAGGTGCGGCGTGCCTTTTTCGGCCATGACAGTCCACGTTGTGAACTGGCGCTCGAATGGGTATCCATAACCAGCATCGAACTCCCAACCCACAACCAGGCCGACGTCCTCTTTGACCTCCTCGGGGATCCACTCGTCCATAGGTATGCCCTCGCACGAAACGTCCAAGTCAAACCAGACGCCACCCTCGGCGTGGAGCAGGAGATACCTTAGCATGTCGGCCTTGAGGATCGGTATGGTGAGGGTCATGTATGTAGCTACAATATCCGGGCGGTCCGCGTATTTCTCGCGGACAAAGTCATCGGCAGATTCATCTGTCAGGAACTCTGCGTGGTACTCGGGGTTCTGTGAGATGCACGTGTCTGTCCACAAATTCGCCTCGTAGCTGAGACCTTTTGCCCCGAGCTTATACCAGATCTTCTTGGGTATCCTCTCAGGTTTTGGTGCCAAGACTGGAAGTTGTGCGTCAGCCCCCTGGAACAGGTTCTCCGATGGTTTCTCTACTGGAGCCACTGCTGGAGTCTCCGGGGACGAGTTTGTCGGCGTCTCAACGAGTGCCTTCGATGCCTCTGGGGATTGCGTGAGCGCGTGTGGGCTCGAGCTCGCTGCGTATTCCATGCTCCATGCTCGGAAGTAATTCAGTAGCAATAGAAGGACAAAGAGGATCGCGATGTTTCTCGCAGAGGGCATTCGGTGCGGTCGCCGCCAGACAGCCATTGATTGTTTATTGTTCTCCATTATAAAACAAACTCTAGAATCATGGAAAGGATGGGGCCATGAGCCCCTCCACAGCTCAACGGATACCTGGATGGGGCCGGCCTCGAGTCTAAAGTAGACCGCTGGTGAAGCGCGAGACACTGACTGAATAACTAGGTGAGTAAGGGATGGCCAGTTAGTCCGTGAACAGCAGGCTTAGCAAGGAATCAGGCAGTCAACAGGTGGAAAGGGAGCTTCAAAACGAAATAGCTCAGGATCAATACTGCAACGCGCAACCCGGGGAACAGGACGTGCATTTGACAGTCGCTGGACATGTAAAAGCACATCCGAGGATGTTATGTTTCTTTTCTGCAGATCTTTTCGAAAAGCAACGTGAAGACCATAGCAACCATCGGGCATCCCAAACTTGCTGTTGGCTGGGTATGTAGGCCAAGCTCCAATGTCTTGTGTCACAAGTGCCACTTCTACCGTTGTCTCAGTCGACCTTCTTTCTCACCCGTCCCCCCTACATAATGTCTCGGTCGAGGCGGGAAGGTCCCGTACAAACAGACTTGACACTAGCCTTGGCTGACGGGGTTCAGTAATGATAACGGAACCGCACACCGTTGGAAACAGCAGTTCGAAGTGAGGATTTGGAGCCGGGAGACGTTGGCAGTTAGTTGTACTCGGGTGGTCTTGGGACGATGCAGCATGGCATCAGATAAGGTTCGCGCTCGCGGCTGGGGAGTGGAGACTATTTCAGATCCGAGTATAAGTTTTCACAGGTCCTCCCGACTACAAGCCGCAGCGACCTTCAACTGTACACTAATCGTGACAGGTTTGAATACAGAGTTTGGACTGAGTTTGGGAGGCTCATAGTAGATACCGTGACTGGAGCATGAGGCTTCCGGAACTCTTTGGCTATAATTCCACCGACGGTTGCCTCACCAAAGCTAGCCCACTCAATAATGTGAGAGCCTCATGGCTTACAAACGACCTGGTCACGCATATGGAACCCATTATTGTGGTTGGAGAGGATAGTAATATTCATTGTATACTAGTCATGAGCACGTAAATTACCGTCGCTGATGCTTATATTGCTTTAGACGCGGTTGATGAAGACCACGGTGCTATTATAGTCACCTAGCAGAGAGTACTGCAGGCCGACGTTTTGGAGCGTGGCGCCAGAGTATGTGCCAGCGCCCTCGACCTCGTAGGTAGCGGCCGGGTCGAGGCCCTGGAGGCGGACGAAGGGCAGGGCATGGTTCCAGGTGGATCGGATCTGAAAGTAGAAGAGCACGGCCTCTGCGCCATCCTCGGAGACGAACAGGGCGGCAGGCCAGTTGGAGTCCTCGGGCAGCGCAAGGCGCCACATATCACCATTGATGATAAGGGGGTTGACGCGCTCGGCGAGGGCGATGAGGCCGGGCAGCTGCTCGCGGTCCTCATCCGCGATCTCGGGTGGGTTGAGCTCGAGCCCGAAGCTGCCGCCCATCATGGCGACGTGGGCGCGGAAGGCGATTGGGGTGGTGCGCTGGGTCTGGTGGTTGGGCACGGCGCTCACATGGGCGCCCATCGCGGACGGCGGGTACACGAGACTGGTGCCGAACTGGATGTAGATCCTCTCCAGGGCGTCGGTGTTGTCGCTCGTCCAGATCTGCGGGAAGTACTGCAGCACGCCCGGGTCGAAGCGACCGCCGCCACTGGCGCAGCCCTCCCAAAGAACCTCGGGGAAGCGGCTGGTCAGTGTGTCGAAGACGCGGTACATGCCAAGCATGTAAGCGTGGTCGACGCCGTCGTAGGGGATCTCGTGGAAGCCACGGTTGTTGTCCCACTTGACATAGGTGATAGAGGCATTGCTGAGAATGCCGGCCACGGAGTCGATGACGAAGTCCTGCACCTCGGGAAGGGCGAGGTTCAGAACCAGCTGGTCACGGCGCAGCGTGCGTGGGTAAGGGCCGGCGCTCAGGACCCAGTCTGGGTGTTCGTGGTACAGCGTCGAGTTGGGGTTGACCATCTCGGGCTCGAACCAAAGGCCGAACTGCAGGTTGGTCGTGGAGTTGGCGGCCTGGAGCTGCCTGACCTGGTCGACAAGAGGTGCAAGTGAGCCGCTCGGGAAACGTTCCGTGTTGACCTCCCAGTCACCCAGGCCAGCGTTGTCCTTTACACGAGGGTACTCTTCTCCGAACCAGCCGTCGTCGAGCACGAACAGCTTGATGCCGAGGTCAGCAGCCTCCTGAGCAAGGGTGTAGACGGTGCTCTGGTTGTAGTCGAAGTAGAGGCCCTCCCAGGAGTTCAGCAGGACCGGGCGCGTCTCGGTCTTGAAGTCACTCTTGATGAGATGGTTGCGGTACAAACGATGGTAGGCCCGGGAGAGACCGCCAACGCCGGTGTTGGAGTACACAGCTACGGTCTCGGGCGACTGGAGGCTCTCACCGGGCCCCAGGTTCCAGGAAAGGTGGTAGGGGTTGAAGCCGAGCTGTGCGCGGGTGAAACCCTGCGAGCCCTTCTCGACATCAACCTGGAAGGAGCCTGTGTAGACAAAAGAGAAGCCCCAAGCCTCTCCCTGGGTCTCGGTGGTGCTCGGCGTGGCCAGGGCGAGGAAAGGGTTGTGCAAGTGAGATGAGTATCCAGTGGTGCTGCCGAATCTATTGTGGGGTGGGGTCAGTTGTATTCTAGAAGACGGGTTGCGAGAGCGTCTTGCTGCTGCGGGCGCATGTACTCACCCCTGCACGCCGTACTCGACTGATCTCCTGAGCCTCATGGCCTCCCTCGCCCAGTCCCCACGGAGCTCGATCATGTCCAGGTCGGTGTAGGGCAGATCGACGCTGAAGCTGGCCAGCCTCTCGACGGTGATGTTGCCGTCACCCAGGTTGGCGAGGTTGACGCTCCTGACCACAGCATCGTACTTGGGGAAGATGGAGTAGGTGAGGTTGGCGGCGATGGAAGAGTAGTTGTCGTAGAGGTGGACGACGACGGTGGACACGTCGTCATCGGAGCCGAATGTCGAGGGCAGCCCCGGGAGCTCGGGCTTGCCCTGGACGACGGTGTGAGACTGGTACTGCAGGTCACTGACGGTGTATCCGGCGGTCTGGCGGACGCGGACGGCGGGGATCCTGAAGTCACCACGGCCCAGGTCTGGGAACTCGCGCCTCACCCTGCCGGGCATGCCGACCCAGCCGTTGACCTCTGGCTCTGGCAGGGCCACGGTCTCGTAGGCGGAGCCGCCGAAGTGGTCTCCGATCAGGTCGCCGGTGGCATTGTCAACATGGAAACGGTACGAGACATGCTCGCCGTTGAGGGCAAAGTCTGTGCCATCAACGGTGACGCCTGTGTGTGTAGGGGGTCAGCCTCGTGTTGGACGTAGGAATAATATCTGGGATATTTCCTGTGGTACTGGTTGTGTATGTCTTACCTGAGGGCGACTGGGCATAAGCCCGCTCTGCGAGGAGCACAGAGCCAAAGCCCAGGGCGGTGGCATAGCGCCCCAGAGACGGAATGCTGAGCATCTTGCCGGTACCTGAGGGAGCGAGGCACTTGGGTACAAGTCTAGGGCCAGGGCAGCCTCGTGCTTGGGAGTAGGAGCAGTCTTCAGGAGGGCGGCGGCGGCGACGACGACGCCCTGGACCCTCTTATATACTCATACACATACACTCACAAATGGCGCACAAATATTTTCATTCACCCATGATCGTCCACTTAGACCGGGTGCGACCTCGCGCAGCAAGCACCCTGCCAGGCCCTGTCCGTGCCAGGGCCCTCATCTCCGCAGCCAGGGTTTCCCCAGAGGAGGGGTAAGGTAAGGTACAGCAACTGGGAAGGGACGAACTGTGGAGGCTGGGGGATGCACCTCGCACCTCGCACCTGTGTGGTGGTCCCATGGCGGCCCCATCGCGGTGCGCCAAGGCTGGCATACGTGGGTTTAGCAGTCTCTAGCAGTAATTAGGTTGGCCTTCTCCGCATCGAGGGAATAAAGACAGCTCAAGTCGCTGCTTGGCGTGGCCCATTTTCCACCTTTCAACTGTCCAACGGGACAAATTTCGGTCTATCCTCGTGACGAGATTATTTGTAGGGTGCACTCACTGTACTCGGTACAGTGGGAGGATAATGGTTTAAGCCCTCTCTTGCCAGCAGCAACACACCGTGGCCCAGCAGTCTGGGCCACCACGACGCTAAGACTTGGAACACCATGCATGTCATCTCATCAACATCCGGACGAACTCGTGCTGATCATCAGTTTGGCACCCCATCATGCCGAGCATGCAGGAGGCTCTTATTCTCGCTGCTTGGCTCGTAGCTTCCTCGTAGCTTTAGCTTTCCCGGCCCTGTGCGTGCCCATGTGAGTGAGGGCTTTTGTCAACGCCAAGTATGTATCTGTTGACCGCCCAGGCCAATATATACACACAACATCCCATGTCCTTGGGGGATCGTGGAACCGTGGAGCCGGAGTCGCCGTTGCAATCCACCATGAGTCGACTCTTGTACTGTCGCATGTCCCATTCCAGTGCTGTGGTATATATGGCCAGTCATGCCTGATGTCATCTGGTCAGAATTGCGGATACGCCGGGGAAACTCTGTGCTCTACGGATTTCTTTGTGGGGAGCAGGCGACGAAGCCGACCAGGATGAACGCGGGGAACGCGGGTCGGCACAGGGGCCACACTACTTACTTAGCTACCTAGGTACTTACTGCCTTGGGCTAGTCCTGCCTGGGTGAAGCTGGCCCGGCGGGACAAGCAAGGCCACGGCCGGCATTGGGGGGGGGGGGGGTGGAGTCGAAGAAACTACGAGATTAGCTGCAAATAAGCTCCATGCTTCTTTTCCCAGCCATCAGATGGGTTAAAATTCCCGGGGCTAACGGAATCATGGGTGGTTTGCTGAAGCGTGCATGGTAACGGCTACGGCTATGCGTTTCTTCTCCAACTCTCCCCCCCCCAAGCTGTGGAGCCCGCACCCATGCCAATAATAAACCTTGCACCCGCGCGAGGCTGCGATTGACCTTTGGGATCGGTATGCGCCCAGCCAGCCAGCATTGCGAGCGCATCGTCTCGAGGCCGAATCACAATGGCACCGCGGAGGTCCAAGCCCGCTCCACCGCCCCAGCCAACGCGCACGCTGGTCGTCGACAACGGCGCGCACACCTTGAAAGCCGGCTTTGTCACGCCTGACGCCGTCGACGAGCCCACCGTCGTCCCAAATTGCATCGCCCGCGACAGGGCCAGGAAGACCTATGTCGCGTCCGATCTTTCCAAATGCAAGGACTTTGGCGACATCTCCTTCCGGCGACCCGTCGACAAGGGATTCATCGTCAACTGGGAGGCCCAGAAAGAGGTCTGGGACCACGAGTTCTTCGCCAACGACGCGCCGCTCAGATGCGACCCCGCCGACACCAGGCTCATCCTGACCGAGCAGCCCAACTCCATTCCTGCCCTGCAGACAAACTGTGACCAGATGATCTTCGAGGAGTTCGGCTTTGCCAGCTACTATCGCGCCATAGGTAAGACGCCCGCGACCACTCTACTCTGCCCATCCGCTCTTCCCCAGAGACCAAGCCCGCTGACCACTTCCCAGCGCCGACATTCAATGCATATCATGATGTCCAAGCCATCTTCCGGACCCCCGAACGCGACCCGGACGCCATGACCAAGCTCCCCGCCGAGCTGATCCTCCTCATCGACTCGGGCTATTCCTTCACCACCGTCACTCCCGTCTTCCAGGGCCGCCCCCTACAGTCCGCCATCCGCCGGCTCGACGTGGGCGGCAAGTTCCTGACCAACTACCTGACGCGTCTCCTCTCTCTCAGGCACTATGATATGCGGAACGACACCTACATAGTCAACGAGATCAAGGAGAAGGCATGCTATGTCTCGCTGGACTTCAAGGGCGACCTGGAAAAGACCTGGAAAGGAACCCGCGGCGAGAGGCGGGAGCCCTTCGTGACAGGAGCAGGCATAGCCAAGGACTACGTCCTCCCCGACTTCCACACCCGCTCCGCCGGCATCGTGCGCGACTTTGACCCCACCACCACCGCCAAGCAGCGCAAGCTAGCAGCCGCCGCGTCCAACGAGGACGTCCTGACCCTGCGCAACGAGCGCTTCGTCATCCCCGAGCTCTTCTTCAACCCCTCCGACGTCGGCATGCAGGTGCCGGGCCTCGCCGACCTGGTGAAGCAGTCCCTGGACGAGCTGCCCATCGGGCTGTGGCCGGGCCTCCTGGCGAACATAGTCGTGGTCGGTGGCAACGCACACTTCGACGGCTTCATCCAGCGCCTGCAAAAGGAGATTGTACAGCGTGTTCCAGACGAGTCTATCGTTCGGGTTGCCCGGCCTGCCGACCCGATCTGCAACACCTGGCTGGGTGCTGCCAACTTTGCGAGGCATCAGCATGTTGAGAAGCTCGCGGTCACCAAGCAAGAATATGAGGAGAACGGGGCGGCGTGGGTTGCCCGGAAGTTCGCTGTTGGCCTGGGTCAAGACTGAGCGTCCACGTTGTTGCATGCTACTGTTGAAAGTACACGCTGCCCGCCACACGTTCACGGCCACAGCCAACGCTGGACCAGATATAATCGCGTTATCGCGTTTCTGAGTAGCGGGTACAACGCCAGCTATGGAGAATATGGAAGACTCAAACTCGTCATCCTAGGTTTGGGTGAGAGGGTGCAAATGTCAGTTCGCAGCTACCTGCCCAAATATGCTCCTTCTCTACTGCACCTTGTGCGAAAATAAATCTTACTAAATACTTGAAATGAAATAGCTCCGTTCCATATCCCTCGACAACCGCCCAGATCGAATTTATTCAGAAAATAATAACAAGCTCACTTTAGCAGCCAACAGAACTGCTCTGAGAATATTCTCTGCCGGTCAATCATATCGATATTGTGTGACTATGTTTTCAGAATAGAAGTTCAAAATTGTCATAGATGGGTTCTTCCCGGTTCCTCCTCTCTAGAATGCTACATAGCTGTTAACATTTAACTTGCAGAGAACAACGGCGCACGTGATGGATATATTTTCCTGTCTGTTTTCGATGGCCGTGAAGAGCAGACAAATCCCCGAGCTACAGGCCGGCCATCCTGTTCAAAAATGTACAAGCAGAGGCTGTCACTAGACAAAAGAGGCCAATACAGGCAAACCCTCTACTCTCAAACCACTGCACGGGTGGAGTGTCGTAACCTGTGTCTCACCTTGAGCTTACTGCCACTCAAAGTCGTTCTTCAACCCATCAACACCGCTCTTGTCCCCTTGATCAAGGTACCCACAAATCCTCCCCTCAGGATCCCAGTTCCGCCGGATCTCCATCAGCCTCTTGGCATTCTCATCCCTCCAGAACTTGGTCCTCCGGTGCTGGAAGTCCGAGTCGCCGAGGTAGCTGCCGTCCGCCGAGCGCTCGACCTCGCGCGCGACAGAGTGTGTCCACCCGACGCACCTCTCGTCGTCCTTCTCGTCCTCCCACACCGTGTACAGCGCAAAGTAGTGGTCCGTGTGCATGGACAGCGCCATCGACCCGGCGTCGTCGTTGTCACTCGGTGCGCCGCCGCCGGCACCCAGGTTGCGGTAGTGAGGCCGCCGCGACGTCGGATACATGCTGTAGTACAGCGCGAATGCCTTGCGGTGCGGCAGCGTCGTGAAGGCCCGCTCCAGCACCGCGGGGACGTCGGCGTCGTTGCTGACGTATGCGTTCTCCGAGCAGTAGCGGTGGCCCTCTGGGTTGGCGAGTGCTTGTGGCGCGTACTGGTCCGGTAGGGTGGTGGGCTTTGCGAACTCCTCGATGAGATGGTTCGGGGGCCGCGCTGGGTCGTCGTGCATGGGCCTGAGGGCTGCTTCGCCCTCAGCCTTGTTGGGCTTGAAGGCGAGGAAATTGGCCAGTATGACAGGGTCTGGGTGACTGTCGATGTACTGTCCCACTGCAACCATCTCAGTGTCATTGTCGCCCTTTTCGCACATCTGGAATTCGTTAGCAAGGAGTTCGACGTGACCTGACAGCTGGCTGACATACATCAATGACCCATTTCAACACCTTCCGGTACTCGGATATCGGCCAGATATAGATGCTCTGGTACATTTCCGGCAGTGGCCGAGTGAGAAGATGGAACCTCGTCACAATTGCAGGGAATCCTAGATTACAATTAGAAATCGTACGGATGATTTTTTCCAACCCTGTTTGAAAGTCAAGAGAGCAAGTCCGGGGAAGAGACTCACCAGGCCCGCTACCCCTCGCAGCCCAGAACAAATCCGCATTCTCACTCTTGCTGCAGTATAACTCCCTCGCATCGGCCGTGACGACATCGATGCCCACGATACTCTCACAAGCCCAGCCCCAATTCTTGCAGTTCCAACCCATCCCGCCCTGCAGCAGGAACCCACCCAGCCCAACATCAGGACAGTGCCCGCCAGCAAACATCCGACCCTTGGTCGCAAGGAACGCATTGGCGACCCTCCCCGTCGCGCTGGGCGGGCAGCTGAGTATCCTGGTGCGAGGGTCGTACTCTAGCCCCTGGCCCTCCTTGCCCTCCGCACCGTCAGTCCCCGTGGACGAGTGCTTGCCACCCGGCAGCGCTCCCAGGTCGACGCACACGGCGTCGTCGCGCACGCTCCACCCGGCCCACGAGTGCCCGCCCGACCGCACCGAGACGCGGCAGCCCAGGTCCCGCGCGACCTGGACCGCCTGGCGCACATGCGACGCCGACGTGGCGTGCACTACGGCGCGTGGTATACGGGTCTTGGTCGCCCGCCGGTGGTTGAAGACGTGACCCCACGCCGAGGCCAGGAACTCGTCCCGGGGCGTCGAGTCGCGGAAGGCGATGGGCAGACCTGCGGGCACGCTGGTGGCCCCGTTGGCTGATGCTGTGCCGCTGGTCGTCATCGTTGTTCTAGTTGGTTTGTAATTCTGGTGCCCAGGTTGTAGGTGGTCTTCAGCGTGTACACGAGTGAGCGCCGTTCTGTTGGGTAAATATATACCCAGGACTATGGGTCCCAAAGCTTAGAATGTGAAAGAATAGGACTTGATATACCCGAACCGCGCCACTTTTAGGTCGGCAGCACTGACTCGAGCTTAAATGTGAACGGACATACGGATATTGGGTCGAGTAACCTTGGAATGCAATTTCTCTGGGTCAGATCAAATTCCCTGAAGCTCATTATCCAGTACGCTCAGTCGAATAAATACCATCTTCACCCATCATCGATACACAGCCGACCCCGGATTTGCGGATCTCAACCCGAACTTTCTATTCCGAGACAGTCTTGAGGCAAGCTGCATACTCGACCCCACGTTCCGTGGCCAGAGCCCTGCGGGACAGGGTTTCCCAGCGGTTCTACTGTGGTATAGCGGCGCTGCTCCCGGGCCAAGGGTCCCCCCTCTCCATTGTCGACCGGGCCCACCTTCGGGATGCGGGCGGACGGACCTGCACTCGACGGAAGCTGGCTTCATGGGTTCATGCGGTGACGACAACAGTTGCAGACGTACCTAGGCGGATAGGGAACACATGGCAGACAGGCAGGCACTTCAAGATGACAGACAGTCCTCAGAGTGAACTTGTGCGCCTTTGCTGACTGATAAGTGTGCATACGGGCCAAGTGCAAGCGCTTGTCTTCTCTGTTAAATAGACGAACCGCTTTATTCACCCTAGCTTCACCCCTTTGACCACCTGCCTGTCCTTTTCCTTGCCAGCTCAACATTATACAGGATAATGGCTACTCCTTATCATACAAAAAAGGGAAGAAACCCCTGAAAACGCTTGTAGGACAGATGCTCCGTCTAAAGATCGCTAAGTATTTCCATAAGCCCGGTAAGTAGCACTGCAGGACGCCGTCACCTCACAGTCGTCTCGTCACTACCATCAGGTGATAAGGAAGATGGCAGATCTTTGGGTGTATGCGCTTGAGGTAAAGCTTATAGGCGGCAATATTGGGATCCCTCGCCACTTCAATCATCGGCGCATTCTTAGAGACTATATTTCGCTCGTGTTTGATCGCTGGCGAGTTGGTTTACCGTCCACGTCCGTGCCCGTCGACACAGTCTTTTGGGTGCTCTGCTTTGCGATCTGGCGCTTCTTCTTAAAGACTTTCCCGCCTCTGCATAGCCTCAACACCCTCCCTGAATGGGGTCGTCGAAGAAAGTCTCCATTTCGTGTCCTCTGAGTCTGCGTTCGGGGCCTTACTTTCATCTTGGTGGCACTTCCCCGACTTTTGAGTTGATTGTCTCTCGCTTTGAAGGCACCCTTGACACCCGCAACATGGGCGAGGTTCGGCACTGACCGTGTACCAATTCTGGCCTTCCCTTTGCCTTTCGCTTCCCTAGCTTCCGTGGTCGAGAGGGCAAATTTGTCTTGACTTGCCGATGACAGGGTAACAATCATGTTCCCTGAGTTGGTGTGTTCTTCGGCGATGGCGGGCGGGCCCATCGCAGAACTCCCTTCCTCCCGGCTCGAATCTATATTGCTGCCTTCCTGTTCGTTAGACTCATGTCGCTCAGATTCAATCCGCTTTTTTTTCGACAACCATGATTGAATGGTTTGGCGCAAGTTTGACCTGGAGAAAGTCTAGTCCTCCTCGGAATCGCTATCGTCCTGGTCCACAAGGGCGCGAAAACGCCGGCTCGCCAGGTCTTCTTCGAGCCCGCCTTCGCTCTCGGGATCGAGGTAGCCCTCGCCTCCCATGAAGCTCAGGATAACAGGCAGGAAGACTAAAGCATGCGTGGCTGCGAACACCACGAGTGCGACCCAGATGCGGAAGTAGTAGATCTCAAAGATCTTGCTCCGAGTGAAAGCCAGCACGAAAACACCGAGTATCTTTGTAACAGTGATACCCGAGAAAACGGAGCCGCCCACGTTGACGAGCGCAGTCCACGCACGAGCATCGCGTCCTCGGAAGCGGTTCTTAGCGCGTTCCATAAAGGTGCGCGAAGGAAACATGAAGGCCCTCGCAATATGGGCGCAGAACTCGACCGCAATGCCCACGCAGATGATCAAGTTGACCAGTGACACAGCATTGAGACTGACATTGAACACCGCCATCGCACCGATAATGTCCACGATAGTCATCACTACCGAGATCGCTACAGCCGCACCAGTGAGGGCTGAGCCGAGCAGAATGGACGATATGACGAAAATGATACCGATTGCGGCGCCGAGCAGGCCTGCCGTCAACCCGACGATTGTGACATACTGGTCAAAGAATATGTAGAAGACACTGTATGGGAATACTTCTGCCCCTGTCGAACGGCTCACATCACGAGCAATCCGCCTGGCAGAGGTGTAGGCGTTGATGAAGTCATCCTGGCTGCGCAGGGGCGAGTGCATCGTGCGGAAGTGGCTTGCGGGGATAGTCTCTTTCTCTTCGTCGACAACGACGGCAGATCCATAGGACGCTTGGCCGCCAAGTGGGCAATCCTCAGTGGTTGGCGCAGAGAGGAACTTCTGGAGATAGTGGATAAATTCATCTCCCTCCGGCATCCCTGAAAGTGTAATATTCCACGCTGGGTCTCGATCCTGAAAGCAGGGGGATCCCTTCTCGACACAGCACTCTTCAAACTGAGGGTTGAGCCAGAGGAAGAAGTCGTCAACCCAGCTCGCGGCTGGAGACGAGATGTACGAGACGTCGGTGCGCTTGCGTTCTTGCTCCAGAACGTTGGTGAGCGATAACGAATCACAAGTAGTGAACCTCGCGCAAATCTGTCGCTGGTGCTTTCGTTTGGTCGCATCGACGTCCTTGGCCACGAAGTAAACTGGTGGACCAGAGTCGAAGTAGTCGTAGAGATCGTTGAAATACGGGATCAGGTACGAGTCATCAGGAATGGCTACTCTCTGGTCAAGCCCTAACTTGACCTCAGGGATGAGAGCAACGCCGGCAGCAAAAAAGCCCAGGAAAATCGCGATGATTGCCACTTTGACCTTCTTGCCCAACAAAGCAGGCGCATAATAACGAATGATGAACCGCTGGAGGAAGCCCTCCTCAGGCGCCTCATACAATCGGGCGCCCAGGTTGCCGTTGCTACCATCGAGATGAATCCTGGCCGCTTTGATGGTGATGAAAGGAAAGCAATCCATTTTCGAGTTTTCGACCCGCCTCTGATTCCATCCGAGCAGCGAGATGAATAGCGTGACTTGTAAGAGGGCGTTGATGAACACAGCACCAGCCGCATAGATGGCAAAGTTACGCACAGCCGGCATGCCAACAAATGCACCAAGAGCGAAGGACACCGTCTCTGTGGTCGCGGAAAGAAGTATGGAGGGACCCATACGCCCCAGCGCCTTGGCGACGCGCAACTCGATGTCGTCATCAGGGTTTGTGATGTTGACCCGCTCGAATTCATGGACGATGAGGAAGATATTGTCCACTCCGACAGCGAGCACGATGAATGGGATGACGTCGACGATAATGAGCGTCGCCCTCAGGTTCGCCCACGAGAACAGACCGATGGATGCGCTGATCGACATGAGGACAATGACGATGCCGGCCACACCAAGAGTGAACTTGGACTCAACGACGCTGACGGCGGGGTTCCTGATCATATCCCTGATTGACAGGGTCGTGGAGCCGAGGGCGATGGACGCGTAGAGGAACATGATTATGTAGCTGATGACAATAATCTTGGCATCCGTGTTGGTGGTCTTGTTGAGCTCCTCCTCCAGGCTGATTTCTGTGGAGAATGACAGCCTGAGGCCCCTGGTAGCTGCCTCCTTCTGTGTTTCAAGCAGAAAGCTTTTCATGGCCTTCTCCCAGTCCATAGCTCGAGCAAGCTCGGGTGTGCCCTCCGCGAAGTTGTTGACAACCCAAGTCACAGTCATTGCCGGGGCGTCGACCACGTCGCCCGTGTCAGAGTAGCCGCCAAGGATCATATTTGGTTCAAGGGGCTGACCGTAGGCCGGCCGGCACTCCGCTGGTGCTCGAGCGCATTGCCGTAGCTGATCTTGCCAGCCTTTCTTGCTTATAAGCGCTGGCTCGTTGTCGAAATAAGCTTCCACCGACTGAACCACACAAGCAGACCCGGTCGGCTTGTAGCAAACATCGTGCAGCTTCATCCTATAAGTCTCACTCTCGAGCTGTGAGACGCCCTTCTCCACTTCGATCCACCAAAGCAGTGTCTCGTAAGTGAGAACCGGGCCAGGCCCCGAGGGGAGGGTGTCATTGACGAGGAACACCTTCTCTGCTCGGTAAAATGGGCCGAAGTGGGAGTCAAAGAACGCCTTCTCCTGGGCAGCAGACGAGGTTGGAGCGACCCATAATCTGGCGGGGTCCTTCTCAATCTCGAAACGCACCCAGCCAGCGCTGAGGACTATGACAACAATGAGACAACTTGTGATTGTAATGGCGGGAAACCGCGCAGCCCAGTGGCCAAGCCTGAAAAAGGCGGTATCACACCAAGTATTCAGCCGGTAGGGTCTGGTAGGCCGGTCGAACATGGCACCGTTCTGCACCAGCCGGCCCTCGTCATCCTCATCATCGCTCGCGTCGATTTCACCCTGGAGCAGAGCTCTTTCCTCATGGAGACGCGCGGTCCGCTTGCGGTACCATACGTGACCAACAATGGCCACGGCGAGAGTCAAAAGTAGAATGCTGTAGACGAATATTGAGGCAAACGAGAGACATGGCAGCACTCCAACCTTGCACGAGCCGGCCTCTTCGACCTCGGGCAACTCAGGGCACACTTGCGGGCAGTCGACGCAAGCGCAACGGAAGTTTGGGTCTTGGTCATTGCATTTCTTGGGTGTCATGGGGAGGGGATCCATCTCTGGCTCCTTGTATGAGACCGGGAAGTTGATCTGGAACGGCGAGCCGACCAGCTTCTCGTCGCCCAGGTATTTGAGGAACTGTGTGTAGTTCTTCGCACCGCCTCCGATGAGCTTCATGGCCTCGCTGTTGCTTGGTCCAAACTTGACATCCTTGCAGCTGTCGTAGAAACCGGTACCGTAGTCTGCGGATATGAGCTGGTCGAGCTCTGTCACGAGTGTCTTGTCATTCTTAGACATGGTATTTGTCACGTTTATGAAGAGCGACTGATCGGGAGAGCAGGTGAAAGTACAGAAGAGGTTATAGAAGTTGTCCTTGCAGGCCGGACATGATGATACGATCGTATTCGCAGTGGAAAGTTCATCTTTAAGCGAATCGACCTACACGCAGAATACGTCAGTCAACTGAGGCAGAGGGGAATATGGCAGCAACACAAATGGACCAACCTGTTCCTTGGTGCAACATATTGGACCGTCATTCCATTTGGGGCCGCACAGATCTACCAACTGGTTCCTTAGGTCGGTGTCGGGCTCCTCGGCGAGACCATTGTCGACACAGGGGAGTTCTTTTCCAAAGAAGCTCTTCTTGCCGCAGTGATCGCGGATGGCGCAGCGTCCAGCCTCGTGTTTCGGAGTGTACAGCTCGTCGGCCATTCCTAGGCCGGCGAGTAGAGCCAGGGCAGCGGTTTTGGCCATGTTGACCAATAATGCCGCTGGGCGGCGGTGAGTAATGGTACAGTACAGAGCGCAAGCGACGAGAAGTATCTCCTACACCTGGCGGATGAATCGATTAATGATAAGGACGAAGTAGCTCTGGCGGTGCGTGATGGCCGTGATGGCGATGGTTGGGTGTTGTGACGGGACGAGGGCCGCGAGGCAGGGGAAGCTGATCCTTGTCAGTGTTGCCGTGGTCGGGAGGGAACCACTGTCCTGCGTCATCATGCGGAAC
This sequence comes from Diaporthe ampelina, assembly GCA_023522825.1. Taxonomy (NCBI): domain Eukaryota; kingdom Fungi; phylum Ascomycota; class Sordariomycetes; order Diaporthales; family Diaporthaceae; genus Diaporthe; species Diaporthe ampelina. The sequence goes on from JAMFTM010000345.1 coordinate 24,136, forward strand.
CGAGGTGTTCCGAGGGACCTGGAGCCACACCCAAATATACAGTGGGTGCATGTAAAGCTTATCAGGGACGCTTGTGTCACGCGCCTACTCTGTCAACCATCACCTGCAAATGCACAGCAGTCTCTTGACCAGCCCTTTTGCCATACGTAGGTAGTACTTAGGTACCTTGGTTGCTATCATCTCCAATAGACAAAATCCGCCCAGGAGTTCTGCTCGATGTTTACTTAGAATGTACCGTCCTGTTTTGGCCTCCGCACCGCACCCTGGAGGTCACCAATGCTTCAAGCCTGCTGTGACGATTGGACTCATCGCATCATCTTCCATGTCATGGGAGGAACAAATCCGAAAGACGCCATTCGACCTCATGCAGGGCAAACATCTTGGGGCGCAGCATGCCACCCCATCTCCTTGGAAAACGCAGCCCTAACGCGGTAGATATGGTGTGCACCATGAATACCGGCACAGAGAGCAGACGTTGAGCATATAAGGCTAGCATCGACCAGATGAGCAAGAGCACAAAGCCTCTTGTTATGGCCGTTGCTTTCCATATATTGACGAGGCTCAGCACAGCACGTGGGTGGTGTGAGTCGGCCCCGGGCCCGCGCTGTCGATACCAAACACTCCAGTGGGGATAGAACCACCACTTGACGAGCAGGCCGTCCTCAAGCAGGAGAAAGCTCGTCAAGGTGCCTAACCACAGCAGGAGATCGAACGGGTAGATCCGAGAGTTTGTGAGACCGAAGCAGCGCAGCGTCGCAGAGAAGACAGCCAGAATGTGAATGTTGAATGCGATCACGCAGGACACCGGTAGCCTGGGTTCACAGCCCACTCGTCGGGCTACACTCTCCATGAAGGCGTTGTAATCGACCAGCGTGTGGAGTTCTGGGCTCAGGAAGTAATACTCGCGTGCAGACAGCTGGTTGTCTTGGGCCAACGACGCATAATTTTCTGGGAGGCACCTTTCCCCTGCAAAAGCAGCGCGACGTATCGCGAAAGCATTTCAGCCGCACATGGAATCCCGCCTTGGTGAGGCCTGGCATAGCCCACGAAGAAGAGGCAGTGGCCCAGGCCTGGTGGGAAGCAATTCAGGAACCAGTCTCGTGGGTTGATCGAAACTGGTACGGTCAGCCATGGGAAATCCGCGCGGAAGCCGTTGCAGAGGACGATAGTGTCGAACACACGCTGCTCGACCGTGCCATCGGCCAGAACAAAGTCGCATACAGTGCCACGCGCCCTCACTGTCGGGGCTACCAGTACCTCGATCTTTCGCTGATGGACGGCCTCACACATCCTCTGGTTCTTGGTCACGTACGTTGCCTGGTCGTTCAAGAGCGGCGCAGACCGAGTGCTCTCGAGGCACATTTGTGACAGTGTGGGGTTCAGCACGGCTTTTGTGCTCCAGAGGAGCCGCCGAAAAGCACCATAGGCATATGCGTTCTGACCCGCGCTCATCCGGTTGGTCGTGGCAGCTTCCAAGAAGGCGTTGGCAGGGAAGTCGCGCGTCTTGTTCTCCTCGACCTGCTCTGTCTCCGAGGCCGTGTTGAGGTATCGAGGGCCAATGCAATTCGGTCGTCGGAGCCATACGGCCACGTTAGGCGAGAGTTCACCAAGCTCTGCCGAGACGTCGGCGCCGCTTTCCCCGCCGCCAACCACTAAGACTCGCTGTTTATTTTTCTTGACTTGGTCTTTGAAGGCTTGGGAGTATTGATTCGAGTGTAGGATTTGTCCAGTGAACCCAGCAAGACTGTCTGGCGTGCCCTTCGGTACTTGGTTCGCCCCTGTTGCGACGATAATGGCGTCTGCCTTCAGGTGCAGGATAGCATTCTCTCCGCCGGATGGATCCCTCTGCCGAATTTCCAGCGCCCAAGACCCGTCCGGCTTTAGTTCGGCGCTGGAAACCTCTGAGTCATAAGTGATATGCTCATTCAACTCAAAGTGACGGGCGTAGTCCTTCAAGTAACGTAGGTACGCTTCTGCTGAGGGGTAGCATAGCCTTTGAGGGTCGGGAAAGTCGGAAAAGGACATGGCCCAGTTCGAGATAGTGAGATGAAGGCTCGGGTACGAGGCAGCACTGCTGAATACGCCGCCAAGGCGGGAGGATCGTTCGAATGCCCGTACGTCGTGGCCAGCTGCGATCATCTCTTTGACAGCAACGATGCCACATGGGCCAGCACCGACAACAACCACGCTTTTCTTCATCCTTACGTCAGATACGTCCATATCCAGGAGAGCGATACTTGTTGTTGGAACTTGGGAATGCCCCTCTCCCTGAATTAAATATTTGAGCCATTTGTTCTGCCGTCTCCCGCAAGGGTTCCCCACGGTCACATCTGGTATGTGCACTGGTATGTACAAGTTCTAATAGACAGATGGCCCATTGATGCTTTCGATACTCCATTCAGAAGTTCTTGCATGATGTGGAATTATTTTGCTCACTTTGGTTCGTCAGGTATGAACTTACGCCGCTCTAGGGGCGGTCAGTCCATAGGCTACCTACCGGTGTGGGAGGAAGGATCTGTTCTTCGCCCAATCAACACACCCAGTCCCTAGTCATAACGATCAGTCGACTGCCGTAGTCACATTTTAGCTGCTCGCATTTGTCATTATCAGCTAAACCCATAGGTCTCGGCCATCTGTCAGGGGTCTGGATCGTGCACTCAGGAAGGGCTGGCACCCCCCTCAGGGATCGCGAGTTGTTCCGAGTCCGCCACTTCATGCTGGCCCTTGTAGTATTACTTCGCCATCGCCGAAGTCTGTCTAGGAAATCCCAAGTATTCAGAAATTACCAAATCTTCTGAAGCCTGTTGTGATGGCTACTCTCGAACTCATTGAGGATCTACAGCATTTGGCTGAGCAAGAAGCACAGGGGGCAAATCCAGCTCTGATTCACTCTCAGATCCTCCAGGGTATCCAGAAGCTCCAAGCCTCGGTCACATCTCCAGCGGAGAAGCTATTTCGTATGCGCTTTGACGTGTGCCAGTCAGTGTGTGTTCGATTAGCCCAGCAGCATGAAGTTCTCCAACGACTGTCGAGAGATGGACGCTCAACTGCCGCTGAGCTCAGCGCAGCCACGGGTGTCGATGAGCTCTTGATAGGCAAGATTCCCCACACCATCAGTGACAGATCGCCTTCATATTGCTGAAAATATCAAGCAGTGCGAATCATGAGACCGTTGACCATAACATTGATTGTCGTGGAGTTAGGGCCGCGGGAGTATGAAGCCAATGTTGCAACTCGTTTCTTTGCAAGCCAAGGTATAGTGGGCGGTTGCAAATATTAGTGAGTTCATGGCCTTCCCTAAATTTTCTGGATGTCGCCCTGATGTGATTGCACGAACAAGCACAGATCTCATTATGAGGGCTGGGAGTCATATGGGGCAGTTTGGGTACTGGGCGCGAGACGAAGTCACAGACCCGTTTGAGGCGACCTTTGGCACACCGCTCTTCGAATTTCTCCAAGAGCAACATGAATAAGGACGAGCATTTGAAAACTTCATGGCTGTGCGCCAGTCAAATTCTACACGTTGGTTTGATGTGTTTCCCATGCGGTCCAAGATCGAAGGAGCCATTACCAGCGACTCAGATGTACTGCTCGTCGATGTCGGCGGGGGCCACGGACACTGGGCTCGGGAATTCCGAAAGGCCATACCTTCGCAAGAGTACCGCGGCCGCGTCATTTTCCAGGACCAACCAAGCCTGGTCACCAACATGGATCTTGATGGCGTCGAGGCGATGGCTGCCGACTTCTTCGCTCCACAGCCTATCAAGGGAGCACAGTTCTATTTGTTCAAACAGATAATTCATGACTGGAACGACAAGAAAGCAATCGAGATTCTCCGGAATACAGCGAAGTCTATGAATCGGGAGCATTCAACACTGCTGATCGACGACTACGTGCTGCCAGAAGAGAAAGTTAGTCTGCAGGCCACTTGCATGGTGAGAAAACCTTTACCCGGAATGTTTGTGAGACTAACCTGTCTGGGTCCTTACCTCAGGATATTAGTATGATGATGGCAAATGGCGGATGTGAGCGCAGCGGGACTCAGTGGGAGAGCATAACCTCAGCCGCTGGACTCCACATCATACGGATCTGGTATCCGGGCGGCCTCAAGGAAGGAAGCGATGGCGTGATTGAATGTCGGATCAACTGATCCCTCATAGCACTTTGACGCGTCTGAAATTACAGGGCGCAGGCTGACTCTGGAAGTCCCGAAGTGAAATCTTACAAAAATACTTATCCTCATGTCTTTTCCACAGAACCAACATCCCAATCTGGGAGTTACCACGCCGTGGTGACACAAATACGGGCCAATCCCCAAAATGGGGTGATACTTAGACAGACTTTCAATGTGAAATTTCTTTGCTTCCGCAGTGAATCAGACACAGAGACTCGTTTGGCCAGCAGTAAATTTGGTCAGGGAAGCTCAAATTATTCTTCTCCGATCGCCAAGCCAGACAGCTGGCCCGTGGTGACCCACGCTTCAGTCCCCTTCCTAGATGTTACCATAATACACCTGACCAGTCACATGCTCAAAGAGTCTCCGACGATATCAAGGAGCAATTCTAACTAACTGAACTCCAATCCAGTTGTGCTAGAAGAGGCGGCCCCAAAACAAATTGATGTAGAAGGCAATCATGCAAGAAACTTTCCTCTGCGAGGTCACCTATAGGGAAGTACATTATAGGATGTTCTTTCATATGAGACGATCATGTATTAGGGTATCTCATACCAGGATATTTTGTAACAGGTTGTTCAGCGGAGCGAGTAATGAACTGAGCTTGTGAGGGATGCGACCCGTGTAACGTGCTTACATAGGCTCAATCACCCGAAGTCATCTTAATATAGATTAGTCTGTTCAGAATTCTCTAAGCTGGATTGGCCAGAGAAGATGTACCTCTTGGAATGTTTAGCTGATATTGATAAGTTCTTAGTACCTAGGTATAGAAGGCAAGAATAATTGCTTCAAGTTTGGCTATCTCTGGGCCACGACACGCTCTGCTGACCCTTGTGGCATCTCGAGGGTATGACTATTTTGAGTTGTTTTGTAAGACGTAAACTTCCATGACGGTATCCTGAATGAGGTCATTTTAGAGGAGGGTGTCCTTAAAGGAGCTTCCTGCAGTGGGAGGGTGTTAAATTGAGAGGTTTCTGCAGACCTATATCCAAATGCCACTGGACAAAACAATCAGACTAATGATTTCTTTCCAATTTTGTATTTCTAGAACTAAATTCCTCAGAACAGTAGCCTGTTTAATGCCTTAAGGCCTAGAACCAGCTAGGCGAGTCATCCCAAAAGGGAATCTTGAGCCCTCCTGCCAGCCCCATGCACGCAGGGTCTGCACCGGAGTGGTAAGGTGGGAGGGCTGAGGTCGCATAGATCTGATGTGAGAAGTTAATGGTCGAGAGTGTGGTGTTCTGATGCTGGTCGTGTTCTTGGTAGATTGAAGGGACCTTGGAAGGTTGAAGTTGATGCTTGTGAGCAAGAGAGCTTGAGTTTTATGCTGCCCCTTTCACAGTAGCTGGCAGCTGGAGAAGTGAATGTTATTTCTTAACGAGACTCAGCCACTGGGCCTGTCCCTCTGATTGAACAGGTTGAGGTAGCTGTTGTTGATCTACCACGCGATACGAAGCGGTGAGTCACGTCGCTCTGGGCTCAGGCTAAGCCGTAGCAGCATGGTCGAGGGGCATTCGAGGAGTTGTTGGCACAATGGTTTCCGTCGAGGGAGACCTACTGCGCCATGAAGCTTGTTGATCTGTATCGCTGCGACCGTCTACACGTGGTCATCAGAGGTAGACTGTGACGGTGTGCTGAGGAATTCCAGCAAGCCCAATCTTTCTTGCACACTCCTTGACAACTTCTATCAAATTCATTCCGATCTATGCAGAGCACTTTGGTGTTCCACTGGCATCTGCTCAACTTCCCAAGCACGACAAACATTCCCAAATTGCTCCAACGATGCAACCTCATCAAGTTCGATGCCATGATACCAGAACAGCCATGCCACAGGACAATTCAAATGCCTAAACAGATCCCACAAGAGCGCCAATGCAAACAGCCTCAAAACATCTCATCGTCCCCCGTGCCCGTGCCCGTGCCTGTGCCTATGCCCTCCCCGTCACCACGAACTGTCCTGTCTCGGTCCGAACTCTCCACCCAGCCCTTTTGAGCGCCGCACCAACATCCTGCCGCATGCGCGACACCCCGCCAGAGCTGTGATTACCCAGCCCCGTAACGACGGTAAAGCCCTCGCCAGACCGGGCCCGGCGGGCCCTGTCCTCGCCGAGGGCGGCCCACCACGCCTGGGTACGCTCGAGGGCGATGCGCACCCCGTCCGCGACGGGCACGCCGTGCAGGTCAATATGACCCGCCGAAGAGTTTTCGTCGACCAGCGCCTCATACGCCTGGCTCTGCGCCGCCTTGGACCGCCCCAGCTGCTCGCGCGCCCGCTCTGCCAGCACCCCAGCCACTGGCCTGAACAGCGCGTCTGACTTGCCCCGCCGATAGGCAGCTTGTGCTGCGGTGAAGGACTCCGCCGTCGTCGCGCGGGCATCGGCCGCGTCACGCGCCAGCTCGGTGTATGGCTTGCGTGGCCGGTTGCTGGGCTGGACGGTCTGCCACTCGGTGGAGGCCTTGAGGGCGGGGGTGTTTGGGGCGGATGCTGCTGCGGGATTCGAGGCGCTCGAGCATGGCATCAACCTCGGGAGCGAGCTGCGGCGGGTCAGGGGCCGAGAGGCGGCCAGTGCGGGCGAGACTGGGCTGCTGGCTGCTTTGTCCTCTGCATCCAAATCAAGGGGCTTGAGTCGGTACTCGACATCAAGCCTTGCCTTGCCAGCCTTGTCCTTGGGTGTCTCCGCCCCGGAGCGGCCTGTGTGGAGTCAGCTGAATGCCCATGCAGTCTGAGAAGGTGGCAAAGGAAGATGGAGAGTTGTTGACCAGGGTACCACAAGGAAGGCCGTGATCGACTTGCCTTTCTTACGCCCAGTATGGCCATCGCCCCGGAAAGCTCCTTCAATCCCCTTTGGGCGCAGGCCATTATCCTCCAGAAACTGGGTGCTGAGAAGCTCCTCACAAGCCTTTGTGAAGTCCCCGTCAGCTTTTTTCAGCGCGAACCTGACGTCCATGTCCTTGAGGAGGGGAAACATGATCTTTAGCTCAGCGATCTTGCCATCCTCGTCGAGGGCCAGGACGTCAACGTCCTCGTGCAAGTCTAGCACATCGAAATGCTCGGACAAAGAGTCGCTGGGATCAGTCCTGGAGGAGATGTCGGTGCAGGGCTTGGATCCTGAGTTGGAATGCGACGAGTGGGTGTTGGCAGGCCCCTCGATCCCCGAAAGGCCATCTACGTCACCGTCCACACCACCGGCGTTGAAGCGAGACGCCTCTTCGGCCTCGGCATCCTTGGACAGACCTTGCAGGATGGCCCGGGCCTCTTCAAACTGGATGACCAGGTCGTAGTCACCGACGATAGCAATGATGAGGGACTCATCAAGGGCAGAGCGAAACTCGTCCTAACGGGACATTAGCTGAGGTCCGGTACGCATAGGGGCCATATCTGGCCGACTTCTCAGGATGGGCTGAGGTCAACCAGACTCCGACTTACAACCAGGCTGCCCATCAGCGAGGCCGCATCGGGAACTTGGTCATGGTCATCCCCCATCCTCCCGCCCCTGCTGTCTGTCTACCTTCCAGAACGGGAGCAAAAGATACAGATGCAGATAGTGATCGAGTACATGTGGGCAGGGTCATGTCCAGGGGTTGGTGTTGCTGTCCTAACATAATCGGCCGTTTGCTGTGTTGTTTGGCGGTCATGGGTTGAACAACACATGGAGTGATGATTCAGTTTTGGCATTGGTTCGTGGACGCACAGGGTGCCTGATCCAGTTTAGCGCGACAAGCCAGGAGCTTAGGTATGTTCTCTGTGAATGGGCCTTCTTGGCCTTGATTTGGGTGCTGTCCTGAGCCATTGAGTCGGGCCATTGTCCAAGCTTCTAAGTTGTCATCTTGATCACTTCCAAATTCCCATCAAGGAGAACATCAGATTGTGACCAACAACATGGAATAGCATAGCTCATGACCACAATGTTGACAGCTTTGCGTCACAGAATAGCAAAAAATGCCAAGCATTGCAGCCTCGGAAGGGGCGTGCGAGCCTCAACCAAGCATTATCTGCTCCAAGCCGGGACACCCTAACATGAGCTTGACCTACGTGGCAGCCGATACCTATACCTAGGTAGATTTAAGCTCTCATCATCAAAATCCGAGGATGTGATGGAGTACGAGGACCCCTTCCCCCTGGGTAGCCTTTCTCTGGATTTTTATCTGCACGGCAATGCTGACTCCCGGTAAAATCAGGCTTTCAGGTAGGTCCTGGCACAGTACGTAGATACCTAGATAGAGCAATTTACATAATCCAGCTCACAGTAATCCGTACAAGGTTGGCACCCCACCTACACCCCAGGTCTTATGATGTTTTGTCGCACTGGCGCCATATCCATTCGAGCACCCACCCGAGATGTCCACGGGAGAAGCACCGGGCTCAGCCTTGCTTATTACCGAGTACTCTGCTGCAGTCTCGAGAGATTGCAGTCCGGCAACAGCAACCACGCCGAGGTCAACAATGGCTGCTCGTAGCTGACGCAGTCTCATTTCACCGGTGCCAGCGCCGCGGGGCCCGTCCAGAGCCGGCCTCCACTGACAGCAGCACGGCTCGGGTGCCAGAGACGGGGCTGCTGAGCCAACGGGACCCCGCGGACGTCACCAAGATCTACGCAGCACCCTTGCACTCGGTCGGTGGGGTTGATCCACTCAGGAAAGGCGTCCGAAGCTCCCGAAGGCAACGCTGCATGTCGCCCTGGTGCTCTCGTGGTGTATCCGTACTGTGTAGAGATGTTCTGCGTCGTGATGCTATAACGGCCAGCGTTGGAATATCACATCTGGGGGTAGAGATATGTATGATCTGACAGGGGACGGGCCCATGACTGTCCGACGGCCATGTCTCTCACTGCTGACCATCTCACCCGCGTCACTTAGACCACGACCCCATCTCGCAGGCTCTGGTGAGCAGGTCGTGACTCGCGACGTCCTACATTGAATCACAAGTAAACAGGCTCATAGGTGTGCAGTCTGCAGTCCTACCGCAAGGACCAGGCGCAGTCGCCCTCCGCGGGTTCAACTTCGGGAAGCTTGCACTCACCCGTACTGTTGGAGCTGAACAGCCTCACCTCGGCGAGGGGAACCGTCCGCATGGTGGCACCTGGCATCGTCTTCCCTGTCTGCATCAACTTTACCACAAGACCGACGCCCCCAGGAGCTCCCACCACCGCGACCCGGTCTGCTGGTCCTGAGCCGCCATCAAGCCTGCATCAAGCCTGCATGCTCAGGTGGCCACAGCAAGGACACTCCCGCGATATCCCTATAAGCCGAGCTCGCCGCTCCTGTTCTAGCCTGTGCAGATTTATGCATCCAGCCTCATCGGCTTGTGATACGGGCAGCTGCTAGGCTCAAGGTGGACTGCAAGAAGGCTCGCCATCTACCACTCGGCCCTAGTTCTGTTTCAGATATCCTCACACCCACCGATCTGCGCATTGAACGAAGGCCCCTAAGCTCCGGCCCGTCACTCTGTCGCCGCTGCCAGCTCCTGACTGCATGCCTGCATAAAGATCTGCCTCCCCTGGTGACCAAGCACCACCTAGCAACGCAGCTCTCTCACACTACAACCCAATTCTTTCTACCCTTTCTCATTATCTGTTTGCTTGCGGTTCGCATCGTGTCGGTTCCCGGGTCTCGCACTTGGAGAACACCGATCGAGATATACGCCGCCAGGGAGAGACCAGCCAGCTGGCATTCGGCCTTGGCATGAAGGGCACGATGGCAACCGACAACAAGCACCCATTTTGGGGTTACCCGGCCCCGATCAAAGGGTGAGTGACCGGAGCCGCCTATCTGACAGGCCTTGGCAGAGCGCCTCTCGTCCTGGGCGAATCCACCTTTTCCCCAAAATATGGAGAAGAGGCAGGCGGGCTAACTGGACCCCAGGCCGGAAGTTGCGTATAAGGGCGAGCGCAAGTCGAACCCGGCTATGCGAGGATGGATTCTGATGCCGGCAGCGTACCTGCTCGAGCAGGTGCGCCCTCTCAGGGAGTTGATCTGGTCGAATGCCGGCTTCTCCTCCCTGCGTAAGCTCCGCGAGAAAATCGAGGATTATGAACCACTCCATGATCCCACTGTGGTGCCACTTGATCATAGGCTGCTCTTCGCAACCAATGGCAACGGAGCTCCTCACGTTAATGGCAATGGCAATGGCAATGGGCACATATTGCAACGAGATGCAGAAGCCTCGGCGGGCTCATCTCCTCACACTATCTCCCTCACCAGCTACTACTCGGCTAAAACGTACCGCGAACTGTACCTGAAAGGCGATCTTACGCCTACCGACGTCGCTAAAGCCATACTGCCTCTGATACGGCGAGACATCGAGCCCAAGGGCTCTCACCACCTCATTTTCTTTGACAGCAAGGCTGAGCTCGTTCTCAAAGCTGCCGATGAGTCGACTCAGCGCTATCGCGAGAACCGCTCCCGGGGTCCGCTCGATGGCGTGCCTTGCGCCATAAAGGACGAATACGACCTCGACGGATACAAGTGTTGCCTCGGATCTGTGAATGACTACACTGCAGACCTTGCTGATGAGAACGACAGCATCACGTCCTGGTGCGTCAAGAAGCTGTTGGAAGCGGGTGTCGTCATCGTGGGAAAGACGAGCATGGTCGAGTTTGGGCTGGACACTCCTGGAAACAACCCCAACTACGGCACCCCGCGCAATCCATTCAATGAGGACTACTACACAGGCGGATCCTCCTCAGGCACGGCGGCTGCTATTGGGTCCGGGTTGATCCCTATAGGGCTGGGTAGTGACGGGGGTGGGAGCATACGGATCCCGGCGAGCTTCTGCAATATCTTCGGGCTCAAGCCGACCCACGCGCGTGTCTCGTTCTGGCCCAGCGCCAACCACTCCAACACGTGCGCCGTCAACGGTCCCATGGCCGCCGACATGGAGTCGCTGGCCACGCTGTTCGAGGTCATCGCCAGGCCGCACCCGGACTCGCCCTTCGCCTTCCCCAGCGTCCCGAGGCTGCCTCCAGCGGAGAAGCTGCTCGCTCAGACGCCCGGCCGGCCCAAGACCCTTGGTATCTGCCGCGCATGGTTCAACGACTGTGCGCCGGCGGTCAGGGAGTTGTGTGAGGGCATGGTGGACACCATGGTATCCAAGCACGGGTACAGGGTGGTTGACATCGACATTCCGTTTCTGGCCGAAGGACAGTTCGCGCACGCGATGACGGTTTTGACGGATGCGTCCACCTTGTTGCCCAAGTACGACAACCTCACCTATGCGAACCGGTAAGTATTGCGTGTGGCGTTTCTCCTATCTTCAAAAGCCCCCCAAAATAGACAAAAAGGCTGACTGTAACCATTTCTGCCCAGAATCCTCCTTGCCCTGGGCCGCACAACACCGGCAACAGACTACCTCCTTGCGCAGAAGATGCGACGGTGCCTCATGTCGCACCTATCGTATCTGTGGCAACAGCACCCAGGGATGCTGATCGTCACACCGACCACAGCGTGCGCCGGGTGGCGGATCCGGGACGGCGGCAAGGCGGGCAGCAACAATGGCGGCGAGATGCGGGTGGGCATCTCGGACGGCGATAAGACTATAGAGACGATGCGGTACGTGTGGATGGGCAACTTCTGCGGCCTGCCGTCCATAAATGTCCCTGCAGGCTACGCGAGTCCGGACACCAACGGCAAGGGGGAGAGGGTAGCGGACAAGGGCACCGTCGGCAAGATCCCCGTAGGCTTCATGGCCACGGGCGAGTGGGCGTCTGAGAAGAGCCTGATCGAGTTTGGGGTCGAGGCCGAGCGGGCTGGCGCCGAGTGGAGGGAGAGGCCCAAGGGGTGGGTTGATGTTGTTGAATTGGCTAAGAAGGCGAAATAGGCCGTCTCTGAGGTGGCCAACTAGAGAAGTGACGTGACGGCTTCAGCGACCGACCTTTTTGCCAAGCACGGCCTGGACTTATGGGCTTCATCATGGACCTCGTCGCGCGGGTCTATCCCGCGTTTGCATAATCGCGTGCACAGGTGGGTTTGGTGAAACTATCGTGTTCACTTTTTTATCTTTTTTTGTGAGAAGGCGGGGGGGGGGTGGATTTTCATCTATCAAAAACAAAGAGGCCATTCCTTTACAGATACCATGGAGCTTAGAAGATGTACGTCGGCGGAGGAATGTGGCGACTGTTTTTATATATACCACGATCCTTCCCGATGATCACGATCACGGAGTTGCATAGTTTAGACAGAGGGCGCGGTTACGCATCGACGTTATTCGATGGTTCTTTCTCATCCGAACTGGGCTCATCTTCATGTGCTGAATAGGTGTGGATGGGTAAGGTAAGCGGTAAGTACTTAGCTCACTACGATGAAGTGATCACCGCCGTCCACGCCCTCAACTAGGACAGTGTCGAACACCACGCCGGTATCCCTATACCAAATGGACTCGACTTCCTCACCGTCCACCGTCACAGAAGGCTTGCTCCCCTGCTGCACAACAGGCAAGACCAAGCTCCCCGCTGTCCCGACAGGCGTGCTCACACTCGCATTATATCCACCCTCCTCCGCAACGTCCCAACGAGCTTGGAACTTACCCAGGGCCGTCATGAACCCGCCCTCAGCAAAGCTCAGCCCACCAAACTGCGGCGCAAAAGACCACGCACTCCCAACGCGCGCGGTAACGGTCAATCCCAGCACAAACTCTGTCAACGCACTGGTAGGGCCAGATGACCACCCGTGCGCATGCGAAACATAGCTGAAATCATTTCCGTACCCTCGGCTCCACCGGTAGCCAAAGGTCCCATTGACAAGATAGCCCTCGACGACGGTGCTCTGCGTGCCGTTGGCGTTATCGAGGTACCAACCCCAGCTCGTCCGGATGAGATCCAAGGCACGCTCGGTCTCACCAGCCGCCAGGTGCGCCTGGATCTCGAACGACGAGATGAACGGGCTGATGTTGCCGGGGAGCTCCGGGGCCTCGGCGCCGATGGGCGTCCAGTTGTCCGTCAGGCGCGATGAGATGGACCGTGCCGTGGAAGTGTTGGCGCCGACGACCCCAAACAGCACCGCCATCGCGTTGGCGTCTTGCGGGTGTAAAGCCGTCGCCGTCGCGTTGTCCCTAAAGGCCCCGTAGCTTTCGTCGAAGCAGTGCGCCAGCGTGGCGTTCTGCAATGCCGCGGCGCGCTGGGTCCAAAGGGCCGGGAGGTCGGTTGTTGTGTTACTGCCGTCGCTGCTACTTCCCCCTTGCCAGCCTGCCAGGTCTGCGCCCGTGGTGAGCGCGCGATACAGGATCATCTGCGCCGAGGACATGTTGAAGCCCGTCTGCCAGCGCGCCCAGTCACGGGTGCCGGTGACGTTGAGCAGGCCCGAAGGTGAGGGCTGCACCTTGGCGTATATATAGTTCATCGCGGCGAGGTAGCCGTCCCAGTTGCGTGCGAGAAAGTCCGTGTCGTTGGTGTACAGCACGTAGTTGTACGTCCCAATCATAGTCCACATGTGATATGTATCACTGCCCTGTTGGAGCAGAGGCGGACCTGCCTCAGGGAACGAGCCGTCCTTGTTCTGATAGTCGTACATGACCTGTAGTGCGTTGCGCACGCTGTCGAGGTCTCCTACACTCACGAAGGTCGATGGTACGGCGATGCCCATATCGCCTGGCCATACCGCGCGATCGCGCTTTGCCCCATCGACGATGATTGTTTCTCCTGGGCCCAGGGTCCCGTTGTTGACCCAGCCTGTATTGACGAATGGGACCCAGCGCCCAGTGTTGACGGGCACGGCGTTTGTTTGAAGCGTGTACGCTCCGCTATACCAGATCTTGTTCAAGAGATCGTCGGAGCTGTGGAAGTAGCCCTGATATGCCCTGAGGTTGGACCACGTCGGCTGGAAACCAATCTCGAGTTCTATGGAGGATACATCCACCGATGCGGACTCGGATATTAGGAACAGAGTGAGGTAGCGGAAACCTCCTCGGAGTTTCTCGTCAGGCATCGTGTAGGTCACCGTCTCTGTGCCGGTGAAGTTGGAGTAAATGGCTCCATCCGGACCAACAAACTTGCCGTTAGAAGCGTCGGACCACTCCCCTATCCAGTTCTTGGCCTCCGTAAAGGCCAGCCCAACCGCACCACTGCTTGTCCCCGAGGGAGTATACTTGAGCGTGACGATCCCGCCGACTTCCTTGCCGAAGTCAAAGACAAAGTTGGACCCATTGGCGGACAGGTGTGCCGACCCGTTCCAGGACGATATGATGCTCCCATCGGTGGCCGACAGCACGGAACTGGGAGAGATGGTCCGCGACTCTGGCGCGTAGTTGTTGAGGTCCCATTCCCCCGGAAACGCAGCTTCGGAGATTGTGCTGCAGGTGGTGTTCCTCCAGCACAACTGGCCGAGAGCACTAGAGGCCAGGAAGCCAAGGATCACGGTCAGGGCCATCATATTGAAGTGCTGATATCTAGGTGCATCGCAGGTTGCATCCCAAACCCCGTGTCTAGTATTTCCCCATCGTGTTATACCGTGTCGGTCAACCTCAACGTCGGCAAAGGAGCAAGGGCCGTCGCCCAATGACCGTTCTGGCGGCCAATTTTGGCGTTGATTTCCGCGCCGCTCGGTGCATTTTGGGGCCCGAGATTCACTGGCAAATTCGGAAGTCAGAATAGATGGTTTTCGTCATACTCATTTGGCTAAGGGCTACATGGGTGAGGGAAATGGAGACCCTCTTGAACGGTGTCTTCGGGCGAGAGTAGCTGGGTAGCGAGTCTGGGGAAGCTGGGGAAGGCCCCTGAATAGCGCGGGGAGATGCCCAGCGGGGGCGAGGAGCTCGCTTCAATTGTGCCGAGACCGGGTAGGCACTTGATCGTCCCCCACAACGGTGCGGATGGGCTCGGTCATCGTAGACAGCCTGAGACGGACGTGTACGTTCGGTCATGAATTTCTCAGTCTTACTGAAATCTGAAGCCTGTCCACACTTTTGCCTCAGTTTCTGGAGATAAAGAACCTGCTGGTGGTTCCTGTAAATGAGACCTGAGATATCCCAGGCCATTTGGAACTCCAGGAGGTGGCTAGCACAAAACGAATCGTGCTCCAATAGACTTGACTGCATTTTGGCAAGGGGAAAATCCACGTCAAGATCTGTCGATCACACACAATGGAATTTCGTCCTTGTAGAATATTGAGTTCAAGCACCGGGTAAGCCTCGGCCATGACCGAACACCGGAATACCTTCTACGCGAACAACACGTTCTGGCGCTGTATCCATGCTCCCCGCAGAACGGTGACCCGGATGAAGAAGCGTTGCATTATGCCGTGATATGTCTAGACGGATCTATCTGGCTTCCAAGGTTCGTGGAAGACGCGAAGAGAAGAGGCAAAGTCCCTGGAAAGAAACTCGTCTCAAGTATGGGACGCGGTCGATCATCCGTGCTACTACCTAAACCTTAAGAAGCACCATGTACTCTCTCGACGGGATGAACACCCGCCAATTTGATCAGACCCGTGAATCTGGGGGAGCCGCCGAGGACGTTACAGCCCCCCCCCCCGCATCTCGGTTTCGTGTAGACCCTACACATACTTCTGTCTCAAGCGTGTTGAGCACTTATGCAATTCTGCTTCCAGACATAGAAACTCACGCCGACGTTCCTCAACCGCGTTTTTTTAAGGCGAAGTCTTCACGTTGTTCATGCCCGCTTTAGTCACCGGGCTCGCTTCCAATTCTGCACGTCCGCTTCCGAGCAGAGTGTTGCATGGCACAAAATGCACACCGCAATCTTTCGCTGTTACCGGGTTGTATCCATGCCGGTCACCGAGTGCAGCAAAGAGCATTAAGCATATCTTGACATGTGATTTGTGATTTCTGAGCTTTACCATCGCCATGACAGTGATGGCATGGCCAGCTGCATTTATACGCCTGCTGGCGCTGTGTCACCCAGATTATTCTGATTGACAATATTGTGTGTATGCTTAGTATCCATATCCAATCATGCTACAATACGCCCTGTGAAGCTATGCTGGGATTGGTATTGCGTTGAGGGATTACTTTTATCCAGACAATGTGATTTTCGGAATACATGGCAATTTACTACGGGTCTGGGAATGCAAATAGTCGACACGTTGAGCAGATGCATTCGCTAGTCATGGACAGGTACAACTTCAACTTAAGGGGCAGCAGGGAGACTATTCGGTGTCCCCGTTGCTTTTGTTTGTCTCATCCGAACATTGCTCATGATAGCCATATGACCACATGCAGTCATATGACCCGCGCGCCTAGGACTTGGGTGCCAGCGTCTGAGTACTGCCAAGGCCCGGATCGACGAGAAGCCTGAGTTGCTCAATCAGTCCGGCCTATCCGGGCAGAGTAATCGCTTTCGTCCAAACTCCCGAGGAGCATCGCACCAAACAGAACGACATTTTCTAAGCACAGTGAGGCCCGTCAGTATTTCCGCGTTAACCCTGTCCAAAATTATGAGCTCAACAATAAGCTGTTCCCAGCCACGAATACTCATGTATACTAATTCGCCGCGGGTTTTCGAGTGTCTTTCGAGGCTTCGAAACTGGAAACGTGAGAAGACTGACTCTGCGTCCAGGAGCCCCTGCATGGATCATGTCGTCTCATCGATCCGGATAACCTCAGGACTAGCGTTTCTAATTCCGTGATCCCAGACCCGATTTGGGGGAACATTCGCAACTTTATTTTCGAGCCTAGTCGTCCCAAGGCATCTTCAGTCCACAGGGCATAGGGCTGCAAATGTGTACCTAGAGCGATGATTGGCCTCTCAGGCCGCGCGCCCGTTCTCTCGGGTGCATCCAGTCGCATTTTCTCGGGTCAATATGCCGTTGATGCCTTGAACATTAAAACTTCATATTGGTTCAAAGTTCCACGAAGAACTTGGAAATATCAGTCAAATTTTCTAATCAAGCCTCGACTCAGCTACCTTATGATGTAGTCCTAGAGTGCCCCCTGAGCAGCCCAATTAGACCATCTCAAACAGCCAAGCCGCAGAGAAGTGCCTACGGCTCTGAATAGGCACATGTGCAACTATGGATTACAACGGTGAGGCTAGACTACATCGGCCTACCTTGAGCCCTGGCCCATGTCTCCCATGTGCGACTATGTGAGTGCGCTTGAACTATGATTTTCGGATTGCCTGGCGGTGATCTTGGCAACTTCAGCAGAGCAGGCCCCTTCGACCCCTGAGCACTGATTCGGCAGACATCAGACGTCACTTCAGACAACGACGAAACCCCGTCTTGAAGTCAATATGACTTCCTCATCTGGAGTTGGGTGAGGTCCAGCGGATAGGGTTCAAGACTTAGGATGGCACTTCGGAGACATCACATAGGCCGATAGCAGATTCCGCATGTCCTCAAAAATTTGTATATAAGACAGACGGGCTTAAGCCTGCAGACTGAGGCTATACTCTTTCCATCATTACCATCACAATCAGCTTCCCCTTACATTCTTTCCGAGTGCAGGCACATACATTCTTTTCTGAAATAATTGTTATCTTTTTTCAATTGGACGATCTTTCTTGTTTAATTGATATTTCCATCGACCCTCTTTTGACAAGATGAAGACTCAAGCCATTATATGCGCTTTTCTGGCCATCACGGCCAATGCTGGTCCACTGAACAGGCGCCAGGCCGCTGGAGGTACGTGATAATGGCTAGGGTTTGAATGTAACGACCTCAGGAGCTCCCTGGAGGTTGTGGCTGCCTTAGACTGTGTCTCGGGAAATAGTGATGATCTAGTTTTGTGTGAAAATTCTGGTCTGACTTTTAAAATAGGTAACCTCCAAACGTTCACTGGCAATGTTGGAGGAGCGACTGCCCCTGCTGTAAGCCACTTCACACCCTGTCTCCTAGAGAATGGAGGCCGAGACTGTTCAGTTCTCATTCACAAGCTAACTTTGGATCCTTGAGGTCACCAACGTTGGCGGTGACAGACCGTTCGTGGTGGACGGCGTCGAGGACACGTTCAAGGCCGCCGGAGGCGCTCTTGATCGTTCGTGCGCCATCCAGAAGAACGCCTGCGCCGAGGCGGCCAACTCGGGTGCCGATGCCACCATCACCGTCGCAGACTGTGATGCTCAGCGCCAGGAGTGCTCCCAGGCTGCCCAGAGTGCTGCCGCAGGTGCCCAGGACGCCCAGGCCGATGCTGGGGCTGCTGGCAACAAGAACAACGACGGTGCGGCTGCCGCAGGTGATGCCAACGCGGACGCCAACGCAGATGCCAAGGCTGATGGACAAGCCTCCAAGGATGATGGCAAACAGGCTGATGCCAATGATGCCAATGCCAACGCCGGCAAGCAACAGCAGGCAGACAAGAACAACAACGCAGAAGGCGCCCAGGACCAGGAGAATGCCAACGCTGCTGCTGGCAATGCCCAAGAGAACAATGGACAGGAAGCCGACCAAGCAGCGGCAGAGTGCAATGCGGCGGCCGGACAAGCCGCCGGAAAAGAAGAGGCCGCCGCAGGAAAAGCATCAGGACAAGAGAATGAGGCAGCCGAAGGCGCCGCCGCAGGTGCAGCTGCTGGAGACGCGGCCGCGGGCGCAGTCGTGCTCCCTGACGGACGTATCGCGCAGGATGCTGTCCCAGAGGACTTCAATGTGCTAGCATCCCCGTTCAAGTCGGCAGTTGTCAAGGGCGACGGGCTGAACTTCAGCGATGTGATCACCTTCCCGGATATCCAGCCGTCGATCTTTGACGCTGCGGGCAACACGAAGGCGTTCCAGATCAACATCAACGACCAGTCCATCTTCGTGCCCGAGGGCCAGGCCCCTCAGGACCAGTTCCGACGTGCCGACCTGCTTCCCAGCATCGCCTCGACCCTGAACAACGTCTCCACCACCGGCGCGAAGACGATGCACTTCTCGCTCCAGCAGGACCCGGCCAAGCCCCTCGCCCTTACCACCAACGAGTACCAGCTGGCGTTCCTTGAGACTGCAGACTTTGAAAGCCGTATCTTTGACGTGCGCGTCGGCACTGGCACCACCAGCCCGAGCCTGACCGGAGAGAACATCGTCGTCCTGGGCCGTTCTGGGGACGCTATTCAGGAGATGTTCGTTGCACCTTTCTCGGCGGACCTGCAGAACTTTGCCGTGACCTTGGACTTTGACCAAAAGTAAGCGTGCCCCCTTCCGCCTGATCTCCTTCTTGGTTTGTGCCGTGTTCCGAAGGATTTACATGAACGAAGCTGACGCGGTTGCAACAGCACCATGCAAGTCTTCCATAGCACCGGGCAGACCCCTCTCGCACAGGTGTCTGAGGCTGTCGCCAACGACAACACGGGCAACGGCGAGTACCACTTCGCACTTCTCAAGTTGGCCGACGCGCAGGGGCAGCAGGCTGCGGGTATCGATGAGGGCATGGCCTTCGCGGGTATTTTCATGGAGGACTCAGCCGATGGCAGTGTCACGCTGCAGTAAATCGGTGTCTCAGAAGAGCCAGATGCAGGACACGCAAAAAGATGGACTAGTACACTCGGGCTTGGTTCACAGATTTGAGAGAATTTGTGCCTCAGTGGGTTTCCAGGTTTTAGGTTCACTATCTGGGCAAATGGATCCGCGAGACCGAAGCCCACCACTCAATCAGAGTTCCAATTCTGGATAGTATGCCTAGAAGGTCGAGTAGGTATGCCATTGTCCAGTGATGCATTGTCCTAAATTCTATAAGTAGTACATAAACTTGCACCGTGTTCAGTTAGGGTAATAGAAACACACCTTCCCCATCATCATCAATACTCCCGTGCTCACTCAAATCAAATGTCCTCATCGGTCAGTCATCCTTGGCGGCGAATCCAGGCCAGCACTTGCACCAGAGCCATAGCGGCATCGGTCGGCCATGCCTCGGGGCAACATCGATCTGTATTCGCAGTGCGCTCTGATGAATGCTTCCAAGGGGGACGGCACTTCAAGTGAAATCTTGGAGACGCTCAAATCGTACATATACAAGCAGCCAAAGACTACCTCTCCGACTTATAACGCACAGAAGTAAAAGGTGTCAAGTCTTTAGAGTGGGAACAATGGACTCCTGAAGCGATAGAAATATTTATTTGCATGAAATCCACGGCAACAGTAGGTCACGAGCCATCTCACTCCGGTGTGGGCCAGGACACAAAATTGGTTGTGTGTGGGTCCATGCTTGTTCAACAAACCCACCCTCCACTCACATAACAGCAATGCCAGTATTCGCTATGTGATAATGTTTACATTTCTGAGAATTCACTAGTGATCTAGAGTCTACAAGTATTGTTCTCAAAGAGTCCTGCTGGAACCAGGTACATTTTTTTTTTTAGCTTTAACAAGTTTCGCACTAAGTGCCCCCTGAAAGTGAATGTGTGCAGTCTCCTTTTTTATCAATGTGTACCGGGCAAGATTACAAGGAGGCCTAAAATACTCACAACACTCAACACCAATGAGACTCTGCGTTCCGATATTCTTTGTCTGGCCCGGAGCCGGCTGGGCACGTCTTCCTAGCCTATGTCGTGGCACCTACTTAGAGCAGAGCCGCAACGGGAAGTGATTGTATCACATGTGAGGAAACCGCCCCTGGGCTGTGGGCTACAATAACAAGGGAGAGCATGTCTCGAGCGTGATTGTCGTGCAGTGTCACGAGTCTGTGTCAGTGAGGGGGCAGGTGGAAGTGCGACAATGTTGCAAGTAGAGTATGGTGACTCAATTCAAATAACAGGAGGATAAAGCCAATTGAAGCCAGTTACAATCATGCTCGTGTTGATCAGAGCGAAAAGCTGTTCTTGCAGAATGGAAAAACCGAGATTGTCGCAGGTTCGTCACTAATTGCATAGACACTTGAGTAGCTTTGCACCGGCGTGTTGGTGTTGGTGTTGGTGTAAGTGTGTCTTTTCTAGATGTCTCAGGGCTGACTGCAGGTGGCACGACACAATCCCCACGGAATACGTGCTTAGTAGGTGCTTAGGCAACAAGCGCCAGGACCTTGAAGAAGGCCGTTCATTTTTTGAGACGTAGCGCGACAAGACTGTAGCAATGCTGCAAGCCATTCCCGTTGGCTAGGATGATGGCAGGCTAATACGTCACTTCAACAAGGCACAGCCACGCCGAGGCGAAAGCTGGTCCCAGGCCGCTTTGATGTTTGAATTTCGAGGATGGGGCCGATGCAATCTTGGCGCTGCCAGGGTGAGTTTAGATTCATCAGAGGCTGAGAGAGGCTCAAGTGTCTAATGTGATGCCATGCCATGCCATGCAAATGCATAGATGCTGTGCAGTGCTGTCAGCCCCGTCAACACTATGCGCTCTGGAAGCACTACAGCGTGGCGGATCACGGCCTCGTCTCCCTCTTCTTATCTCCCTCGCCCACCTCCTGGTCCCTCCCTCTGACTGCAGGTGGCTGCCGCCCGGCACAAAGGAGGAGGGGCTCTCGCGTTGAGAAGAATCAATCAAAATCGCTCACCATGGATTGGGACAGCATTAAAGCGCCGCACGTGATGATCCCAAGGGCGCTAATGCAGCCACTCCAACGTTACCTTAGTGCAGGTGCACCGTTTCTGGCGCCTTTGGAGAACGGCTGAACTGTCTCTGGGTCCAGTGAGGAAGGAGGGAGGGGGGCCTCCAGGGGTGGACACGGGTGCCCAGTGCCCAGAAGCGCCAGCCTACTTACCTGGGTACGGTACTGTAGGTAGGTAGGCTCCCCTCCGAGGCCCCTGCCCACCCATCCCCCCTTTCAGGACAGAAGAAAGGCGGATGGAACAAGAGCAAGGCTTCCAGATCAAATGGGGTCGAGATCCATCCACAACAAAGTCACGGCCATGACACCTACGCAGCACCACTGTTTGCCGCGATCAACGCACTGAATACGACGGTCGCCTGTTCCAGCAACGGCAGCACGCGAGTGTCAATCCTGACTGCCCAACTCTTTGTTCGCCCACGCACCACCAGCACACAGTAATTCCTGCACCAGCTTTGCATCAAACTCAGCGTCATCACCACCGTCGCCCTTGTTGTTCTGCTGGCTCGCGCGCACTCTCGACGCCGAACAGGTGGTGAAGGAAGACCCCTGGTCCACTCTTCCTAGCCCAAGCCCGGAGCCCAAGCCCCTACCGCTTAAATCGTCCATTACGCCCCTCCACTAGAGCCCGAATCCGATGCGACGAGACACGCCGGCAGCCCGGTTAGGTCCACTCAATTGTTCTTCTCCTGAATCGTACCCTATAACGTCGCTTCAATCAGACTGCTCTGCCCTGCTCTGCCCTGCTCGTGCCGGCTGGCTCACCTTCGACCTCGCCCTCGCCCTCGCCCTCACCCTCGACCCTGACCTCGACACATCTGACCGACACGTCCGCCTTCCTCTTTGAGAAGTCGCCACCCAGCCCACGAAGTCCTCGGCGGCACTCTCTCCCTCAGCCCAGACCGCCCACCCCAAACCACCACAGCACAACCACAGGAGAATCGGGTGGGATTTGGGATCTGCTGCCTTACGAACGGGCCTGATCGAGGCCTCTCCTCGACCCCAGATGATGGTGCGTACTACAAACCCCCCCGCCCCCCGGACTCGAAGCACGGCACCAGCCCGCATCGAGGAACCTTATCTTGCTCCCACGGAGACGGCCCCGAAAGTCCTGCCTCGGATGACGGGTCAGGCAGTCTGCCGAACCCGGGGCCACTTGGACGGGGACGCCCACAACTGTCACCATGAGCGTCCGGCATACTGACACATGTTGTTCACCCAAGCAGACCTCATCTAGGCCCCGCGAAGTTGGCGCCAGCTTTGCAGCACGACGTGGCCATGCCAACACACTTTCGATATCTGACCCGAGCCACCACGTCACCGAGGCAATAGGCACCTTGTACGGCTCTGACGATGAGTCCGACGTCGATACCCGGGATCACCGCAAGAGTCGCCCCTTGAGCTTCCTGTCATACGGAGACGAGCAGCTGCCGGGTGCCGCCAAGAACGCGGGCGGCGCCCAGGACTCGAGGCAGCCACTTCAACGATCTATCTCGGACAACACGCACGTGGGCTCCCACGATGGCAGCCCGGCTCCAACCTTGTCTCAGCTGACAATGCCGATTCAGCGAAGCCCACCACAAGAGAACGGCCCTCCCTCGCCGGGCGGCACCATGTCCCCCATGTCTCCCACGCCGTCCTTGCGCGATATGCAGGCCGCCGAGTCCTCCATGCCCATGACCAACATCGACAACCCAAACGACATCGCCCAGGAGCTCAGCAACTTGCAGGCCTTGCGTCGCATGTCCATGGACGTCGGCCATTCGAGTGACCCCGACCTCATGCCATTCCAGGGCATAGTCCCCATCCCTGCCATAGCGCCGTCCGGCGACGACGATGAGGCCGATCCTTCGAGGCTGCTCTGGGTTCCCGCCAATGTACACCCCGAGCTGGCGCCGGATCAGTTCAAGAACTTTCTGGAGAGGAGGGTCAATTCTATGAAGAGAAGATCTGGGGAGTCTGTCATGGCGTCTGGAGACGGTCTGCAGCGGAATAACTCGTCGAGCCTGAGGCGAACGAAATCCAAGCTGTCTAGGCAGATCGACAATTCTGGTGGTCGTGGAGGTGACGGCTATGTGGACGGGTCTGAGAGGCTCGTACGTCAAAGATCGGTCGAGGGCTACGCCACCCCGGAGCTGAGCCTGGACGAGCTGGTCAGCGATCCTGCGGCAGCTGTGCAGAAGCTGGCGCAGGAAGCGTCCGAGGGGACGGGTCCCGGTGATATGCCAATCTTACCAGTCGCACCTGGGATGGGCCTGCGACGCTCGACCCGGACGCAGTATCGAAAAAGCGGCAGCATGCGCAATGATCGCGCCCCCTTCTCCAAACGCATAGCCCACAGACAAGCAGACAGTCAGGACGAAGCTGTGCCGCCGATGCCCAAGGTCGATGCACCCCCCGGACACGGCCTTGCCCGGGTACAGTCCGAGCCTCCCAGGACGGAAAACTTCTCAAGGCCACAGAGGTCTGTTAAAAGGCAGCAGGGGTTCACAAGAGAAGCAGCGTCGCCGATCGAACCACCAACAGAACAACCTTTCGACGACGACTCGTATCAGTCCCACGGCAGAAGCTTTTCGGAGCAGTCAGACGTGCCAGAGATTGTCGAGACTCCACCCCCGGCAGAGCAGTCAGAACTATCGACCCAGTTCCCAGAGAGGTCCTCTTCCCAAAAGAACCAGGCTCAGCGTTCTCAGGACCAGCCATCGTCGCCTCAGCAGCAGCATCCGCAAGACAGAGTTGGAGAGCAGCAGACGAGTCGTGCCAACAGGCAAGCGCCGCCTGGCCGGCAGGGCATGTCGCCTATCTCCCTCGACAATGTACCTGGGCCGACCCAGACGATGAACGATATCACAAATCATCCCTCCGCGATACCTGGTCCCAGCGGAACCCGGACTGACAACCTCACCTTCATCCCGACCTTTACCGATTCTGAAAAGAAGAAGAATAAGGACAGCGATAGCGAGTCGACCAAGTCAAGTAAGGGCTGGAAGTGGTTCAAGAGCGAGGATAAGCAGAAGAAGGAGAAAGAAAAGGAAAGGGAAGAACAGGCAAAGAAGGCCAAGGCCAAGGCAGCAGCCGAGAAGCCGCACGAGAACGCTCGCCTGGATGTCCTCCAAAGCTCGATCGAGAACGTGGTTACCAAGGGCCGGGAGAGTCTGCTCCTGGACCGGGACACCATCGATAACAAGCTTCAAGAGGAGCGCAAGAAGGAGAGCAGCCGCAAGTCCTCTGATGGTAGGAAGGACAAGGACGGATTCTTTGGTTCCATCTTTGGGGGCAAGAAGAAGTCGGACAAGGACACTCCCAGCAAAAAGCACCAGCAGCGCGCCCTCTCACCCGAACCACCTCCACGAGTGCTGAAGCCCGATGTCGACTACCCCTACACGCGGTTTCCCATACTCGAGGAGCGAGCTATCTACCGTATGGCGCATATCAAACTTGCTAACCCCAAGCGAAATCTGCTCTCTCAGGTACTGCTCAGCAACTTCATGTATTCTTACCTGGCTAAGATCCAGGCTATGCATCCTCAGATCCAAGTGCCTGCGTCACCGCAGCAAAAGCGCATGGAAGAGGAGAGGCGTCGCAAGGAGCAAGAAGCCCAGCAGCAGGCATACATGGAGCAGCAGATGTCGCAGCAATCGGCCCAGAACAGCATCGACCAATACAACTTTGAGTACCACCGGGTAGGCACACAACCCACAGGCGTGCAATTCATTGAGTGTGCAAGTAGCGTCTGCTAACATACCACACAGTCTTCCAACCAGTATGGCGACTCAGAGAACGAATATGTCGATGAGAACCATGAGCCGTACGACTACGAGCAGGGTCGCGGCCAGGGATACGATGGCCAGGGCCAGAATGGCGGCTATGGGTATGGGCACGATGCTTACGGGCAGCAACAGCAGCAGTATTATGATGGTCATGATCCACAACGGCGCCAGGATGACAACGATATGTGGTGACCTGGTCTGAGCCGCATTTTTGAAAACCTCCTTTGCTGTACCCCAAGGAGTACGAAGCGGAGGACAACCGACTCCGTTCTCCAGCGATGAAGAGGGGAGAGACGGGAAAACAAATACTGCCATATAAACAACAAAAAATAATACCTGCATACGAGCATAGGAGTTTGTGGGACACGTGTGACTGGCCGGGCTGTTGGGATGGAGACTAGGAGGCCGCGCTTCTTCATTTTCAAATCCTAGATGTTCCTTTAACTTTTTCTTCAGATTTGTATACCATATCCCATACTTGCATAAACGCGGACCTCGCGAGGGTCGGAGCAGTCAACGTCAGAAGTATGATGATCAGGGGACGAGCAACATCGTTGGCCGTATATCATTCGCCAGGGCAGCATTTTGTTTTCCTGTGGCTCGAAGCGGTATGAGCGAGCTGGTTTCCGGCCTCGAGTCTATTGTTACTGCGTTTGGTGTATATGCGTGCCGAAAAGCGCATGAAAATGACAAGCGGGTGAGGACTGTACCACATGGCTGTGCATAGTAGTTCATTCCCACGGGCTTGAGCCCAGTGAAGTGCATACTTGCAAGCCCAAGACAGGACCGGCCCACTCTATGCTTCGCGTTCCCAGTGCGGTTACTAGACCTTGGCGCGAATTTCCGTGAACCCTGGTCAACATCGATCCTTCGTGAACCTTATGGTGGCATGAGTGGCTGGATCGGACTAAACTTCGGGGACATATTTCCACTGTTGGAAAGGCTGGTCCCCCATCAAAGCCATAATAACATGACCGCAGCCGAATGCTTGATTTTATGGTAAACTAGTAGCACACCTGGATCCTGCGAGATACCGGGCAGGGGGCTGCATTGGGGTTATACCGGCTGTTCTAGAGCTGCTTACGGGCCGCCACCCACACATTACTGTACGACAAGGAGGTGCCTGTGGGATGGGGAAATGCAGCCGAGCTTTTTGATGTGTATGAAATAGGAGGTGGATATGTCCAGGGTGAAGCAGACTACATAAGCACGTAATAATGTGAGGAACCTAACTCAATTACAAGACATTACAAGATCTTGGATCACTCACTCCACGTAAGACCAACGGCTTACCTCCAGCTAGAAGCCACAATGGCGCTCACCAACAGCTCCTGGACTTTCACACCAATTGTCGAGGCGTTCCCTCAGACGGTGCTTCCCAATGTCGCCTACTGGAGCGTAACGAACGGTGCGGATCTGGAATACCAGATCTCGCTCTCGTGGCCTCTGGACTGGCCGTCGTCGCGCGTGGTAGAGAACAAGACAGCTCTCACCATGTAAGTGGTGCCTGGAGGGGATGCTTGTTGCGAATCCTCAACTTATCACCTGCTGACATGGTCATGACGCGACCAGGTATGTCCTCGACGGAAACGCCTTGGGCATGTCGGCAACAGAAGCCTGGAGGCGACGAGATGCGGTGGAGACGAATCAGCCGGATTACATCGTGGTCAGCATCGGCTACCCGATTACCGACAGCGTCTACGGTGCGCAGCGCAGCATCGACTTCCAGCCCGTGACGCCGGGCGAGGACCCACCTGCCGTTCCGGGGGTGCGTGAGGGCGCAGATGACTTCATCGAGTTTATCGAGGGCACACTGCGGCCCTTCGTGCGAGAGCAAGCCTTCCCACGGGGGGTGGAGTACGGGCGCTCGGCTTTGTACGGCCACTCCTTCGGCGGGTTGTTTGTGGTTTATGCCCTGCTGCGGCGGCCGGACCTGGTCGACACGTTCCTCTCGTCCAGCCCGGCGCTGTTCTGGAATGACCACTACATTCTCAACCACACGGACTGGCTCGAAGATGCTCCCGCGGCGCCGGGGGACGGCCCTGCGTTCAGGCTTGCATACGGCGGCCTTGAGCAGAACGCAGTGCGGCGGCGGACAGAAACGGAGGAGGAGTTTGAGGCGAGGGTTGCGCTGCTGGAGAGCTTCGGGCTGCTGCACATGGGCGAGGAGTGCGCCGACCTGATGAACAAGATCGGCTCGAGCCAGAGGCTGAGGAACGCTGAGCTCAAGGAGTATGATGGGAGCGACCACGCTTCCGTGGGAGCGGTGGCGCTGACGGATGGGCTGGATTATTTTATTGACTGGTGACTGCCCAGGTGGTTGGTGTGAACACGGGACTGTACATGATATCTGTGTCGAGACTCACTCACAATTTCCTTCGCCAGTCAAACATCATCCATGTGGGCTGAGACGATCTGGGTACTGTGTGATGTGACTAGTACCAAGGCAACAAGGTATCTGGGTGGCCCCACTCTAGGCAGGTCAACCCAGGCTAGTCTGCAACGGGCAACGCGTTGTTGCTTTGCTGGCAGGCCGAAGGTTTTGGGAGCAGTCGCAGCAGGAGCTCCCAGTGGCCGGGATCGACACTAACAGTGGCCCTGGGAAAAACGCCCACGGCAAGATATGGCCTGTTGGGTACCGCATCACATTGGATGGTGAGTGGTCGTCGCGACCTCGAGCCTAGGCTGCCTGAACGCTGCTGGTGCTGGTGCTGGTGCTGGTGCTGGTGCTGCGTGCCCGTGTCTAGATCTAGTCCATGTAGGCAAAGGCGAGAAATCAAAACCTCACCTCGCCAGTTTGACCTTTGCTGCCGCCCCCCCGTCGTCGCGCAGTTTTGTATCAAACGCCCCATCTTCTGACGTTTTCTTTTGATACCCCTCATTGTAGTACTTTTCTCCTCCTCAGTGACTGTCGACTGTCGCTTGTGTCGATTGACGGAAATCTCGACGATAAGAACAACAGCCTCTGACTGACTGCATCGACCGCACCGCACCGCACCGCACGGCAGCCGCAGCCTCAGCTTCTGCTTCCCGCTCCTGCTCCTGCTTGCCCACCTGGTCCCACACTTTTCCCTCCTCCCCAGCAACCCAGCACGCTGCGTCGCGACATCTGGACCCACGAACGTCGACACCGCAGCACAGCTCAGCACGGCACCGACCCCAACGCCCACGGCTTGCACCACATAGCTCAGCACAGCACGCCCACACAAGGTCCCACGCCCACGGTCCACGGTCCACGGTCTACGGCCCACGGTCCAAGCTCGACAACGACGGCTACCTCTGTCTGCATCGACCTTAGACACACACAGCACGCATCCTCGATCCGTGTCCGCAAATCCCCCATCCCAATCCTCCTCCTCCTCGCCGTCTATCAGTCACATTAGAATGGCCAATGTGAGCTTACCCCTGCAACTCTAATTCTGATCTCGTTTGCCTGTCGCGATTCTTCTGCACACGACCACCTACCATATCATACAAACCATCCATCCTCGTCACGCCCGTCTTGCCTCTGGTGGATGCTTTTGATTTTTGGACTTTGTCTGTCTGCACAACTATTCTCCCCTCAGTCGCCCCAACCCACCCCCACCACCTTCGTCCTGAGCTTGCTTGCACTTCCTCTATTTTCTCCTTGTCCCCTGCCCCCTGCCGTATCCAGCCTGTCCTCTTGTGTTGCCAGGTCAAGATGTCTTCGGCCGCCGCCCCAGCTATCCCCCCCGGTGCATGGCGAAAGCCTCTCTCCTCAGCCAGCAGCTCACAACCTGTCCAGCAACCTCCCCGCCACCCCTACAGCAACCCCGGTGGCTACGGCCTTGCCAACGGTGCACCCGGCGGCGCGCCCCAGGCCGTGCCAGCGCCTGGTGCCACCCCCCTCCTGCCAAACCAGGGCCGCATCCTGCAGTCTGGTCCCATTCGAGTCCTCTGTGTCGCCGATGTTCGAGGTAAGCCCGCAAACCCACATCCGCCTCCCCCGGGGGCCCATCGCCTGCCAGCTGACACAAAACCTCGACAGGTAACCTGCGATCCCTGAACGACCTCGCGAAGAAGGCAGGTGCCGACTATATCATCCACACTGGCGATTTTGGTTTCTACGATGACTCTTCGTTGGAGCGCATTGCCGAGAAGTGAGTGTGCCATGTCTCAAGAGGCGCGAAATATTCTGGCGCGTGGCGCATTGCTAATGCCGGCTTTTCACAGGACTCTTAAGCATGTTGCCCAATACTCTCCTCTCATCTCCGAGCCCGTGAAGAAGGCTATCGCCCAGGGCGGCCCTGGCTCGGTCAAGGCTAGGTTCCCTGCAAACGAGCTGCCGCTGTCTGAGCTTCCCCTCTTCATCACACCGCAGAATGGAGGCAACCCGACTTTCGAGCTGGAGATCCCCGTCTATACCGTCTGGGGTGCCTGCGAGGATGTTCGGGTCTTGGAGAAGTTCCGATCGAGGGAGTACAAGGTCAAGAACCTGCACATCATTGACGAAGCCCAGTCCATGCTGCTCGAAGTCGGTGGCGTTAAGCTGCGGCTGCTCGGCCTCGGAGGCGCGGTCGTCATGCACAAGTTGTTCGACAACGGAGAGGGCAGGACGACTATCGCAGGCGGCCAGGGTACTATGTGGACAACGCTGCTGCAGATGGGCGAGCTGGTCGACACGGCCAACCGAGTTTACGATCCTACCGAGACCCGCATTTTCGTCACACATGCTTCACCCGCACGCGAGGGTATCCTGAACCAGCTGTCGGTGACTTTGAAGGCAGATTTCTCTATATCTGCTGGTTTGCACTTTCGGTATGGCAGTTCGTACAACGAATTCAGCGTCAACCCCACCCTGGATCACTACCGCGGCAAGCTGGCGGCGAGCAAGGCCTCCTTCAACGACGTCTGGGAGACCGTCAAGAACGAGGTCGAGCCTGCCATCCAGGCCAACGAGGCGCAGCAGAACCTGCTGAAGAACGCGCTTGGAGTTGTCGAGAAGATGCCTACCCAGGCTGCCGGTGGTAACCCATTCGGCAATGCCGGAGGTCCCGCCACCTTGGGCCAGGTGGATGAGAGCGCATTCAAGAACATGTGGAACTTCAACCTCGCGGACGCTGCCTTCGGTTGGCTCGTGCTAGAGGTGCACGACGGCCGCATCGGAACGGAGATGAAGGCTCAAGGCTTCAACTTTAGTCACCGCGGAGCTAAGCAACAACCTCCTGTCCCCTCTGCTCCCCAGTCTGTCGTCGGCGCTGCACCACCTGCCGCACCCGCCGCCCAAGCACCAGCGCCTGCACCTCAACGACAGCCCTCGCAACCTCAAGCGAAACCTTCCCCCGTTCCAGCCCAAGCGAAACCTGCCACACCTGCACCTGACACGCTCCCAAGTAAGGAGAATGAAAAACCTGCGGGTGCAAACGGCCACGCCCCCGAGTCCGCGCCATCCCCTGCTCCAAAGAGGGATGAGATCATCGGCCTGTTCGTCATGAACGCGACATCAGACGAGGAGCTGCGCAAGCTGTTCGCCGAGGAAGATCAGCCCAAGATCTCCGAGATCACCAAGTGGGGCCAGATGAACAGAGTAGTCCAGTTTAAGACTACCGAGGACCGTGACGGAGCTCTGGAGCGACTAGCCGATGAATT
This sequence comes from Diaporthe ampelina, assembly GCA_023522825.1. Lineage (NCBI taxonomy): Eukaryota > Fungi > Ascomycota > Sordariomycetes > Diaporthales > Diaporthaceae > Diaporthe > Diaporthe ampelina. The sequence continues at coordinate 55,097 of JAMFTM010000345.1, forward strand.
CAAGACGCGATCGCAGGAGGACCGATCAAAGCCTCTAATCAAGCTCTTTGAGCGGCGCGAGACAGGCGCAGGTCGGAACTTCACGAACCGCGGCGCAGGCACGTGGGGCAGCAGCCGTGGCGCCTCTAGCACAGGCGGACCTCGGAGTGGATACCAGAGCAGCGGCGCTGGCGGCACAGCATCTGATAGTGAAGGCGGTGCCGGACGCCGTGGAGGCCGCGGTGGCCGTGGAGGACGGGGAGACCGAGGTGGCCGGGGAGGCAGGGGAAGGGGCGGACTGAAGGGCGAGGCCGGCGGAAACGGCTCTCCTGCGCCTGCGGCGGCCACGCCTGCCGAGTCGTAGGACTTCTCCCAGACAACGGAGTCTCGAAAAAAGAAGAGACAACGGCTGCGTTGAGGCGTTGCAGGAGCTCGGAGCCCATCGGGGGGCCAACGGGCTGGCTGCTTCTACTGGAGGGACGGGGCGGCGAAGGGCCTAATTTTCTCTTCTGACCCTTCGGCCTTACTACCTTGCTACCACACTGTCACATTATTTGCGGCCTTTGGACTTGAAGAAAATCATTTTGACGCGTCATGTCAATGGCTGTCCGCAGATCCCGTTTCATAGGTTAGGTTTAGGTTGATGACATTTTCACAAAGAGTGTGAGAGGGGGAAGAGTCAGAACAGACACAGGAAAGAGAAAAGCACGATGTTCTAATTCTGTTTGGCTTTGTAATATGTCCACCACTCTTCAGATTTCATCCCTCTGTTGTTTTCGTCTTCGGTCTGCTTATCATGTCTGGCAAGTAAAGTCGGTGTGCCTGTCTGCCTTTGCGCTCTGGGGTTTGGTTTTGACCCTCTGTGTTGTACCATACCTTCATCTATACAGACCGGGTTTTCGAGGCTTCGGAGTCAAAGAGAGGTGAGCTTGGCTGGGGGTTGGCATAGGATGGAACAAAGTGCAATGGAAAGGCGGTCAAGGCAATTTGAAAATATTTGGAACTGTCACTGGCTTTATGTCGATACCCGTGCTTTTCCATGTTATTACTCTGCGCTTATGCACTCAAATGCCGGTGTGTGCTACTTGTTATAGCAGCAATGATTGTTGCAGGTGTTGAGGTCCGCGAGCGGGCATGGCCCCTTGGAACAAGTGCGCACAGAGAGGGGTACGGAAAAATCAAATATGTATACATGAATCTCTCTTTTGTACTTCACGTCCTTCTCGGGTTGTAAGGCAAAAGTAGCGCCACCCTGGAGACTTTATCTAAGCGGCAACAACGTAGCAAGAGGACCGAAGTATACTCGCACCGTTTCTTTCTTTCTTTTTTGACAGAATGGTATTTCCCGTCGGAATAGGACCGGAAGATATGAAGCAGGGACAATCGCCCCGGAATGGCGTCGGCTAAGACGTATACGATAATGTCATCTGAGAGAGCACACCTTTGTAACAGATACGCGAGAAGCGAAGCCCGTCTCGTGGCATGTTCCTCTTGCGCAGTGCGAGAAGATATTGCTTTTGTCTGTCCTATCTCTTCGTGCTAATGACGATGGCCTAGTGGCGAGTGACGTGTTGTACAGTGATGTTCCTCTATGGAATGATGCGCTCCACATTGTAGTCCCCTTTCAATGCATCTCTTCGTGGATCATGACAGGTAATGTACAAAGAACAATGGCGCAACACACCACCAAATGAGCAGACGACGCTACTTCGCGGTCGACATGCAACAAAGAATGCGGAGCGGACCAGATCGGCGTAAAAGCAAAGAACAGTGGCGCCTCCGAGACACCGGTCCGAACTGTTCTCACGCCTTCGGCTTCATCCCCTTGTGTATAGCGGCGACACCACCAGTGAGGTTCTCATAGCCCTCGCCGCCAACAACGAAGCCGGCGTCGAGGATGAGGTCGCGGAACTCGTCCTGGGAGGGGAACCGCTCGATGCTCTCGACAAGGTACTGGTACGAGTCCCTGTCGCCGGCGACGAGCTGGCCGATGAGGGGGATGGCGCCGAAGCTCCAGCGCCGGTAGGCCTCGGTGAAGAGCGGGGTCCAGCGGTCGGCCTTGCTGAACTCGAGCACCGCGAGGACGCCGCCGGGCTTCAGCACGCGGTGCGCCTCGCGTAGCGCGGCGGGGATGTTGCTAAAGTTGCGGATGCCGAACGCCACCGTGTACAGGTCGACGCTGGCGTCCGGGACGCCCGCGGAGGCCAGGTCCTCGGCGTTGGCCTCAAGGAAGGAGAGGTTTGCCTGCTGGCTTGCGGGGAGGGCCTGGGATCGCTGCTTGCCCACTGCCAGCATGTCTGGGTTGATGTCGGATATGGTCACGCGCACGTTCGGGTTGCGGTTCACCACGTGGGCATGGTTCAGGTGGCGGAAGGCGATGTCGCCTGTGCCGCCGGCTATGTCGAGGATGTGTTGGGCTGGGGGGTGCGATGGGTCGGAGGAGAAACCTGGGTTGAGGGAGGATACGTAGTGATCTCTGTGGAAAGGCGGTTGTCAGCGACGGTGGTCTACAACGGGGAAGGGTCCACGACAGCGCGGAGTGGCGCTCCAGGAGTGGAGGGGGGTTGACGAACTTCCAGACGCGATGCCAGCCGAAGGACATCAAGTCGTTCATGCGGTCGTAAGTCTCTGCCACGCTGCTGAACACATCGGCCACGCGCTTCCTCTTCTCAGCCTCCGTGACCGTCTCGTAGCCGAAATGGGTCTGACGGTTGGATGTATCACTCGGGGCTGCATCTCGGGCGGGCGTGGTGGAGGAGAAGGGTCGGGATGATGCTGATATTATGGCGGGGCCGGAACGGATACCCCTTAGACATGATTGTACAGTCTTGGCACCGAGACCCAATGCGGGTCTTGCAGCAGCCATTGTGAGAAGAGTTGGCTGCCTGCTGGAGAGAATCGAGGCAAGTAGGTCTGTGAGGATGCCCCAGGAGCAAGGTTAGCCGATGTCCAAGGCTGAGGAAGATTTTCGGGGTCGTTAGCGGCTGTGCCAGCTCGTCGTCCGGTCGGGTTGTTTGCCGAGCTCAGCCTTGCGGTCTGTGGGGCCTCTCATGCACGTCATCGCCTGGCGTGCTCTCGGAGCTCCACGCCGAATCGGCACCGACCCCAAATGTTACGCCTCGTGGGATTTTGTGTTGAAGTCGGATGTGGGAGTCTTGAATTGATGCCACGTTTTGTACACACCTTAAACCGCGTCGCCACGTTCGGCCTGCCTGGCCTGGACCATGGCAGTGGTAAAGGACTTGATCCACTTGCGCCCAAAGTAAGCGCCGGCGCCGATTACGAGGAAGATCAAGAACAGGATGAGGACGATAGCCAAGTTGTCGTCTGGCATTGTCTAACGGCGTGAAAGGATCTTGGGCGATATCTGCTTCGAAATCTTGCGCTGCGACTCTCAGTAGGTGAGGGTATTGTGGAAGGGGAGGGGGGCGGAGGCTGTCAATTCGTTCAGTGGTGGCGCCGAAGCGAGTAGTTGCAGTGTGGCCAAGGCCGTTCAAATCAACATTGAATGAAGCCTGCAGGCAGTTTGCACACTAGGCAGGCAACCCACCTTGAGCCGGCTTGTCACTGACCTCCAACAGCAGATGCGACCCTCTGCAGAGATGTCTTCTTTGGTTGTACTCTATCATTTCAGTGTCTCTTTGCCACCTTCGAATTCTCCGACATCGTACTCGTCTGGGTACTTGTCCAGATGTTCCTTCAGCTCACTCATCTGCTTCTTCAGATCTGGTGTCAGCTCCTCATACACGTCTTCAAACAATGCTCGAATTGGTGGCTTCTTTTCCTTCTCTGCTTCCTGGAACGCCTTGAGCAGCTCCCTTCGGGTGCTGTCCCGCGCCTCCTTCTCCTTTTGCTCGTCCCAGATCCCCTTGGCCTCCATCCACTTGCGCAATCTCGAGATTGGATTGTCCCGTCTCTTCCAATCTTCAACCTCCACACGTGCCCTATACGCGAACGAGTCGTCCGAAGTGCTGTGGTGGCCTACCCTGTACGTCAGCGCCTCGATGAGCACAGGTTTGCCGCCGTCTTGGAGGGCCATCTCCCTTGCTCTCTTGGTGGCCTCGCGGATAGCCCATATGTCATTGCCATCAACTCGTATTGTCTCGATACCGTATCCTACTCCTCTACTGGCGATACCGTCCCCGCGATACTGTTCCAGCACGGGCGTCGAAATCGAGTAGCCATTATTCCGGCAGATAAAGACCACAGGACAGGATCGCGTCGCGGCAATATTAAGAGCCGCGTGGAAGTCACCTTCGGAGGCGGCGCCCTCGCCAAAGTAGACTGCGACTACTCGTTCTGGCGTGGCAGGGTTCTGCAAGCGCTGCATCTTGAGGGCGTATGCGGCACCGGACGCATGGGGAATCTGTGTCCCAAGGGGTGACGAGATTGTATGCTACGCAAGAAACTCGACGTTAGTCCGGGATCGGCGTTACACTGCCTGGTCACAAGGGTAAAAGGACCACAAAACGAGTGGCCGGAGATGGCACGTACGATGTTCAGCTCCTTGCTACCGTAGTGAACCGGCATGTTTCGCCCCTTTCCAGGGTCCATCCTGTTGGCAAACAACTGGTTCATGAAGTCTTTTGGAGTGAATCCTCTTTGCGCAAAGACACCCTGCTCCCTGTACTGGCAGAATATGACATCTTCCTTGGTCAACGCCGACGCCGACCCCACACAAACGGCTTCCTCGCCAGCTGATACCATATAGAAGCTGATGCGGCCTTGCCGCTGGGAGTCAAACATGATGATGTCCATTATCGAGACGAGAAGCATGTCCTTATATAACTTGATCACCTCCTCGTCGCTGAGGTCCGGCTTGAAAGACGGGTCAACGACGTTGCCGCTCTGGTCAACGGCTCGGTAGGTAGGCATGGCATCGTGGGACGAGGGCTGCTCGAACTGGAGCTTGGTGGTGAAGGCGGACTTGACGGCCCCGGGGAATTGGACGTAGCTCGAATCCGGCCGTTGGGAGAGTGAGGAAGCGGAGCGGCGCGTGGATGAGCCGATGGCAGTGGCTAGGCTGCCATTGAGCGGGAGCGAGCGGCGAGCACCACGCAGAGCCGGGGCGAGTCTGGCGGCTCGGATCTTCATCGTGCTGAAGCAATTGGGCCTGTGCGGGGACCTGGGGGGGGGGGGGGCGCGGACGAGAGGTAACGTCGAAGGCGTGACTTGGTGGTGGAGAGTTTCTCGGGTATCTATGAAAGAGGGCAATTCACTTGAATGCCATGGATGTAGTATAGGGAACCGCGGCTCAACGCCCTCGGCCAGAGACGGTCGTCATACTAAACCCGACAGAAGCCGAGCAACCTGGCCCTTGGCGAGGCGGATCGCTGATTGAAGAAATACCATATCGACAGTAACCTGGAAGATAACAATAACTCACGCTGAAATGTAGCATTGTGAGGTTATCACCTTGCTCCACAAGCAACGAGGCTATTGCGAAGGTCAGAGTGAGAGGATATGCAGACTGGAGACTAAGACGGCCGGAATGGGCCCATCAGTTCCGATTTCGGATTTGTGGGACCAGCAGTAAGAATAACTGCTTGTTGCCGCCTGTACATAATAACTACTGCTCTGGGGCTAGACATTTTCTGTAACTTGGCCCTTGGGCAGGTATTCCCGACTGCAGTGAAGCCCGAAGTTGGGATGGGACGACTTATTCGCCGTCTGAATGAGGCCCCGCGGTCCATACCCAATTGATGACCACGCGACGACCCTGTCTCCACCATTGCTCCCTTGGATTCCGTCATCGTCATTGATACGTGGCGGTGCATGTGAGAGAAAGACTGGAACCAACACGGCAGACAGTGCAAGCACAACGAGACATGGTGGTAGGCGCGCACACACGTTCAAAGAGAATTGAAAATGTTTTCAGGACATGTCAATTCTTGCCTCACTGTAGAGAGCCCGGTGACGGGCCAGGCACAATCCGCCAGTGTCGGCCATCATCAACAAGCTTTGCTTCTCAAGAGGCGGACGGCAGCGGTGGAATGCTACGGTATGGGATCAGGGGTCCAGACGGGGCCCTGGACTGCTTACTGTACCTCAACAGCGTCCCCGGTCCTCACTCGCCTGATTTTGAGTGGAGGGGGTCGAAACGATCTGCCGGGCTCATGGGGCAATTTAGGCGCCGCCTGGCCACTCATGAGGCGTGATCTGGCCTGGCACTGATGAGAGTGCTAGGCCTGTGTCGGGCCCGGGAGGACTTGTTATTTGGCTTGGGTGCTCGTGCCCGTGCCTGTGGTTTGTGCCTGTAGTCTGCTGTGTGCTGTGATTATCCGCTAGACCCTGCAATGACATGACAAGCCCAGGACGGCCGTCGTCTATTCCCCCCCCCCCGTGATCTATCTGCCTGTCTAAGTATCTAGTCTATCTAGGAGACTTAGTCCGACATTGGATCTCATTCACCACCCGGATCCCGGACCACGGACCACGACTCTGCGGCCACGACGAACCCGACGACGCCACGACCACATCCTATCGCCACCATTACCACCACCACCACGACCTCCGCCTCGACGACGCCCAACGGTGAGCCCCCCGACCCGATCCGGCTCCATCAAAACCACGCACACTGTGTCACCGTCTCAGCCTGCGACCTTCTAGAACTCATCAGGACCAAATGAGCAAGGCCTTCCAGGGCCCGCCCCCCAGCGATTAGATCATATTGTTACAAAATTGTACCCGTGAACTCTTGTCGCCCATCCCGATGGCGGCGTAATCCATGGCAGAACGAAGCACGACAAGCTGGAACTCGCGCTCGTCCAGAAGTACTGAACCTACCTCCTCGGCCTCTACTGCGACCTCCTCCTCCTTCCCTCCCCTCCTGGCCTCCGCCGCGACCGATATCCCGCCGGCGAACTCGACCTCGAGCCCGAACCTGAGTCCTAGCCCACGAGCGATAGCAAAAACACACCCGGCGACGACGTCGACGACGACTAGTACAGCGCCGACGACAAGAGCAGGTGCACCCCTTGTAGCTTCAGGCGCGACCAACACCCGGCCCAGCTACTCTTCGTCGCCTAAAACAACAAGGTATATACCATATATATCCACATACATACACAGACGTGCACGCATACACACACTTGCAGTCTCGCGCACACAAAACACACCCACCCCTTGACGTACCCGTCCATATCCCACCCCATATCAGCATCTCACATATACCATACCATAATACCTCCATCCAAAAGTAAATACGCTATATGCCCTCCCGAGCGGGCGGGCGCGCAGGCTGTCGGGACTGGACAGGACAGCGCAGGCAGGGCAGGCAGGCAGACAGACAGACAGACATGTCGCCAGCTACCTGTGGTTTCCCGCCGCTTCTTGCAAGAGTCGGTCTGGATATCAAGTGTTATTTATTACCTGGCAACCTCTTGCCTTGCATTCACTGCATGGCACTGTGCTGCTGCGTCAGACCGGATCTATCCTGACCTCCCAAGAATCCCAAAAATGCTGCTCGCTCCTGCTTCACTCTGACATTTCACTTTGATAGCGCCTGCCTCTCGCAGCGACACCCCATCCCGCCTCCCCTGCCTCGCTCCATCCACAGTCATCCATACTTCACCTCCAGCCATTCATCCCTCTTTCCTCCCCGCCTCTAGCGTGCCTGGTCTTGCCTTTTCTACAGCCTGCCAGGACCTGACGAGGTTGGGACCTTGGCCGTCCTGAACCTCCCTCCATCTTTCCCATACCACCGAAACACCTCTCCATTGGTCCTCTGCCGGCGCACCACCGGACTGGTCTGCTTCCCGTCTCCAAAAGAAAGCTGTTCCCCCCCAGGGCAACCAGGCTTGGGAGCTCCACCAGATCGGCTACAGGCCATCAGCTTTAGCACGGCACCGGGCACCAGCACTAGCACTGGACCGCACCTCCACCTGCACCACGTCTTGGCCCCAAAGCACTTCAAAGCTGCACGCAACCACAACATAGCACGCACCGCCAGGGAAACCAGTCTTAGGCATCTGCTCTCTGCGCAGGCAATCGTGTCCTCGACTCCCACTCCGCCCCAAAGCATTTGACAGCGTCAATCACCTTCACCTCCTTGTCACCTACACAAACCATCTCCACAACTTCACCCACCGCAACCCACTGCCCCGACTTCCTTCCTGCCTGCCGTTGGATGAGCTCAGGCGTATCGACACCTGCATCAAACCATGGTCTTCGGTCAACACTTTACTCATGTCTTCTTCTAATAGGCCTGCCACTCGCTCGTCAGCTCGCCAGGCAGCAAGGCAGGCAGAATCATCCCGATCTGCTGGCGCTTCTGCTGCTGGGTCCCCGACCGAACCTGCCCCTCCTCCCCCCGCGCCTCGACGATCCGACCCCCGGAAGCGTAAGGTTACCGCCGATTTAGAGGTCGCACCCGAACCTGCCCCCTCGACTAGACGTTCAAAGAGGGCAAAGGTTTCCGACCAACAGCCGCCTCAGCCAGCCGCTGCCCCAGCGCCACCTTCACAGCCCGCGTACTCTCTTAGGAAGAGAAAGGGAAAACAAGCTCCGACTATGTCGAGTCCAGAGTACGGGGCCCTTGGCGTTCCTTCTCCTGAACCCCACCTGCTGACTCTGTCAAGATCTGCCGCAGGCCCGTCCATACCCCCTTCGGAAATTGCGCAGTCTGCCTCGTCCAGTCGAAAGTCCAGTCGCAGCAAGAAGAATGCACAAGGTGAGACCTGCAAGCCGCCAGCAAGAGTCAGGGTTGTGGCAGCTGACACACACCCTCTTGAATCAGCTCCAGGGTCCTCGTCTTCGAACCGACGGTCGCGAAAGAAGTCAAACAACGCCGATGAGGACACTCCAATGACCGGCACCGACGACAACGAGAAAGCACCAGCACCGCCCCCACCTCCAGCGCACGAGGACAACTTCGATGAGGACAGCGAGGAGCATGACGATGAGGACCACCGATACGACGAGCACGACGATGACGACGTGTTTGGAGGGTTCGGCGGCCCGCCTGGAGGGCTTCACTCCAGCCTCGCCCTCCTCACAGGTATGATGTCCGGCATGGGATCCCGTCTCCGAGAGATATTGGCCAATCTTCGGCAAAAGGAGGATCCCAGTTTGCATCTCATCGCGCTGAACGAGCTATCTGAGCTCCTCCTGGTGTCCAACGAGGACAACCTCCAGGGTCATTTCTCAGCGGACTCGTTCGTGCGTGAACTGGTCGCGCTGATGAAGCCAGACGACTTCATGGAGGCCAACCCGGAAATTATGCTTCTCTCCTGCCGCTGCCTCGCGAACCTCATGGAGGCGCTGCCTTCCAGCGTCACCAACGTCGTGTACGCCGGCGCCGTGCCAGTCCTCTGCGAGAAACTCAGGGACATTCAGTTCATAGATTTGGCTGAACAGGCTCTGAGCACCTTGGAGAAGATCTCTGTCGAATACCCCTCCGCAATCGTCAAGGAGGGCGGCCTTGCCGCATGTCTCGAGTATCTCGACTTTTTCGCCATGAGCACACAACGAACCGCCGTAACGACTGCTGCAAACTGCTGTCGCAACCTGCCGCACGACTACTTCGACGTTGTGAAAGACGCAATGAAGATCCTACGCGATGTGCTGAAGAACAGTGACCAGCGGGTGGTGGAGCAAGCATCTATTTGCGTTTCTCGCATCGTGGACACCTGGCGCCACAATCCAAGCAAGCTGGAGGCTCTGGTGACGGAGGATCTACTGTCCTCTATTCTCCGGCTATTGCTGCCTGGCAGCACCAATCTGATCTCACCCAATATCCACACTCAATTTCTGCGAGTCTTGGCATCGACGGCGAGGGCGAGCCCCAGGCTGTCCGTGGAACTGATGAAGATGAATGTGGTCGAGACTCTCTACCAGGTCCTGACAGGCGTGTCCCCTCCTAATGGGACGGAGGACATCGCATCAAAACTCGATAGTGTGCTCATCATGCAGGCACTCATCCACCGACCACGAGAACAGATTCTCGAGGCATTAAATGTCATCTGCGAACTCCTGCCTAAGCTTCCCACGGGCGCTGCTGATCCCACCAAGGGCGGCTTCAACGAGGTGGCTCCGCGGGAAGTGAATACTGGCTCACCCTCCACGTCGAGACGCAGAACGTCGGATGAAAAGCGCATCCACTTGTTGGAAGGCTGCAAGGCGGAGGTCCGGCGATTCGCCTTGATTCTGTTCCCAACTCTGACGGATGCCTTCTCCAGCACAGTGAACCTCAGTGTGAGGCAAAAAGTCTTGTTGGCTCAGCTTAAGATGTTGTACAACTTAGACGAGGGAATTCTCACGGAAGCCTTGGCACCCGTGCCCTACGCGTCGTTCCTCGCGTCAATTCTCTCCCAGAAAGACGACCTCACCCTTGTGACAGCGGCCCTACAAGCCACAGATCTTCTCATGACACGGCTTGGAAGCATTTACCAGTACCAGCTATACAGGGAGGGTGTTATCGCAGAAATCTCAAAGGTGGCCGAAGAGACTGAGGCTGATGCCAAAGCAGTCACTGAATCTCAAGACTTGCCAAGGCGTCCATCTGCGGCTTCTGAAGACCGATCTTCACATAATGACTCGTCGGACGACGACGATGACGACGACGCAGCTGATGAGCATGACGAAGACGACGACGATGACGAGCCCTCGCATCACTCATCCGAGGACGAGCACGACGAGGACAACGAGGAGGACGAAGATGAGGAGCACGAAAACGAGGGCCGACCTCAGGTGATGTCTGGGTCTCCCGATAGCTCCGGGGGGTCTACCATGTCCATCGATGGGCCACCGCGGCCGCCTCCATTCACGAGCACTCAGTTGCTGCGGTCAAAGATCCATAAGGATGCGAAGCAATTCCTCGAGACGCACGAGACGGAGAAGAATGCCAAGTCCATGAAGAAGAGAGCTACTAAGATCTTGACGGACCTTACAGAGCTGGCATCGGAGATTGAAGCTTTCTATCTGCGCCCGACCTCATCCGGCAGTATTGCTGGTGAGAACGGAAAGAGGCTGTTCGAGAAGCTGGCGACATATTTCGACTCGGACTTGTTTGAGAGCGCAACAAGTGCGGAGCTGCTTGCGTCGGGTGTTGTACGGGTCCTTGAAGAGGTCTTCAGCAACCCCGACGAGGATCTTGCGATGGCTGCTCAGGCAGCGTTCATTGAGGTCTTCATGGGATACACCGTCAAATCGAAGCCCAAGACCGCAACTGCTGACTCGCCCGCTACTCCCTTCAGTATGATGGTACACAAGCTGCAAGATTTGCTGAGCCGATCGGAGCACTTCGAGGTCCTTACTGTGTCTAGCGCTGCGCACGGTGATAGCCACCGCAGCAGTCCGGCATCCATGCTGGCCAAACAGATCCGCCTCAAGCTCGTCGCCGATGACGACTCTGACATCCCAAAGGTTTACCGCAACATAATGGTGTCCATACATGCGATCGCGACATTCAAGTCCTTAGAGGACTATCTGCGCCCACGCATCAGCCTCTCCGACCGTCCGCGACCACCACGGGGCAATCGTGAGAGCCTGACGAGAGCCTTGGCGGCAATGACGGGAGGAGCCTTCCCCTTTGGCGCTGGCTCACCCTCTGGGTCCGGTCGCCTTCCCTCTCGCATGCCCCCGCAGCTTGGTAGTGCGACGCCGCCGCCGCCTCCTCCGCCAGTTCCACCCACGGCCTCGGGCTCTCGATCGTCCCGGAAGTCCAAGACCTCCAGGTCGCTCCCTGCGGCAGAGACACCATCCACACCTGACCCCGCTTCTTCGGCACCGGGCGCAAAGGTCATACTGCGTAGGTCCAGTCGACGCAGCGCGGCGCCAGCAGATTCACCGCAAGCAAGCCGGGCACCTCCAGCGGACGAAGACGACCTCGAGGATGCGCTCGAGTGTGCTGATGAAAAGCATATCACCGAAGACGAGGATACACCCGACCGCAGTGCTCTTGATGCTATCGTGGGCGATCTGGATGAAGACATGGGTGACGCACCAACTCCTGACCCTTCGGCCGTGAATCTTGAGGTAGCAGTGGGCGGCAAGATCACGGCGCGGAAAGAAGATGGCACGCGTGTTCCAACCCCATCTCAGGGCAGCAGCAGCGGCAACAACGCAAACCTGGCTCAGCGTTCAAGTCTTCTTGCCAACGCGCTGATGAACTCACCGTCGCCGTCTTCTCCTTCCCGCTCCATGTCCTACGCTGCTGCAATCCAGTCCGTGCCCCAAGACTGGCATCTGGAGTTCAGCCACCAGGGCAAGGTCTTGACCAATGATACGACTGTATACCGCGCTGTTCAGAAGCCGGCGATAGATTCGAATGACTACTCAAGCCGGAATGTTTGGATCTTGACACACGAGATCAAAATTCGGCGTGTCCCCGGGCCTCCGTCGGCCGAGAGACTGTCATTTGGTTCGGCTTCCAACGAGGAGAGCGAGAATGGCGAAGGCAACAGCCCGGCTTCGTTAGCTAAGCACCCTAGCACTGCGTCCATCCTTCGCCTGCTGAAGATCCTGCATAACCTGAATGCGAACATTGATGACGTGCTTGTGGAGAACAAGGCCACTCTCAAGCTGAATATTGAACCCCTGTCGCAGTTCGTCAATACCAAGCTGACGTCGAAGCTGAACCGGCAGCTTGAAGAGCCTCTGATCGTCGCCAGCAACTGCCTCCCAAGCTGGAGTGAAGACCTGGCGCGGCTGTATCCTTTCCTCTTCCCCTTCGAGACACGCCACTTGTTCCTCCAGTCGACTTCATTTGGTTACGCTCGGTCCATGAACCGGTGGCAGAACGCACAGTCCCAGGAAGAGCTGAGGCGTAACCGTGACGACCGCCCATTCCTTGGTCGTCTGCAGCGACAGAAGGTGCGCATCTCGCGTGCGAAGATCCTCGAGTCAGCCTTGAAGGTTATGGATCTATATGGAAGCTCGCAGAGCATCCTGGAGGTGGAGTACTTTGAGGAAGTCGGTACCGGTCTCGGCCCAACCTTGGAGTTCTACTCGACGGTGTCCAAGGAATTCGCCATGAAGAAGCTAAGGCTTTGGAGAGATGCGGACCAGAATGAGTCCGATGAGTATGTCTCTGGACCAACTGGTCTGTTCCCACGGCCATTGAGCGAAGATGACGTGTCCACGCCCAATGGCGAACGCATCCTGCAACTTTTCAGGACACTTGGCAAGTTCACAGCTCGCTCGATGATTGACTCCCGAATCATCGACATCAACTTCAACCCCATCTTTTTCCGCATTGGCGATGAGACATCGGGTATAAAACCTTCCCTCGGAGCCATGAAGCTGGTGGACCCAGTCCTGGCTAGATCGTTGGTTCTGGTGAAGAAGTTCGCTTTGGCCAAGAAGACAATTGCCGAGGATCCCAATCGCGACGCCACACAAAAGGTTAATGATATCCAGAACATTACCGTGGACAACGGTGTGCGGGTCGAAGACTTGTCACTCGACTTCACCCTGCCCGGCTACCCGGAGATTGACCTGGTGCCCAACGGATCACAAATCATGTTGACCATCGACAACGTGGACAATTATCTGGAACGAGTGATTGACATGACACTGGGCAGCGGAGTCCGCCGTCAGGTTGATGCTTTCCGCACTGGCTTTTCTCAAGTCTTCCCGTACAGCGCCCTCAGAGCCTTTACGCCTGATGAGCTTTGCACGCTGTTCGGCCGCACTGAGGAGGATTGGTCACTTGCTAGTAAGCTCAATCTGTCCCATGGGCATGAGAAGATGAAACTGACAGCCACCACAGCTCTTATGGACTCAATCAAAGCAGATCACGGCTTCAACATGGACAGCAAGAGTGTCAGGAATCTGTTGCAAACCATGAGTGAGATGACCCCGGTCCAGCGACGGGAGTTCCTGCAGTTCACAACTGGAAGCCCCAAGCTTCCCATTGGAGGTAAGTCTCTGAAACGAATCGGGAAGTGTTGGGACTGTTCTAACGGCCACGCAGGATTCAAGAGTCTGACACCAATGTTCACTGTCGTCTGCAAGCCGGCGGAGGCGCCGTACACTTCGGATGACTACCTCCCTAGTGTCATGACCTGCGCCAACTATCTCAAGCTCCCCGACTACACCGATGTCAAGATTCTGCAAAAGCGTCTTTTCACGGCGACCAAGGAGGGACAGGGCGCCTTCCACCTTTCGTAAAATGTCATGCCCGGGTGCGGACCTATCTTGCTCTTTCCATCACTCGATCCGCAATGTTGCAGCGGAGTTATGCCTTCGACCTCTATACCCACATCAGTTTACCGTCTCCACTTGCTAGGAATTTGAAGGCGTCTTGTTTTTTTGGCGGACCAACAGCACCAATCGATCAGTCGACCAACCAGGAGGGGGGAGTACTCTCAGGGACAAAAATGGGTTGCATGGAAAGGAGCCTCGAGGGGCTCTCATGTCTGAATTTCTGTAGTTTTCATGGTCGACAGGGCGGACCATCTGGCAAGCGAGCACATCAACTCTTAGAGGGTGGACAAGGAGGCGTAATCCCAGATAGATTGGTAAACTCATTACACGCTCTTGTTAGACAGCTGCCAGACTGACAGCGCCTGGGTGACTTGTGGAATACCCTACCGTGACCCCCAACACGGGCCCCCCTGACCCCCATGGGACCACCCTCTGGCCTACGAAAGCATCCCACTGCAAGGGCTGCGGCTGGCTTTCGTTCTTGAATCACTTGCCCTTGCCTCTTTGCTCTGATATATTATCTGTAAATTGATGTGCTTCAATCGGACGCACCCGCAAGGCGGTACTTACGCTGTGTTTGAGAACTTCTTGTTCACTGTGTTTTCAGTCTGGCAAGGTCAAGCACGGTGAATTTGATGACATCAGCGGGGCTGATGTCATCTCATCCGATGAACCAGCTTGACGCGTCCCTTGAGAGCAGTCGCGTCTGAGAGCTCGACTGACCTGACCCGCGCGCTAAGTGCGAGTGATCCACCCGCGTATAGGCAGGGGCACAGGGGGCACTCCTGACCTCGTAACAGGCAGTCCGACGAGTACTAAGACTCTCAAGACCTGAATTAGACAGCATTCTTGCGGGCCCATTTCTTGACCAAACCCGTTCGACCTCTGATATTTCGGATTCAGAGCCTGGGCGACCAAGGCCCCATTCGCACACGCCCTGCTGCACCTCGCTGCGCTGCATCGTCGCCTCGCCACACAGGCGCAGTGACAATGGCGCCTCAGACGCGCTCTCGCACGTCAGGCGGCGCTGCACAAACGTCCATGGACGACCTGGTGACCCGAACGGCTGGGGAGGCGTCGTCCAAGTCAGCGAAACCCAAAAAACCCAAAGTACACCATATCTCCGAACCAACCCCCAGACAAGTTTATTTTCCTGCCCGTAGCACGACAGTTCGCACATACGGCAAGGGCAAGGCTCGGCGAAGCCTACCCTCAAAGACCCCAGACCAGTCGACCTTGACGCAGATTGGCTGGATACCCAGCACCTACCAGGAAGACGAAGATGACATTGGGGGTTGGTCGACCTGATCACAGACGACGAGGATGACGGCGCCCAGAAACCCAAGGGCAAGGAATCCGCTAGAAGAAGCAGCAAGAGGAGGAGGACCACGGGTGACCTGAATGCGGTGCCCAACTCCACAGCCGGCTCTACTTTTCACACTCAGACCTTGACCCAGATGCCGTCGTTCACGTCTGGTCAACAGCCGGATGACGAGGAGCTGGATGAAGATTTCAAAGTCGACGACCACGATGACGAACACAGGGTTGCGGCCAACACGGCAGACAGGGGTAGGAAATTGGAAGCTTCATCACCACTGCAGGAAAAAAAGGAGAGAGCAACACCCTCGCCGCAGAAAGCTGCCTTACCCCTTCCACATAGCAAAGCACCATCGCCGGTGACTCAGACACCACGGAAACAGATCATCGAACGAGCAGTGATTCCTTCGTCCCAGCCGTCTCCTTTCACTCCTAACCTGGGAATTTCGGAACGGTATTGGTCGCAATTGGACCGGACACCCTTGAAGGAGAGGTCGACCAATGTTGATGCCCCGACACCAACTATTAGCAGAAAGAGACCTCGGACGCTGGAAATCGCGGATTCATGGAGCACGGTCAATGGTGGCATGAGCTCGAGTCCTTCCAGGGGTAAAAGCCAGAGGACTCCCTTGAAAGAGATGAGCCTGGGCGATGTTGCAGAAAGGAGCATCATCTTGGGAGAGACTCCTGGTCGCAATAATGATCAAATTGTCACGGAGGAGGTCAATGAGCCCGAGGTGGCTTCGGGACCACGGAACGAGCGACGGGAGGACAAGCCAAAGCGGTCAGCAGGAGACATCATTTCTGATTCCGAGGATGACTATGACTTCGGGCTCGAGGATGACAATGGAGCCAATGACGAAGCTCCTGGTACACCCACACCAGCAGCCCGAGTACACACTCGAACGAATACGGAAACCTTGCTTCAGGAGACTAGAGTGATCGTGCAGTCCCCACCCAAGACTAGCACGCTGTCTCCTGAACGACATGCAACCCAACCGAAATCCACGCCAGTGCCTACACCGGAGGACGTCGAACCCGAGCCTGAGACGCCTAGCCCTTCGCCATTGAGACGCGCCAGCATCTCCAGTGCAGTCGAAGGTGACAAGGGCACGCCCCTGTCCTCACCGCAGAAGACATCCCCTCCTCCGCCACTACCCCAGCGGATTGAATCGACCCACAGATCACAGGCTTTGTTGGCTGTATCACACTCGCAGAATATATCGCCAGCTGTGCCAGTTTCTCAACCTGGATTCAGGTACAAGTCGCAGGCTTTCGAGTCACAACGCGTCCCGTTTGAGCGTATACAACGGTTGGGACCACAGACCGACCGCTCCGACATTATCATCTCAATCCACCCTGAACAAGTTGAGCAGATTGTCGAAGGCCACAAAACCCATGAATTTCGCAACTATCGAATACCGCAGACGGTTGGGCGAATCTGGATTTACGTCACGCGGCCAGCCTGTGCCCTCAAATACATGGCGACAATCAGCGTCGCCAAACAACCCGGGGAGATCCCCCACGAAGATCCAGGCATCGGCAACATAGAGTTCAATGAGGGCAAAGGGTCGCAATTTGCGTATGAGCTGAAACAGGTTTACGAGCTCAATAACCCGGTCTCGTTAGCCAGAATGAAGGAAAATGGCTGGGTGGAAGAGGCACCGGCCAAATATGTATACATACCACCTGCGGTTCTGGGAGAGCTGATGGCAAATCTCAGGCGTGCCATATTTGTGGAGCCGGGAGAGCCCCAGTCAAGTCAGGCCGACATGACAGAATCACAGGAGGTAGACATGCAGCTGCGAAGTGACATTGCGCACTCGACGCAAGTAGGCCATGCGGGATCTTCACCGCCGCAAAGCCAGAGGCGCGAGGCGCGAGGCAATGCCAATACCACCCCCTCCAGCCAGAGGAACGACGACGAGGAGCTTAACAGCAGCCTGCCGCACCCGACTGCCGCCGCGAACAACAAGCCGGTCTTTGCTAAGCCCACCGTACCGGCCAGCCGGTCGCAGAGGAGCGTCCGCTGGGCCGGGAATAGTCCCGTGCAAGGGCGGGCACAGCCAGCTTCACAGCGCGGGGAAGGCTTCACCGTGCGCCCCTCGCAGGCCACGACGGCCAGCGCGCCGTCCAGTCCATCGCAGCGGCTGCCGTCCTACCGTGACCAGCCTATCTTGATCTCATCGCAGAGCCAGCCGTCCATACCCGTCTCGCCGCCCACGAAGGCCGCGCCCTCCGGGCCACTGCAGATTGCTCGTGGGTCCAGCGGACTCATCTTGGACAATGGGAGTTCGGGGGAGGACGATGCTATCGTGGGTGACAGTCCCGTGCGGAGGCACACGAACGGTACTCAGAGCTCGCCTGCAGTGCTCAGTTCATCTCAGGGAGCCCTCGCATTAGGGAGCGGGGAGCCGGACAGCCTGCTGGACGACTCGCGGGTGAGGCAGCCACCTGATATTGTGTGGGACTCGGATGGTGAGATTGAATGATTTTTTTGTGCTCGTTTTCACGGATGCTTAGCAGTATAGCGGACATTCTGTCAAAGTGAGGGCACCGAACATATGGGGAGGCTGGCGTTGTGGTAGGCAAGACATGGGGTTTTTGGTCGGCGGGCTGCTTTGCTAGGCTTGATTCAGGGCGGAGCGACTGAGAAGTGGGCAGATTTTGACTTGTATGGATGGATGCCCACGAGATGGACTGTAAAGGGCGGACCAGAAAGGCGATTGATGGTGCTTGCGATGTCTCCAACTCTTTTTGCGAGACCCTATCTTGCCTTGAATATTCGTGGCTAGTACACCCAAGCAAAACGCGCTGAACACAGCTTCTGGCAAGGGACACACACAAACCAGAGGCAGATAGGAGGTCGAGAATACAGAGAGTGTGTCATTTTGGAATTGGTGCAAGGCGACACCAGAGAAAACTGTGCAGGAATTACAGCGTACAAGTGTTGATGCCACATCACGGGTAACCGGCATTTTACCCACACTGGTTGATTGTCCCACATGAGGTCATCTTATAGAAGAGGGTTGTTCTATCCGACCCAGGAGAGATGAACATGCAGGCAGTCACTCTAGAAGAATCCGTCCCACTTGCAAGACATTGCAAGACTCGATCTTGCTGGGGTACATGTTGGCTGAGATGTAAGTTGATACGCCATGTCAATGCTTAGGGGGGGCAGTCACATTATGACAGGTCATGGTGAGCTCTGGCAGGAGGCGGTTGGCTCTGGTCTGACATTCACCGCCGGCTGTGGGAGAAGCCCTCTTAGTGTTGATCTGCTACAATAGAAGCAATCGCGCATTGAATCTGAATGACAACCAGAATGACGAATGCTGGGGATGCTGGCATCCTGGTGGCCAGCGGTTGAGTGTGGCAGTGTCAGCACGAAATGGACCTTGGCCTGGACGCATAGGGAGACGATTTCCACAGGAACAGGCTGACAGGGGATGCAGGGCTGCGAGGCAGTAGGAAAACAGGTTCACACCCCTCCTGGGATAGGCCCTGCCCCACCAATTGCAGTGAGTTGCACGGCCTGGACTTTGGGACTGACCGTGGCTGGCCAGGCTGGATGATTGTTTTTGGAGATTGACCCCAGCCGGCTCTGGTTTCACGCACGCGGGTATGACCTCATCTCACAGCTCCACTCCAGCTTCCCGGCCCGATCGATACTGACAGCGACGGGACGTGGACAGGCCATATGACGACTGTCTGTCTCCCTTGTTGGCTGTAAGTAAATATGGCACACGACCGCATCCAGGTCTCTTAGCTGGGCTTGAGACGATTCGACCCATCTACTGCACACTAGTGTTATAATTTCCTAGCTGCATGCTTGCCACTCGACCTCCTTCTTCAGGCCGGACGGACCAGGGCTTCGACTTAAAGTTTGCCCACTGCCCCTGCTGCACTTGTGTCGACTTGGACCTTGCAGCTCTGGACGACACGCCAGCATGGCGGAACAACCACAGGACTTCGACGAGCAGCAGTCACGGAGGTCGCATGTGGGGCCTCACTCTGGCGGCCACCCTATCCCTACCATCCAGGGCTACAGACAGCACAGGAAGGACCTGAACGACCGGCAACAGCAGACAGAGGCAGCACAGCAGGGCCCCGAGGATGAATCGAAGCCCAAGAGGGCGTTCGAATCTGTCAAGACCATCTTCAAGGGTGAGGATGACCGCGCAGGGAGCCATGAGCCGTACTCTGCGACAAATCGCCATTATGTCGTGCCCCCAGGCCAGGATCACCAGGGCCAGCAGTCCCAGCTGCAGGAACAGGAGCAGAAAAGGGGGATGGAGCAGGGACAGGTGCAGGGACAGGGACCGGAGCAGTCACCACAGGACGACCAAGGTGTAGATGCCCGTCAGTTCGAGGAGACCAACCAGGAAGACGGCCGACAATCACAAGACTCACAGCTGCAGCAGTCGCAAAAGGGGTCCAAAGATGGAGGGGACCCACAGGAAAAGACCGCCACCGAGCAGGTAGCAAGCTCTGCCGACCCAAAGGAGAAGCGCAAGGCTATGAAGAAAAGCAAACGTCAGACCGGAGGCCGCGAGGTGACTGATCCGGTCACCCATCTACCCATCGTCATCCACGATCAGACAGACAAAGACCTAAAGTCTGTGCCTGAGAACGAACCAGAGCCAGGCGAGCATCACACCACCGCCACAGGCCCACAGGGGGCTTCCAAAACGGACGAGGAGCTCCAGAAGGAGCGTGACATGGTCCAAAGGGGACACAACGGCATCCAGAAGCTCTTCCCGCCGCCCAAGTTTGCCGACCTCAAGGAAGAGCTGGCCTCAGCGTACCAGTCCACCGTGCGGGCGGGCCTCTCGGTCATCAGCGTCGTCGCGGCTCTCCCATTCCTGATATCATCGCTCCAGGGCCATCTGATCCCGCACTGGTCGACGTTGCTCACCGTGCTCGGTTTTCTCTCCGTTACACTCGGTACGGCCTGGGGCATGGGCGAGTGGATCTCGAAGAAGGTCGATGAGATTGTTGAGGATGAGACGTGGGATGCCTCGAGGAGGGAGGAGGAGGCCGTGGTCGACTCTGACGCTGAGCTGCCTGAGTCTGCGCAGTGGCTCAATAGCCTTGTGGCTTCGATATGGCCACTTGTGAACCCGGATTTGTTCTCTTCCTTGATCGATATGGTGGAAGACATTATGCAGGCATCTCTTCCAAAAGTCGTCAAGATGGTCTCCGTTGATGACATGGGGCAAGGAAACCAGTCACTGCGGATATTGGGGATCCGCTGGCTACCTTCTGGTGCCGCGAGCCGCACTGTCGGCCCCAATGGAAAGCTAGAAAAGGCCGAGAAGAACAAGACGAGCGACCGCACAGACCCGGAGGCTGGGCAAGAAAGCGCCCATGACGAGACATCCGACGAGAGAAAAGATGACGACGACGATGGTAACAAGACCAAGGAGGAGGAGCAGTCTGAGGCTGCGATGCGCGAGGGGATGGAGGCCGAAGAGGGCGACTTCATCAACCTGGAGCTTGCAGTTGCCTACCGGAGTCGGGCCACTGGCAAGTCTATCAGGGCGAAGGCCAAGAATGCACATCTATTCTTGAAATTCTATTCGGTCGGAGGGGTGGCACTCCCAGTCTGGGTCGAGGTTAGGGGCTTCATTGCAACTCTTCGCCTGCGACTGCAACTCACCGTAAGTGCTTCAAACCAGAACTAGGCAGGATCCCACATATGCTTCTCTGTAGCTAACATCTATCCAGCCCGATCCACCCTTTGTCAGCCTTTGTACCCTGACCTTCTTGGGGCAACCCAAGGCATCCTTGTCATGCGTTCCTCTATCGAAACACGGGCTCAACTTGATGGACGTACCGATGTTGTCGTCTTTCGTCCAGTCTGCTATTGATGCCGCTCTCGCTGAGTATGTTGCCCCTAAGAGTCTGACCCTGAACCTCAAGGACATGCTTGTGGGTGAGGACTTCAAGAAGAATACCACTAGCCACGGCGTTGTATTCATCTTGATCAAGCGAGCTCGTGGGTTCAAGCAGGGCGACGGTGGGATTGGATCCTCAGGAGGTTCAAGTGACGCCTATGTCACCGTTGGCTGGGGTAAATTCGGCAAGACGGTGGCCTCAACACGCATTATTGAAAGCACGCAGGAGCCCGACTGGCACGAATACGCGAACATCTTGGTGTCAGCAGAGGAGTTGAATGCTGAGGAGAAGCTGCGATTGACGCTCTGGGATTCGGATAAACATACTGCAGACGATGACCTTGGCCGGGTCGAGGTCGACCTCAAGAAGTTGATGAGCGCCCCCGAGAGCTACAATCAGATGCAGGACCGAGAGGACCGATTCACAGGCCAAGACCCCGACGAAAAAATGCCCGGCACGCTGCAGTGGTCTGTCGGGTATTTCTCCAAGGTCAGAATTCTTCAGAAGCAGCTCGAGCAGCAGACTGTTCTCGAGAACATCCGCAGCCAGGAGCAGCTCAAGGAGCATGTCTCTGAGGAGTCCGCCAACAAGCTCAGGGAGGCCGGAAAGGCACCAGATGACGAGGAGCTCCATCAGCAGCGTGTCCAGGACTATGCAGAGCTCGAGGACAATATGATAATTTCTGCGCCGCCGCCACAGGACTTTCCCTCTGGCATCCTGAGCGTACAGGTTCACAACATCACTGGCTTGGAGGTCCAGAAGCTGCGTAAGCGGGACAGCAAGAACGGCGATTCGGACATCGAAGAAGAAACAGAGACGGATGACGATATGCCCGATAGCTACTGCAACATTATCTTGAACCACAAGAAGATCTACCGGACCCGCACGAAGCCTAAGAATTCTAAGCCGTTCTTCAACGCCGGCACAGAGAGGTTTGTTCGAGACTGGCGAAACTGTGAAGTCATCGTTGCGGTTCGTGATGCCCGCGCGCGCGAAGATGACCCCCTCATCGGAATAGTATACCTGCCGATTGGCAAGGTTCTCAAGAACAGGAGTCAGTTGATGTCAATGTTCCCCTTGGTCGGCGGTATCGGCTTCGGACGAGCACGTATCTCGATCGTCTGGCGAAGTGTCGAGCTGAAGCTTCCCCCAACTCTGCTGGGATGGGACTACGGAACGGTTGAGATCCGAGGCCCAGTCCGGGCCAAAGGGCAGCTTCCAGAAAAACCTACCAAGAGCCGAATAAAGATCCGTAGCGATCTTGGCAGGATAAAGATGTACCCAAACGACAACCAGGGAGAATGGGTTCTGAAAGGAAGAGACAGCAGGAACCAGAGCGCATTCCTACCTGTGCGGAAGCGTTACAGCTCCTCGCTGGTTCTCGAGTTCCGCGAGTCGACGCTTGGGCCGGACAAGTCACCTGCTTTTGCGGTAATGTGGCTGCGTGACCTCGTTGACGAGGAGAGCGAGACGAAGGTACTGAAGGTATGGAAAGGCGGCAAGGACCAGATAGCCAGGGCCGAGTCGAATTGTGATTACAACGGTATGGAGGACGGAGAGCAGCCGCTTGGTGAGGTCGAGATGGAACTCAAGTTTTGGCGAGGGCTCTCCGGATATCACAAGCGGTTCGCTGCGTCGTCGAGGAGAGGAAACATGAAGCAGGTGATGGAATGTCTGGATACCATAACAGACGAGAGCCTAATCAGAGACGAGGATGAGGTCGAAGATGAAGAAGATGATTACTCGAGCTCGGAGAACTCCCGCAGCAGCGAGGACAAGGCGGCCAAGAAGAGACTCAAGGTCCACACGAATGACGACTCCTCGGCCGCCGAGGACACAGACTCGGACACAGACGGCGAGGGGAACAAGCAGAGGACTAACTCTGACTTCTCGCTCGGCAAAGTGCGCAAGACGCCCAAGAAGATCCTGCGCAACCCGGTTGAGGGCGTGACCTCGACTGCGGCGTCGGTCATCGCCCCTGGCCACAACGATCCCGACGACGGCTCGCGCGGCTTGCGCAACCAGCTTCGAGACTACAAGGACCACCACAAGCAGCTGCACCGAAAGCACCGTGGCATCATGCAGTGGCGCGTAGCCCGGGAGGCAGACCACCTCGGCAGCAAGCTTAGTGACCTCAAGGGGAACGTCAGCGGGCTTTTCAGGCATAGCGAGAAGGGCGAAGGGGTTGAAACGGAGGTGTAAGAGATTGGACGACTTGGCTCAAGGGATGTAGAGTCAATAATGACGAGAAAATATATGGTTGGCTCGAGATACAAGACGCAGATTAGGCGGACCCTGGGATGATGAGGAGCAGGAATAACGTGTGCAAATAGTCGCAGTTGAATTGCCCAAGACTGGACGGTTGATCAGAGATACCACGCTTAATTTATCGGTCAGACTAATGGAGTTGCGTCTCCCATGGGACAGAATGGATGTCAGATCCACTAGGGAACGCGTCATATGGTGCCTTCTGTCAAACATCTGCATAGTTTATAGTGGGCTCATGTTGTTTGATAAATCCCAGGTGGCCTGTATATTATTTTCCAAGTTCTTCTCAGTCCAATTTGGGGGGTGGGGGTGGGGCTAAAGGTCTCTCACCCTCTCTAGTTCTCACATTTATGCCATCCAAGGGTCGGTAGTTTCGCCTGTGCTTCTACGCGTAGGATCCCCATGACTAAGGGTCGGTTGTTCTCATGCGCCGAGCCACATGCTCGACTTTACAGGTTGTCGGACGTGCGATTCCAGCCACTCATCGGAAGATCGGCACGTTGCAGTACCAATCTCAGCGGTTCTTTATATACGACTTGCTCCATTTGGCCTAGCGATACGGTTGTGGCATCGGACACTACCCAATTCCTGCTGCCCCATGCAGCACGTTTCTATCCGTCGTTGGAACAATTTTATAAACTTTAATTGCCGATAAAGCCCTCACCTATCCACGAGAAAGTAAGAGATTCGCTGCGACCATTTGGAGGGGCCCGTCCCCGACGTCTCCGAGTTATTATCGGAATCTGTTTTCCGGCAAGGGGGTCTTAGCACACGCCATGGGTTGGAATGGACATGAGGTTCAAAAGATGGTGGCTCGTCAGCACCCTCAAGGGAGCCCTCAGGCGAGGGAGGATATTGGTATTAATAGATCACACCGGCTCTCAAAGCACATACTCGAAGCGGTCGACAAGAAGATTATGGCTTTCTTCGCCTTTGCTGCGTTGCTTTGGCTCATTTCTCCCTCGTTACAGGCAGTTTTGCCAGCAAGATTTGTCAGTTCCAACGGCAGCGGTCTATATGGTCCGCTGAGGTTTCGGGAGGATGGAACGTTCCAAATATCCATCTTTGCGGATCTTCACTTTGGCGAGAGTAAGGACTTTGCTACTTATAGGCTCTGCGATTAAAGTTCCTGTCTAGCTTATAGGACTGATATGTACTGACCACCGCATAGATGCATGGGATTCATGGGGCCCCCAACAAGATATCAACTCTGTGAAGGTTATAGATCAGATTTTGGACAATGAGTCTCCGGGACTTGTCGTCTTAAATGGCGATTTGATCACCGGAGAGAACACCTTCAAGGAGAACAGCACAACATATATCGACCAAATCGTTGGCCCTCTAGTTAAGCGCAACTTGACCTGGGCTTCCACGTACGGCAACCACGACAGTGACTACAACATCACACGTGAAGGCATTTTGTCTCGGGAAAAGCTATGGCCCAACTCGCGCACAACTAGCATGGTCCCAGGGCCCAACGTCGGTGTTACCAACTACTACCTCCCAGTATATCCGGCAAACTGCACCCTCGCATCAACGACCGCAGCACAGTGCGCGCCGAGCCTGATCCTCTGGTTCTTTGACAGCCGCGGTGGTCACCTCTACCAAGAGCTCGACTCAAACGGTGATATGGTGGGCGTGCAGAATTGGGTGGACACAAGCGTGGTGAACTGGTTCCAGCAGACCAATGCGGAGCTCATACAGCGCCACGGGGTGGTCATCCCCTCGCTGGCGTTCGTACACATCCCCACCAACGGGTCACAGGCTATCCAGACCGAGGCTGGCGTCAATCCCAGCCTTCAGCCAGGCATAAACGATGACTACATACTGGCGGCGCAGGGCCAAGGTTGGTGTGCTGATGGGGTCACTAATGATGGATCTTGTGATTACGGGGCCCAGGATGTCCCTTTCATGCAGGCTATCACCACAACCAAGGGACTGATGGCGGTGTTTTCTGGGCACGATCACGGTAAGCTTCAGTGTTTTTGAATGCCTTAGTGCACAATCCCCTCATTCTCGGAATCCCAGCTAACTCTGTGGTTCTGCCCAGGCAACACGTGGTGCTACAAATGGGAGGGCGTATTGCCCGGCATGACTGTTGCTGGAAACGGACTAAACTTGTGCTTTGGGCAGCACTCGGGCTACGGCGGATACGGGAACTGGATTCGAGGCTCACGCCAGGTCCTTGTATCCCAAGAGCAGCTCAAGACTCTGGCTTTTGACACCTGGATCCGAACTGAGGCTGGAGGCGTGGTTGGGGCCGTATCCCTCAATTCGACTTACGGAGCGGACTCATACCCGGTAACGCCAAATGACAAGACATATTGTCCTACTTGTGACTATTCATGATTATACAGCTGGTTTTCGGGAATCGAAAAGATTGTGTCGGAAGCTGGTCATCTGCTAGAATGACAATCTTGACCAGAGCGCCCTCAAACAGTGGCTCCTATAGGCAGGGCCATAAACTTGATCAAACTGAACGTCAATTGCTTGGCCGCTCAACATTATTCACTCATGCAACATGCAAGCAGCGCTCACGTATTGCTAGCTACCCTAGGGTAGGAGATGAGACAAGTTAATGGAGTCCATCCCCAAAACATGAAGAGTCAATCGGCCATCATAGATCAGGTGCAGTCTGTATGAGACTAAAGATGCCTCCCCCAACCAGTCGCTCGAAGCTAGTATCCAAGATCCTTCCATGTCAATCAACTGCGAGACCTACTGACCTGTGAAGCTCACCGTCTCTCAGTGTCGCGGTCCCAGTGGGCCTGGTCGATGGTCGCTGTGTGGCACTCCGAAGAGTTACACTGGAAGTTGTCTTTCTTGACCTTGTAAATCTTGCCACCATCTGTCGACCTGACATAACCCCGGGGCTGTTCTTGCGGGCCAGAAGCTTTGTTTGTTCGATCAAGTTTCTTGTTCAGTCCAGATCAATTAGAAGACTTGAATCGAACATCGGCTTCGGCGAGAAGTCTGTATAACTGCTTCCTCGTGTCCCGGTCCCCATCCACTTTAGCCACAATGCTGGTCGAGTAGGCATGCCACATGTCCTTCCTTACGGATTCCTCCAAGTTGTGGAGAGTATGAGCCATGCTGTTGCACTTGTTCCAAAGGATCCTCTCGACCCTGGATGCAGCACGAGTGTATATCTCTGCACCACCGTCACGCAGGTGACGTTCTACGATGGCCTGTTGGCGCTGGTGAGACCCGTGGCCTGTTTCAAATCAGGTGTTGCTCTTCTGATACAGGGAATCGCTCAGAGATAGGACGTACCGGTCGTTTTGACACACTCTTTCCAAACGTGACTCATCTCGTCCTTCATCGCGGCTTCAAGTCGTTTCCTCACCATTCTCCGAGTGCTACCCCCGGTTAAGGTCCTCTGCATGTTATTCACCGACTCACTGATGCGGTCAATTTGTCCTCTCATCTGAGCTCGAAGCTTCTGGCGCGCTGGCTCCGCCATGTAGCTTTGCATTCGCTGATCAGCCTCATCGCCCAACTCAAAGATGCTGTTTGCAGAATTGATTTGGAGGCCCGTGAATGCGCTTGGAAGGAGATCATTGAATGCATTATCCCAGTCATACGCGATCTCGTCAACAAGTGACGATGCAAGCTCTGAGAAGACAGTCAGTAAAGTTGCATCCTAAGGAACAATACATTTCATATTTCTAAATCTTGAAGTCTGGAAAATCAACTCGAACTGGCGTGGATGGGAGGTCGAAGGCGGCCACTTGTGAAAACATAGGCTGTGGACGAGGTGACCAAAGCCTTAAATGCAAGAAATCTTGTGGAAGTCGGACGATAAGAGCAGCCCTGTGATCCAAGGACATTATACCGAGTATCGCCGCCTGGTGTGAACATCTAAGGGGATGTGAGAGTGCAAGACATGTTGAGAAGTTGAAACGTACCTTCGTTGAGGTTCCACGGGCTTTTCTTGACACGACCTTTGCCCTCGTAAACTCCTCTACACGCCTTTCGTCAGCATAAATGAGCTCTATTCCTCTAAAACCCATGCAGACTTACCCCCTTCTGCAGGCAGATCGGTAAGACAAAGCAGTCAACAGCTTATCTCCTCTTTTTCTTGAGGGCCACGTGCCGGCGACCGCCACGGCAGACTCGATGACGGTTGGCAACACATCTTTAATGCGGTCCGAGAACAGACGATTGATTATATCACGGCATTCACGAATGAAAGCGTCGAAATGGACGCCCAGACGCTTTCTCGGTCAGTAATTGGGAATTTGCATGAGAAAGGTCTTGTGTTGGGATGAAGATACCTTGACGCAAACATCCAAATCCCGCTTGTAGGTTGCAAGCTCTTGTTTCTCCTGCTCAGAGGTAAGGCTTATGCCTGAGCCGTTGTCACACCATATGGCCATCTGGTAGAAGCATCTGAGGACAGCTCTAAGGAAGGCATGACATTTGCGTCGGCGCGCTGGCACGGTGAGTTGCTTGAGATGCTCTCGCCACGCCGGAATTCCTGACAGCTCCACCGAGTTAGCTGTCCAGAATTGACCTCTACGGTGTCGCTTTTGGCAGTCGAAGTAGCCACGGGCCGAGATGGTGTGGACCACGGGAGGCTGTGGTTCGAACATGTCGCCAACATCAAGATGCGGAGGTTCGGCGTCGGATTTGGACTCTCCCTGACGTGATAGAAGCCTATGTTGATCCATTTAGCACAGGTGCTCAGCAACGCTTATACGATGGGCATCCACCATGTATCAATGTACGAAGACGGGCAGGGATGACTCACTCTCTGGCTGCGTGAACAAAATCTCGCTTGATGGCCGAAATCGTGAGAGAATTTCGGGCTCGAATGCATGATGCCTTCAGAAAAGAGTTGTTTTCCATGAGTTGTCTTTGTAATCCGTCACAATGCGCTTTCATGTCTTGAGATCTTCTCAGCAGTCCTTCGGTATCGCCTATCTCCATCTCAGCCCCAACTGATTGGGCCGAATTTTCACATGCAGTTGTTTTCGGACCAAGACTCGTAGAGCAGCTGATCTCGCCTGATGAAACGGCCAGCGAGTCTCTTCTCGGCCTCTTGTCGCGCAAGTTCGGAGAAGTTAGGCTCCTCTTTCGCTTACCACCTGTAGCTTTAGCCGCAATAGTGCTTTCTGAAGTTGTTGATGTATCCTGCAAGGCGTGGAGTTGTTCGTGCGTCATAGCAAAGGCGGTTTCGCATGTATCCAGTTCATCCTCCAACCTTCTTGTCACTTCGAGGTGCTCAAGGAGGCCAAATTCCTCCGCGTCTCTTTCTATCTCAATGGAGTCGTCAGTCATGGTGCACACATACGTGATGTCGCCGAGCCTTCCATCGAATTTGATCCAGTTCTTGAAAGTGCTTGCATCGTTGAAAGGCTTCTTGACGATCTGCTCACTTATGGCTCGCTTGACTGGGACGAGCACGCATAAATGGTCGCATTTGTCGCCGTCTGCAGCTGCACGAGCGGACCGCGCGGAATTTCCGTCTCGGCCACCAGGCTATGGTAGAGAAACAAGTCAGTCGTGCAACTACACGGAACTGGGAGTGGTTTAAAAGAGACACCGAGACTTACCATGTCCTTGATTACTGCACCAGTAGAGAGTACGTCGGCCTTTACAAAGATATCGACCTTGTCAACCAGCGGCCACAGCTGCTGTTCTGAGTTCACGCCCTCGGTTCTCCTCGCAAGTGAGATGTTGTCCCTATTTGCGACGAACCTCTCCAGGTCCTTGCAGAGCGCGGCAGAAGTCGCGTGGCATACCTGGTGTGTCTCACCAAGGCACACGCGGATGAGTGGGTCGTCAAGCAACTCGTGGATATCGAAGTCCGGCTCGGCGAGCTCGGATCTAGTCAGGCGGGGCCCTGTATAGTACGTTTTAGCCACTTACCGCGGACCTTCAAGCGTCATATTCTGAGGAACTTCTTGTTTTTCTGAAGAGAACACAATTTCTAGGTAGAAGAAGCATCGAAGCAGAGGAGCGTGGCACTTACACACTGCATGGATCTTACTCCACGCCACCTCGACAAGGCTGCTGTCATCATCATCGGCTACTGATATTCCTGCTGGGTTGGAGATCACATCATCCCTCAGGATGAGCAACTCGTTAAGCAGCTCGTCCTCTGTGATGAACGTTATTTCGGCTCTGTACGCCTCGGCCGGGTCTGAGGAGTAGTTGTATCGTACTTCGGTCGCAACAGAGGTGCAGGCGTCATACCCGCTCGTGGGCAGCAGGCGGATCTCATCGAGCAGGGCGTTAATGGCCGTACTTTTACCTGCACCCATACTTCCCACCACCATGATCAGCGTCTCGGCAGGTCTCGCTTGCAGGTGGCTGCCATCTGCCAGACTGACCAGCTCCTCATGCCAGTGGTATATGTCATCAGTGTTTTTGGTTTGGGTGTATAGAAAGTCGGACAAGGACTTTGCGAGTGTGACAGCAGTCTCTTGGTGCTTCTCGAGGATATCGATGCTGTTCTCTGCGGCTGCAGCCTCTGAGTGGCGGAAGCTGGAATTCATTGTTTAGCTGGATTTTGCTTGCCGGGAGCGAGATCAAATCCCTCTTGTTCAGGATAGCTGACCACCCAACGAGAATATGCTGCGCGATAGCAGAGAAGATGTCCCGATATGATGGAGGATTGTTGCGAGCCGAACAGTGGGAAGGAATCATGTGTTATTGAGGCATGCGTGGTCTTCTCAATTTGTCTCTCGTTATTGAGGACGGGCCGAACGTTAATCTTCCCTGCCAATTACCTGTAAGATATTGCGCACATACAATGGCCCCAGCCCCTAGGCATAAGTCTGACAGGGCGCTGTGAGTCCGTCAACTGCAGGCCGGGAAAAAAAGACAGAAGCGTCAGAATGTGTGAAAGCCCATCCAGTCAGTGCTTGGACCTCACTGTATATCTGGACACCCCGCCCTGCAAGGTAAGTGAGATGTATTTGACACGTCGCAAATCACACGGTCTGTCTTTGTTGCTGCCATAACAGTTGCTCGTTCGCTAAGGGTCAGGTTTCACCGTCTGGGCTAGTTCAAACAGCATGTTCAGCAACTCAATCAGCGCCAGCCTTTCCTTTCGTTTCCTGATGCCACTGAGACGTCAGTCCTAAACAACTAGCCAGAAGTGTGATGCACAGTGTTGGTCATAGCCAGGATGGATTGATTCAAAGGGACCGCAAGCGTCGCACTCCGTAGTCACTGATGTCGAAGAGATTGGGTCTATTGCACAATGTCAAGCACTATTGACAGGAGACTAAGGCAGACAATGTCGTTGAAGAGTCGGAGCCCGATATTTGCTTGCCTCACCGGTCCGTTGCCGGGACTATCTTCTTGGGTAAACACCCAGAGTCCACACGGCGAGGACGAGGAGAAATATTAGAGCAAGCAAGGGGGCCCACAAGCGAGGCGCGTGCATAGTCGTACAGATCCGTCACCGTCCGCCTCGATTTCATTCAGTCCTTGCGGTTTCTCCATTCCGTGTAGCTACCCCCCTGAGCCTCGGTATCATGAGTTTTCCGGTTCATTGCTCATCAGTATATCCTGTACAGAAGAAAAAGAAATTTCGGTTGTTCGTCGCGAACTGGATGGCACATCATGCGTAGCCGTATTCTGACTTTGTGGGAGTGGCAAAGTCCTCAAAGTAAGGGTGATTGCAGGCGGCCTTGGCGGAGATTCGGCCTGCCGGGTCGTAGACAAGCATCATCTCCAGCAAATCCAGGCCATGACGGTCCAGGTTCTGGCAGAGAGGTTGGCTGTAGTCACGGTTCCACTTGGGGAAGGACGACTTGAAGTCAGGGTAGCTGGTCACACCGGGCCAGACATCCTCTGTGGGTGTGCCGAGAACTCTGCAGATGCCGTCAGTCAAGTTGAGACAGGGATGGAAGCAGCGAACAGGCTCACCTGAAGATCTTGAATATCTCGTCGATCTCGGAGTCGCCTGGAAATAAAGCCTTGCGCGTGCACATTTCGGCAAAGATACAACCGACGGACCACATGTCCACGCCTGTGGAGTACTGTCGACCTCCCAACAGGATCTCCGGGGCTCGGTACCACAACGTTACGACTTCGTGAGTGTACGTCCTAAGAGGAACTCCAAAGGCCCTAGCCAGACCGAAATCCGCCAGCTTCAGGTTGCCCTCGCGGTCAATGAGCAGGTTCTGGGGCTTCAGGTCGCGATGCAGCACGCGGTGCGAGTGGCAGAACCTTATGCCGTCACACAGCTGCTTCATAAACTTCTTGATGATGGCTGACCCCAGCCCCAGCTGGGCCAGCTCGCCGCTTGTGCCCTCGGGGAGCGCCCTGCCTCGACCTCCATCCGACACCGGCAAGGCCTCCATGTACTTCTTGAGGTCAAGATCGAGGAACTCGAAGACGAGGTAGAGCTTGTGGCTGTCGGCGTGCACGATGTTGAACAGACGGACGATGTTGGGGTCACGCATCTCCTTAAGCAGGGAGATTTCTCGGATGGCGGTGGAAGGAACGCCCTCATCTTCGGCTTCAAGTCTGATTTTCTTCAACGCGACGATTCTGTTCTCATGGAGGAGATCCCGGGCCTTGTAAACCACACCATATGTTCCTGGGAGACAGGTAAAGGTCAGCCTTGGGCATGCGGCACCGGGAGGGAGAAAGGGGGTAGGTATGACACTTACCCTCCCCGATCTTCTCCAACTTCTGGTAATTCTCCATATTGTTTCCTTGATTCCTGTGGCAGATGGTCAGTCATACAAGGACAATTCCACAACACAAAGGACAAGTACATGGTCGCTGTTGAGGCACGCAGAGTGCGTGTGCAGTCGTATTTGGTAGAGACGGGTCGAATCGCAGACGGGTTGAACTGCTCAATCTTCCTAATCCACTTGGGTGTCTCGTACGCTCAAAAGAGAAAGGGATCCTTCGCAGATTGTGACAGTCGAGAGCGGCACGCCAAGCCAGGCTGTTGCGACTTGTATTGCCAGGCTGGATTTAACTCGTCGCTGCTAGAGCCTGCTCGAGTGTTTGCCACAATGTGTGACTGCCAGACTGCCAGGCGGGACCAAGGGAAGTTTTCCAGTGCTGCATGCAGTTCTCCTCGTTCGAGTGATGCGAAGAAAAGGGTGTTGGCTTTGTACCTTGAGGTCTGGTCCAAGGTCGAGTTGGCGGGCAGGTGGCAGGTGTGCAGATGACCCGCCGTTCAGGGAGACCGCCCGGTGCAAGTACGCTGTTCAAATGCCAATCGAGGGGACGATTGACGGTGCGAACGGGCGCTCGAGACACAAGGGCCACTGTCGTCGTGCGGTGGTTGCTGCTGCAACAATAGGGTCCGTCTGCAGTTGAGGCAGAGGGGTCGAATGCGAGGGACTGGCGGTGGGATGGAATGTTTGGTCGGGGACGCGGTTCCAGGTTTACTTTCGGCTGGCAGACGCGTCGCCCATTGGAAGGAAGCCAGCCATTGATTGGGGTTGGCTAGCCGGGCCTTGTTTTGGGTGACTGCAAGGTTTCTAGGGTGATGATGGTGGGGTTGCTCAGCTCTCAGGGGGTTACTTAGGCCTAGCCGCGCCCATGCAAGACAATCGATAACAGCGGCAAGGGTCCACGGACTCGCCCGAGAACCCTAACCCAGCCGCGCACGCCCATCCAATCTTCCACCCTTCTTCCGGTTCAGCATGTGCTGACTCTGAGGGTGAAGGCTGTCGTCACGACTGCACAGACATTAGACAATCTTCACCACGTGGGATTACACTCATCTACTTGAAGCTTATGATTGGTTGATAATTCGGGAGGATTCATCTTTTCAAGCACGTATGTACGGCCCAAGCCAAGCCAAAGTCAGTCAAACTGGGCCACAGGTGGCACGACAAGTGTTTGAAGATTGACTGGCAAAAAGGACTGAATTTTAGGGAGCACCACTGGATAATATTGGTCAGTCAATAATCCGAGAGTGTGAGTCTGTGGTGGGCGATCGAGAGCGATATGACTGTGGATCTCACCACCTTGGATGCTCATGAGCAGCCCTCTATTTATATGAGAAAGAAATGGAAGGGCTACACCCGAGGAGATGGTACTGAAACCCTCATCGGAGGCGACGTCGACGATCTGTCTGTGCCGGAGAAGCTTGCAGAGTTTCAAAAAGCAGGCACCATACCTGCAGAAAAGATCCGCGATGCGCTTGCCCGCCTAGATGAACTTGACCCATCTATCGCTGAAGTCAAGGAAGACGTCATTATCTACCATCACCCCCTGGTTCCAGGTGAGTTGGTGGTTCCCCTTCCGTGGCTGGTGGCAGATTTTCTGACCGATGTTCAGGACTGCTGATCGTACCATCAATCTTACCACCCACGATCCAGAAGACCCTACTGTCTCGTCTTATTCACCGGGACCTGAGCATGCCTCATCACCAGACCAACATGCACCTGCACTACGACATCCCGTATCCTGAGAAGAATGCCGCCACCGATGAGCCGCGGTCTTTTTTCACGTACGCGCCAGAATCAGAAACCATGTTTGTTCCCAAGGACCCATCAGTGCATAAGACTCTGTCTGTGAAGCAGGTCTTGGAGCGAAAATTACACTGGGTCACGCTGGGCGGGCAGTATGACTGGACAAATCGAGTCTACCCAGGTGAACAACCGCCCGCCTTTCCGCAAGACGTGGCTGGTCTCTTGGAAACTCTGTTTCCGGAGACCCAGGCTCAAGCGGCCATTGTCAACTTCTACACCCCGGGAGACACAATGATGATGCATCGGGATGTGTCTGAGGAGACGGACAAGGGCCTTGTGAGCGTCAGCATGGGTTGCGATGCTTTGTTCAGTAAGCCCTGTTCTCCTGGCTAATCAGCCATAGCTAACTGTCTCTAGTGATAGCACCCAACGACGTGGGCAAGCTTCCCGAGGCAGAAAGGCCTGCGGATGGAGAGAGGGATTATTTGCTCTTGCGTATTCGGTCTGGAGACGCCATTTACATGACGCAGGAGGCACGATACGCATGGCATGGAGTACCCAAAGTCATCAAGGGGACATGTCCTGACTATCTGGCGAACTGGCCAGCAGAAGATGGCAAGTACGAGGAGTGGAGCGGGTGGATGTCAAACAAGAGAATCAACCTCAACGTGAGGCAGATGAGAGACTGATGCAGCACACACTCACCATGGACGCCTTGGCCCACTTGGGATCTCAAGTCGTCAACGCAACGAGAACACCTGCCAGCCTTGGAACCGATCTACAACATCCACGATTAGTAAGGCCAACTGGACCGAAGGCCTATCCTTACAATTCCCATCTCGCTGGTCTTTGTCCGCAGAATCGGCCTGGCGCCAGGAAATCGTGGCTAAGTCCGCAGACCCTTCCACCGGGGAACGACGCGGCTCCCGACGCGTGCTGATGCCCATGCTCACCGAGCTCTCGCGAAGATCTGCGGGCCCAGCTTCCAACAATGAGGACGACACACCATACACGAGATACTTTTGATCCACACCCAACCGGTGGTGTCCCCAGAACTGCTCAGCCACGACGCCAAATCGATGTGGGGCAAACACCACGAGATCCACGTGGGATCCATCTGGCGACGATGCAATGCCACGATACCGAACCTTGGGCTTAGCAAATATCTCGTATGAGGCGCACTTGTGCTGTGCAAATGAGAAGTCACTGTTTCCTACTGTGTACCTGTCAGGATCGTGTCAAAAGGAAATGAAGAAGCCGGGGTAATGAGTCTATCGTGACATGTAGCGAGGCTGCGCCTCCCCCGGTCAGAACTTTGGCCCGTGACGCCGGGAAGCTCGGTTAACCACGGCGATCATGGGTTCATCAGTGTACATCTCGTTGAATCGAGTAATCTGTGGCTTCATCACACATCTCTCATATGAAGATTGCCACCGAGTTGTTCTAGCAGAGGCGGAAGAGGTCCAAGCCTACGATGTTTGGCTGTCCCCGGGCCGTGGACTGCGCCACACTTACCCGACCAGCGCCACAGAAGAGGCAGCCCAGCAACGAGTCCAATTGGTCGGTTCCGAGCGACTCGCATATGCGAACAGGTTTGTATACCACCACTCACTATGTACAGCGTATTCTGTGCACCGTGCAGAATAGAGACAAGAATCTAACTGTGACCATCGGACTACAATCCGAATGCGACGCGTACCACGCTCCGGCGGAAGTAAGCACCAGTCAAGCTGGACTTTGGCATCTGCCGGTGGTTATCCCCGGTCTGGCCATCACATCAGACGAAGCCCTGGGCACCCCGTTTGGTTGTCTCTGCCGTGGCTGAGCATGCATATTGCTCGACCCGGCCCCCAGAATCCCCACCACCAGTACTGCGATCCTGGATCATGTCAGCTCGCCATGGATTGTTAACCCGCCCGTTGATTGTGGATAGTCAGATCCCTTCGGATCCAGAGTCCGACCCCATATTCGATATTTGTCGATGGATCAGCACTGCGGGATGCAAGGGCAGGGAAGCAAGCGGTTCTCGCCCCACGTCGGAAGGTGCTGACTGACCGGCTCTGTACTGCATTCATTCGGCCTTTGCTTAGGATGAGGAAATCCAACGCAGGATGGCCGGACTATTGCTGTTACGACATGGCCGCAATGCGCCCTTTGGTGCACGCAACCAACGAGCCATCCCCCGGCCGGCTGGGGTCCAGCCACGATCTGCTCGACGCCGCAGACTATTGAGATCTTGGCTCCGTCAATGACTTCACGCGTGTTGATGGTCAACAGTTTGCAACCTCCTCGAAAGCCTATTCTCATGAAGAAGCCATCACGTCAGGAAGGCCTGGCTCCCCTGGCCCTGCATGGATCTCCTGCGCCGCAGCCGTGCACCGGAGAAGGTTGTCTGCGGGATTCAATAGGGGAGCAATGAATCCTACCTGGGCGCTTCTATCAGGGGATTTAGTAGCTTGGTTACCTCATTGGGCCGCGCTCTAATCCCTTTGCCAAAGAACATTTGACAGGTACCAGTTTACGGCATCTACCTCTGTGCGGCGCTGCACGTGGGAAAACAATAAGATTGGCCCGTGAACGAGCAACCGACCAGCCGCACCAGGACTAGGCACAGGGCAAACGTGTCGCCTGGCACTCTGGACCCGTCCGGGAGCACGACCCTTTCCAGCGAGGTGGGAACAAACACCAGCTAGCTAGCCGGCACGCACGAGGGCGGCCGTAGATGTCAGACCGCTCAGACGATGAGAACGTGTTGACTCGTTTTTCAGCCTTGCGCAGGCCGGATCGGGAAAGGAAAGGAAGGATCTGGAGCACACACCGCGCCTGGGGCTAACGCGACGCGGCTCGAGTTGGGTGGCTTGCGCGCTAAAAGGATCCGGCGCCTGCGTGGACCAGACTGTCACCAGTCCAGGTCGACCCAGACTCCCGGAGAGGCCACGATCCCGCACAGTCGGCGCCAGCGGCGGCTTCGCAGGTAGTCAGTCGTCGCTCGGGCACCTGCCCGACTGTCAAGGAGAGAGGAGAGAGGCCTTCCCGAGGCCTTTGCTGTCCGTGTGCCCGGCGTTTCCATGGCATCGGGTTGGTGACTGCCGTGCTGGCCAGAACGCTCGGGAGACCCTCTGACGCTTCCCGTCCCTTGCTGAAGCCCAAGCCCTTGCTCTGATGACCCAACTGCGTGTCCAGGTTGCCTTTGTTTCTCTACTTTGGCCCTGCGCGCATCCTGTGGGCAACGGACAGGATGGCCAATGTGATCCGGGCTGTTGGGAGCGCCCCTCATCCGTCGCGCGCCCACTCCCGTCCCGGCGGGTTGGTACGTGGGCACGTTGGTCACTGTTAGGTAGACAGGTGCGCAGGCAGGCAGGTTAGTTGGGACGTGGCCGGGCTGCTAGCAGCGCCCTTTGTCTCTCGGCCCGTCACTTGAACTTTCCGGATGATGCTTGCCTTGTTATTGCCCGTCTTGTCTGCCTGTTCTATCCGTGTGGGGAAGAAAGGCCTCTTGGGCCTGCCAAGCCCGGCGGTAAGGGAC
Source organism: Diaporthe ampelina (assembly GCA_023522825.1). Taxonomy (NCBI): domain Eukaryota; kingdom Fungi; phylum Ascomycota; class Sordariomycetes; order Diaporthales; family Diaporthaceae; genus Diaporthe; species Diaporthe ampelina. The sequence continues at coordinate 92,636 of JAMFTM010000345.1, forward strand.
TACGAGCAGCTGCAGGTCATCGGGTACTGGCGATCAGGAGGGTCATCCATGCAGTCCTGACAGCCTAGTCTCGCTGGTCCTGCGGAGATCTGAAATCTGGTTCGGAGAGTCACGCACACACGTTTGCGCCTGGCGCGGCTGCCTCTGCTGCCTACCTAGCGTGTCAACGTGTGTTGGGCTTGTACAGTATTATGCTTGACCTCACTGACCGCCAAACCTGGCACTGCAACCCGCGTGATGCGATGCTTGCATAGAGAGACGGGCATCTGCTGGCATGGATGCTCGCCTCCCTGGGCCCCGTCATGCGGCCCCGAAGAAACCCCGCCAGCACAAGGTTATCGGGTGCCGGGTCCGGAGAATAAAACACCATTTTGTGGGGATTTCCTGTGGTGGGTGCGTGGTGAGCAATCTTTCTGGTCATTGTGGCGGCCGGCCGGACGACCCTGTCGCATTTGATGTTGCATGTGTCGTATGTTGTCCGTCGCATGCGAGATATCTCGCCGGTCTGGACCCCACGGATCGAATCGTATTGAACCCGGCAATCGACATTGAGTCAACAAACTTGGCAGATATGTATGCATGTGTTGTGCCGTATCCGACGTCGATGCTGCGGTCTTCCGCCCAGCGTGCTGGGAAAGGATTCCTCCCTCCCCAAGCACCAACCCGGCAGGTCCCGTTGCCACACCCCAGCCCGGCTTGCCCAGCACTTGAGCCTAGCCAGCCCCCGGCCCACTTGATCGACGGCCCTGCCACACGTATCGCGACCCGACATCGCGACCGCTTCTTTTTGGGCCTGTGTGATTCATGCTCGACGCGGGGTGCCGCCTCACTACGGCAAAACAATGGCACAGAGTGGGAAATAACAATCACACTAGTCCGGTGGCTGGCTGGGCCGGCGCTCCAAGGCTGGCCTGGTTGCCTGACAGCGAATACACCTCTTGTTGTTCGGCTGTGATTGTAACCGTGTGACAGAGACCATGGTCGGGTTGCCCGTCACACAGATCATGTCCCATGTCAACAAGCACCTCACCGTATCTGGGATTCACCTGTACACAAATCACACACAGTGGCAAGCAGAGTTTTGCTTCGAGTCTCATGGTTTGTACCTGGACCAATGGCGGTCTGGCAGTTGGTCTCTCACATTGATGAATTCTGCCTGGGCTCATCAAGATGGACAAAAGAACTATGCAGATGGTATCACGAATCCAATCATCCATCTCTCTCTTCTCTCTCATACTCGCTCCATGCTATGACCATCATCATCTCCCTCTCATAACCTGCTCCATGCACACATACACACACAAGGTAAAAACCCAAAAACAGTCTTGTGATTCCACACTTTTTGCTCCAGAGTGATCACTGGTCTCCCCAGCAGTGATATTATTAGGAAAAAGTAGTCGTCGATCGTACCATGATCCAGAGTTCCGTCATGAAACGCCGCGCGGAAGCGCATTAAAAAGCAAAAGCGCATGCCCTTCCCGCCCCGAACACCTGTGTATGCTTGTGCCTGCCGTCTATTCGTGTCGCTGCAAAAACAGTCATGGTTGAAATTGATTGCTCTCCAAAATGCCATTACCGTGCGGTGGCATTGGAGCCGCCGAACACACGGCCGAGCATGCCCCTCATCCTCTTGACCCGGCTGCCGCCCTCCTGCAGGTCTCTCAGCTCCTCGGCGCTGATCTCGTAGGGGAGGAGGGATCTCTGCTTTGTCAGGGCGGGCGCGGGCCGGTTCAGCATGGGCTGCTGCTTGGGCTGCTCCAGGACGATCTCGACGGGCGGGTCGTAAAGGCTGCCCGTGTGGAGCATGCCGTCATAGATGTAAGGCGCCTCGCCGTCTGAAGACAGCGGCGTGGTCGCCTCACTGCCCCGTGATGACGAGAGCGAAGACGCGTACGAGTGCGAACTGTGGATGCTGCGCGATCCGTAGCTGCTGCTCAGGCCGGGGAGTGAGTCTGGGCTCTCCTGCCTCATCTGCCTAGACGAGCACCTAGACCTGGATTCGGGCGTTGCCGGGGGTGTCGAGTAAATGTTCCTGCTGGCAGTCTGCGCCGCAAGCCATGCCGCCGCCGCTGCTTCCTCCTCCTCCATGCGCCTTCGCTCCTCCTCGGCGGCCTGGGCAGCCTTCCTGCGCTGCCTGCGCTCGTGGCGTGCAGCCACGTCGTCCCTGAGTGGTGCCAGGAACGGGTCCAACTCGCGGTACAGGTCCTCCTCCGTGATGCGCAGGTCCCAGTCCAGCAGGAACAGCAGCTGCTTCTCCATCAGGTTGACCTCGGTCCGCGAGAATCCAAAAGAGAAACCCGCACAGGGCATCACCGAGTAGTTGGCCCAGTGCTTGTTCTTGGGCGAGCTGTCGTTCAGGTACTTTGCTGCCAGAATTAGTGAGGCCAGGAAGATCCTGTGCGTTGTGCAGCGAAGACCCTTTGCCATGGGTTGCAGGCGGGACCGGAGTCGGTTGAGATAGACCAGGGTTGACATGAGTGTCGGCACCTGGACGTTGGACGAAACGACGAGCTGCGTGATGAATTCCTCCAGAGTTGGCAGTCCAGCATCTTCTGCCGGTACAGCGCGTGGTGGTGGGGTCTTTGGCGGCGTGGGTGGTAACCTGGAGTTCTGCGGTGTCGTGGTTGGTGGTGGTGGCATCATTGTTGGGTCGCACTGGATGACGCTACATGCTGCAGAGGCGAGATATGAGATCATGCTCCTCGACACGGGCGTGTAGATGAAGTGGTCCAGGGCGGCAGCGTTGAGCTCGTCGACGCTCAGAGTCGAGCATGCTGAAGATGCTTGCGACTGTCGTATTTGTGAACCCATGGTGGGCTGTGATGTGAGCGAGAGTGTGAAATGTGTGAGCTGTAGCCCCTTGGCGGAGAGGCTGCACTTTTTTCTCTCCTACGTCTGCGAGGAGAGACTGCTCAGAGGATTTCCGTGGAAAGCCCTTGGGAACGGGAGTGCCGGTGGGGAAATAGGTGCCAGGAAAATAGGAGTGTGGGAAAAAGGTGTCAGCAGTCGAAGGATCTCCGGTTGCTATTATTCCCAGTAATGGATTTATGCGGGTGTTGGGCGAAGTGCGGTGTGGTAGTACTGAATGCCGTGCCAGCTGATGCAAGTCAAGGGTCGTGGTAAAAAAGCCTAGGTGCGGCAAAGTTTCATGTGGCTAAGTTGCCGGAGTATCTGATGTGTCCGGTGGGACTTTAAAAGAGTGAGACGTGAGATATGGGCGTGAGCTGCTTCCTGAGGCGACGGGTTGCAACGGCTGATGAGTTGCGAAAGGGTCAGTCAGGTGTGTGTGCCTCGAGGTATGGCTTGGGCTGGCTGTGGGACCGATATGCCTTGGTGACTCGGCCTCCAGGTGTTCGTGGTTGGGAACCAAGGGTGTGAGCGGGCAGGGAGGCTGTGATGGAGCAGAAGACAAAGAAAGTCGAGGCACGGAGGCACATATGCAGGTGCAGCGGCACTCGAGGGTATATGACTTTCTTGGGAGGTCGAAAAGGGCAAAATGGGACAATGAATAAACCTCGAACCTGAAAAATAGAAGGCCGACTTACAAGTGACTTGTCTTAGGCCTTGGCCGGTGGGGGCTTGGGGTCAGGCGTAGATGGGCCTCCTGAGCTGGGGCTTGTACGGCTTGTTCGTCAGAGGGTGACGTGCGACTCGCTGGGCCCACGAGGCTGAGTATGGGAGGGGTGGTTGATGCGAGTGCACAGGGGTTCCTTGAAGGGGTCGGGGGAGGCGACAGGGAAGAGCGATCCCGAGGTATAGTCTGATCCGGCGGTACTTGGGTACGTACGGCGCCCTGCAGCAGGTAGAGGTGCAGGGGTGGGCGGTGGGGTGACAGGTGGTGTGAAGGAGGGATGGGCCTAGTCAGCGATCGACCGTTCTGGCTTTACGGGCTGGGCTCTATCCTGTGGACGCTGTAGCACCGGTGCTTTGGTAGTGCAGACTGGACCTTGGCGAAGGCCGGGTCGATCGCGTCGGGGGCAGGGCACAGAGGGAGGGAAAGGCGGCGCTCTGACTGGCTCAACGCTCTCAACGGGCTGCCAAATAGGGGGCCACGAGAAAAGCAGGCCTGACTCGAAATGCAAGACGGTCTGGCCGTAGATCAAGCAGCGATTCGCTCTCAGGTGCTCACTCTGTCTTGCGCCTTGTCTCAGTCCAGCGAGGTCAAAGTCCACTCAGGACACTCTGAAATGGTCCTTGTGCGAGTTTGGCAGCAGCCGAAACTCTGTAGGTGGTCCTGAGACGGGTGAGCTTGGCCTGTGACTTGCAGTGTGCCTGTTGTCGTGTGGCGGTCGATCGACGTTGGGCTGCTGGTGAAGCGACGAGCGAAACTTGGTGGTGGCGACTGTGGTTGTCGTATCGACAAACTTGACCGCGGTCGCTGGAGTGGCTGAGGCCGATTGCGAAAGCGGGTCCGCACCGAGGGGGGGAGCTGATTGAGGGCGAAGAAAGAAAAATGGTTGCTCCCAAGGAAAGAACCAAGTCCACAACAGCCACTCAAAAAAGAGGAGCCGATCAAAAGTTTGGTGTTTCAACCGAACAGTGAATTCTTGGTGTTTTTCTCACTTGTATGAGCTCTTGGCCCGGGTCCTTAGTGGGGTGAATCCGGGGTTGCTGGGGCTGGCGTCGACGACAGTTTCGATAGCGTCGGCCAGTGGGCGAGTCAGATTTCTAATTCGAGGAGCGATCGCGTGCCCCGTGCTCTATTATTCTTCAATGCCCGCCGGGGACAATGCCAAAAACGAAGGGGGCTTAAAGGTGAATTACGAGAAGGTTGTCGGCAGAAGTCCGGTCCAGCGGAGTAACTGTCGAGTGCAGCAGGAAATGTAAAGGGGAAAAGATGAGGAAAGAAAGCTCGGGCGATGCGACCCCAGGTGGAAGCTGTCGTGGACAGATGAGCCTTTCAAGAAGAGCTTCCTCGACGGTTTTCAGGGCCCGCTGGCAGCTTAATACACGAGCTCGTGGGCAGGGGGGTCGGGCGAGCTGCCGCAGGATGAACTGATGAGTCCAAGTCCGCGCGGGTAAAGTGAATTATTTCCAGAACTCGAGATCCGCAGGCGACGGCGCGGTCCCGCCTGGCGTCTAGAGATTGGGTGAAGCGCTTCGTTAGAGGAGACGCTGGTTCAGGGGTGCTGCACGCCGGTGGGGGCAATGATTCGCTGGCGGCGCTTCGTGGGAGGACGCAGCTGCGAGGCCAAGCTTCGTTCGTCTCCCAACCTGGGTGGCGCTGCGAGAATGGTTGGCTCGAGAAGAATAGGAGAGGATCTGGTTATCCCTGGGCGGGCACAAGGCCTTTGAAGCAGGTTGATTGCTGTGAAATAAGGGGATCTATGCCTCTCGGGCGCTGGATCTGGAAAAGGCAACCCAGATGCCGATGACGTTCCCGCTTTCGTACGGGTACCACGCACTTTACTTAGCTTTTCGGGGCCAAGGTGGTATTCGGGATGCGGACTGCAGTCGGTTGGGGCTGGTGTGGTGCAAACATGGCATTCCCTGGTCTGAATGCGGCTGTTCTTGTACGTGCGTGCGTGCGTGTGTATGTATGTATGTAAGTCTGCATTGCACGCTGCTCTTAACGGCAGGAGATGTGGCTCGCCCATCAACATGTGGAAGCTCTGGAATCTTGGACGAGATAGATCAAAGTCCAGATCTCAGAAGGGAGTTCAGGTTTCGACCCGGCCTGTACAAAGGGTCAGTCGCTGTAGGTCTTTGCGGACACAAGGGATGGTACCCCGTGGAGGATCGCAATTACAGCCGAGCACCCCGAGCAAATATTTGGCAGAGCTTGTCATGCTCAGGGAGCCACCAAGAACGATGGCCTCGTCGAGGAGGCCATCGTCAAGTCCCCATTCCAGCATCGACCTGGGATGCGTGCGGAAACCTCCGTTTTCCCACCAGCCAGGCACGGCCAGGGAGGAAGAAAGAACCAAGTGGTTGTGCACGACCCTTGGCTTGTCGCTTGACTCTCCCTTCCTGGCAGCCAGCAGGTGCCCTGTGCAGCTCTGTGCGAATCACCGGCCGGAGCTTGGGGACGACTAGGTTCGAATTCGGGTTCCAGACCGAGGCCCTCGAGTCCGCGACCGGTCAACAGCCGAGAGCAGCCTCGCAGATGCACAGCCTGTCAGCTGGTGGGAAAAAGACCACGGGCCTCGGTGCCAATGTCCTGCGGTCCTGCGGTCCTGCGGGTTGCAATGGCTGAATGGCCGAGTGGCTCACCGACACATGATCAGGAGCGGCACTTGCGCGTTGCAACCAGATCGATGGAAGATGAGTAGCCTCGTGCATGACCTCTCAAATTGGGACCGCCTCGATGCTGGCAATGGTTGGCGAACAACCTGTCGACACATGAAACATGGAGGGGGAGAAAGGGACCAGGGGTTGGCTGCGGATGGCCGAAAGCAGAAAGACACATCTACGCGAGGCCGGTTGTGGCTAGCGGCCCGCATATACATCACAGACAGGCCCATCTGCGCGTGCAGTCGAGGTACCGCCCTCCTACGGGCCCTGCGCCAGGGAAAGAACTTCAATGCTGGACCTGAATGTCAGGGCAAGAGAGGGCCACTATCAAACCGGCCAAGAGACACAGGGCAAACACGGGCCATACGCTTCATACAAACCTCACACGTCGTCAGCCTCGAGAGGCCGGTTACAGCCTCTGTCTAGGCAAGCATCATCACGGAACGACTGGCCGTTCATTCAGCCAGCATCCGAGTTGTCCTGCACAACCAACGGGCGGCGTGCTCCAGCCCCGGCTGCGCATGCAAACATGGCAGTGAAATGCTGCCAGTCAGCGGCTACGCGGCCCTCTACTGTTGTATGCTGTGACCACCAACTGCAATATTTGGTGCCAATATGTCGGGGGATATTCTACCATTTACAGTGGTTACCTGCATCACTGCCACTCCGAATCGGGGCCGTGTATTCAAGTGCTGACCTCCAAGCCTGAAACCGAGGCAGACCATTCTGCTGCATCTGGTCGGTACACTACCAGAAATATTGCCCAACATCTGCAGTCCTTCACGGCTTCGGCATCTAGATTTTTGCTTGGTGGTCAGATGCGTGGGAGGGCTGACGCCTCCTTGGATCATCTGCTGGTGGACCCGTCCCGAACGCAGAACACTGCGCCAGGTGCCTCCGAGCCCAGAGCCACAGTTGGCTAGCTGCCCATGTCAATGACCCTAACCGATTCGGCATGGCTGGATGGCATGCAAGCATTCAGTTGACAGCTGCGCACCCATCAACTTGCCCGCCGGCCGGGGCTAATGCACCCCCTGCGTGCATCACTGGCATCTTCAGACTATAGCCTGTCAGGCATGTTGGCGTGTGTGGAGAGGCGGGAAATCAACAGGGACGTCCCCCAGAAATCTGACGACTGGCGATCCCATCGCGGACATCGTGAAACGAAACGGCAACCAACACAACGGCTCTGGTGGACCACAGCTCCTGTCCTTCCGCGTCGTTCCTCGACGATCTGCAGCACGCATGAGATCTAAGGACCAGACCACGCCCGCTCGCTCTACCACGTATCGTGGCCTTCCACTGCCTCGGCATCCCATCGACGATCTTGGCGCTGATTGCGACGACGCCCCGACAAACCTCACGCCAGTGTTCCGTAGGGCTGGGTCTTGAATCGAACCATTGCCCATCGGCTCGAAACAGACCTTGGCGAGGGCGGCTGGAGGCTCCCGACCATCTCTGTTCTGGTCAAGCTTGGTCAAACGCATTGAAGCTGTCGACAAGCTCGAGCTCCGTCTGGTGCACGCATTGGCTGCCACGCTTCCCACCGCCCAGTCCCGAGCGTCCGGTAGGGTAGCCAAAGACAATTTGGGGTTCCCACCCATTCGGCCTGATCAACCTTGGGTCCGTGTGCCTATTTTGGGGTCCATGAACCAAGTGACGTCGCGCATGTCGTTGGCAAACACCACTGTCATGCTGCTGCGAATGCTCTTGGGTCTGCATGAAACCCGACTCATCATCAATTTCCTGGAATAACTCCAAAGTGGCAGGTTCATCACAATATTGCGACGCTGTTTCATGTGCCTGTCAACACCTGCCATCTTCTGGTCAGAGACGATAAGATCAGCTCCACCCTAACCCCTGAGCCGATCCCTTAAATGTGGGCGGTCGATCCTCGCGGGAAATCCAGTCAGTCCAGATTCGGCATCGCAGACCAAGCTCCGGGGCGGAACGCATGGGCACGGCTGTGAGCTGTCAGCGCTTGTGCGTCTGGGCTCGGGAGTCACCAGAATCGGAAATGTGGCTTCTTCTGGGCTCTTGTAGCACTCAGCTAATGAGGCTGCGGTCCTACCTTCGCTGGCTAGGCGGGTTCTCCGAGCTGCAGTACTGAGGCAAAGAGGTAGTCAGCTCCTCCGACGGCGACTTCCTCGGAACTAGAGGAGTTCTTGGAGCCCGGTCCGTCGCTTCACTATAGACTTGCTGTATTTACCGAGAGCGAGAACTTGATAGGATGGAGCGGAGAGGTCGCGAAACACACGCATCTCTCCACCAATCTGTGTCGGTGACTGGGGACGGTCGGGGTGGAGCCTGAATCTCCCCCAAGGACCGCAGAGCCTCACACATATTGGACGTTCCTTGGCCCCGTCATGTCTCCGAATTGAGTTTTCTTCGCGAGCTCCATCATGAACAAGAGCTACACAACACATCGTCATCGCCGGGGCGCTGGCTGTCAAAGCTGTGCTGATGGCTGTCTGCTCTGTTACTGCACGGCTTCGAGCGTACAGGTCGTCGAGCACAGCAGGCTCTCCCTACATCTGCCTTAGCGCACGACCGATCTGGCATAGCAAGATGCAGCTGCACGTGTCCATGTGGAGCAGCGGATCTGCAGCTCATGGTGGCACCGTCGGAGGGCATGCCGAGATGTGGCCTGCGCGCGCCGCCATTGGGCCGTGTGCCTTCTGAAACATACAGGGCTCATTAGCAGGCACCTCCGGCTCCAATCACCCTGCCCCGTTCAGTCCCGACTCGGGGCGCCGGCGACCGGCGGGGTGATGCCGGAGAAACTTTTCCAAGACTAAGCCACGAGACTGGCGGTAGGCAAAAGTGTTGGCGATGGTGGCCGTTTCTTGGCTACCTCAATTATATTGGTGCAAACGATTGTGATGCTCCTCTCGCGGATACTAGTTGGACGGTAACATTTTCCGCTGCGCGCTGCCTGGCGGGCTGTGCGTTAATTCCGTCAGTCATTCGGGAACCCTCACCCAACTCTTGGCAGGCCTCTGAAACGGTTATACAAAGTTTGGCTGGCATACCTAACTTCCCGTCGAAAACTTGCGCGTTCGGCTGGTGGTAGGCAATTCTTTCAAAGCGTTCAGATGGGTGCCCGATGAAGAATAGGCGATAATATTCTTGTCATCGGATGAAGCATCACAGTCGTCTTTCGGGTGAACCGGGAACATTTTACCTATCCGCCGTCACTTGGCACAGGCGATGGGCTGCTTGGGCAAGGGGAGATTATAGTGACCTGTGTGCATGGACGTAGTGGCTGACAATGCAGATTGCCTCAGCTGCCGAAAAGCCGGTGCCACCTTCAAGCTTCTGGCATTTGACGATTTACAGCGTCTCACCCGACGGGTCATGTTAGACTTGCACCCACACTCGGCCTTGGGCGGCGAGATGTCTCGGAACTCTACGCACCAGCCACACTTGGCCTCGCTGGGCCACCCGCCTTGGCCGAGAGTCATTTCATGCACTCAAATTTGGCTTCAACGGCTTGCAGGGCGCGCGCGGAGGGTCACAAACGCCAGAAACTCCAGGGCGGGCATCGTTGAAGGCTGCATGCATAGTCAACGAGCGTTGCACCTTGATTTCATTCAATGGCTGCATCGTCATCGCCTCATCGACTCATCGCGCCTCGGAATCAGTACATAGCCCGAGTCAGCCCTTGTCAGCCGGGATCGTGCGTCTTCGGATACTGACCGCCAGGTAGCCATTGTTGCATGCAAGCAGTCCTGCGGTGAGATGAAGCGCGTTTGGCGCAAACCACGAGGTTTCGGGACTCCCTGCCCGATACATCGTAGGGGCCTGTATTGTGCCGCAAGAGCAAGAGGCTGTTGTTCACACTGCAAGGCGGAACTTGACCGATCACCACACTGAGCTTTGAACATGATGCTTACCCAACATTTGATGCTAGGCCGGCCTCGCTGCGACCATGGCTGGGCGGCTGATCAAACCAGCAAATTTCGTCAACTTCTTGTCGCTTGTGGCATGGCCCGTATTGTACCGCGTTTCTTTCACTTCCCACCGGGCGCTTAAATCAACAACAGTTTGTGCTTTTTTCGGGCGCCGGGGTCCAAAACAGCCGCGCGCATCATCACCAAACCAACCCTGGCGGAGATCAATATTGACGCTGCACTGGCACTGCCTGGCCAGCTCGACAACAACAGCAACAAGAAGAAACGAGCAACTCATACCTGTAGTGACTGAGATGCAAAGAGCGGCCGCCTCCTTTCCGAGAGAACCGCATTCCATGCACAGAGTCAGCTCAGTGAGCAAGCGTGCATTCATTGGATTTCTTATCATCGACGATCACCGACTGCCATCCAGCACGGGCAACGCAGGTAAGCCTGTTAGACGCTCGCTAAAGCGATCCTTCCCGCGCCCCAGAATAGCTGGGACCCAGCCTCTTCTATCGTGGGGTCCGGCTCAACACGGGCCCTTGTGAAAAGAGCACGATCTGTGGCGTTTAATCTCCCCCGTGCATGCGTAATTGCAGTCTTGCTTATTTGATGCGCGCCCGGGGCACATCAGCAGCGCCACCCGACCGCGATCGTGCAGCTCAGCTCAGCTCTTTTCGGCCGCGTTAGGTACGCGGATCGTGGTTGATTGGCGGTGCTAGCCGCAAGCTGTGGGGGATTTTCATTGCGCTTTTCTTCTTCCTTTCTATATTTGCACTGCGCCGCCTGCTTCTCGGTACCAGCAAAAGTCACGGGGTTGGAATCCTTTGGTCGGTTTGTTGTTGTTTTCTTTTCCCCCGGGCGTCATTATTCCTCTCGGGTCAGACGATTCCCGAGGCCTTCGCGTCTGCGACCGCAAAGTAGCATGCACCGCCAGTGTACAATGCATCCTGGGAGGTGGCAGGTGCCGGGCCTTTGAGACTAGGGGTCTGGCAGGCCTTTTCTTCAAAGTCAGGTGGTCGACTTCCGCGCCGCCCGGCCGCTGACAGCTGTCGAGAATCATGTCTGAGACCCGTCGCAATGGCACGGGGCGCTGAGACAGGGTTCCATATGGAGCTGTCCAGAGCGCCCTGGTGATGTTGAATTGAGGGCCTGTCCCGAGGATCGGATCGGGGCGGGGCTTTCGTGGCTCGATTTTATCGGACCGCCCTGCGCCCTGCGCGCTGTGGTGGTCTCTGCTGTGATCAATGTTGGTCTGGTCGATGGGCTCGTCTGGTTAGGCAATATCTTCCTTCCTTCCAGTGAGGCAGCCTGCAAGGGTGTCGGCGGTCTCCTAAATGGGCTCGGTCTGCGCACGGCTATGCTCGATCGCGACCTCCTCGGCAAAAGAGTGATCTCGATGAGCTGCCTCCCAGTATTTGGAAGGCCAAAGTATCCAGAACTGGTGGTGGGACTGCAGCTGTGTGTTGTTCTGAAGCTGCATAGGGTCTCTAGAGCATCACTGGCCAGGATATGAGAGGTAAACCTGTGGACGCTGTGTCGGACACAGATCGCTCGGCCGCAATATTTGTGACACATGGAGTGAACTTGTACCTTACGAGCCGGTGGCAGAATTAGACTAGGTAGCTACAAGCAGTAGTTCCGAGTTGGACAGAACCCCCGTTTCCCAGAAAAAAGTCCAGTGAAACCGAACTCAAACTCTTATCGCAAACTTGAACGCGATGCCATGTAGCGCTTGCTATTGTCCCTCGTCCTGCGGAGATACCATGTCGATGATCACTGATATGGACTCTCAAGCATTTCGAAGTTCACTGAGAACATACGCAGGAGGCAATGCAGAATTAGCCAGGTGTGGTGACTGAATTATGATATCTTGGAAGGTTTTACGGGATTCAGATTCTCTTTAGTAGTATCTCAGTGGTCCTCTGCTTCCTGTTCGGTCATCCATCTGGGGGCAAACATTAAGGGGTTGAAGTGGGAGTGCCAAATAGCCAGAACGGATCCCTCGTTCCTGAAATAATACAGCCCCTTTCACCATCAAATTCTACCTCTTACGAAAAATTTCTACAGGATACGTCTCAAAAGAAGCCACCTCTAAGAGTGCAGTGATCCAAGAGCCTCGCACGCATATGTAGACCAGCCTCATACAGCGTTACCTAGGTACAGCCTTCGACACAAGCGAGGCTGTAAGATATATCAATCATAATACCAATGCTTGGAGGCTGTAGTCCAACGAGTTTCTAAATTTTCCGTCGACGTTAACTTACACCCTATAAATGCTGCTATTTTAATTGTGTCTTGTCCTTCTGGGACCAACTGTGGATTCCAGCTTAATAGAGGAACTCAAAAAATACGAATAGTCGATAAGTGCTCCTATTCCCCATAAACATTTGAGGAGAAAAGTGGCTCTGCCAATCGCTATTTGTTGGGCGAGACAGTTGAAGCTTAGTATATACGATCTACTGCGTATTATCATACAATCTCAGGAGATTCTGAGCAATGTGTCTCAATGATACCAGAAGAGGTTCTTCGGGTAGCCACGAGTGATATACTGACACCTGCTCACTTATGAATGTCGCGGCTGCAACGAAGTGGTCATGGAAGCGGTACGAGTGTTTCAATATTTTAAAAAGCATCTATATTTGCAGATAATAAGTTAATGTCTCTCGATCTCCATGTGTGGTTGATCTATCAGGGGAGGCCCCTTCACTCAGTTACCCTGTTCTATCCAAACCATGTTAGTAGAGTTCCTCTATCAGACCAGCAATATATCCACGTCGCAGCTCCCTGTGGCATTTTTACTTTCTGTGATGTGAAGATTCAAGGGACAATCCTCATATGTTGTCTGTGGTTGTGTTTTGTACGTGCTCATCTTCGAGTTCGACATCGTATAATAGATTCCAGGTGCGAGCCTACTAGTATGGGCTGATCATTCACATTTACAAGTGTTTCAACTCTGTAAAACAACACCTGGGCGCTCCAGGAGGTGCGCTCATTACGGGTGATTGAAAATTCGAGAAATTTCGTGATCTTCCGTTCGTGGTATCGTCCATCATTAGTGTCCACTCGAGTGACCCATGTACTCAATGTTAGTCGATTTGCTACTAAGCCATTTATCAACATCTACTCCGGACTCAGGACCACTCACAGTGAGTAAATTCGGCTTGCTAAAAGTTTTTCGCATGGCCCATGTTCTTTATTTTAGTGATCGTTGGTAATTTTCAACCAGTCTTGCCCGAAGTCGGCAGCTTATCAGTCCGGTGGATCTTCGGGAGAGCCGATGATAATTGTGGACTCCTGTAGGAGACAAGCAATTTATACAAATGCTCTGGGGCAAAGATCATTTGTTTTCGAATCATTCCGCGTCTGGTATTAACCTCACACATACCTTCTTTGCTGGCGTCCACTTAATATGAAAACTACACTTTTATTCCTGGGCCTGGCATCTGTTGCCACTGCAGCTCCCAGCAGACGCGGATTCCAGCAGGTTGAGTATGTCGCAAATCCTTTGGACGTTCGGAATGTCTCAACCGCCGGTAGAAAGATCATCTTAGACAATGATTGGAGTACTGCCGGTTTCATCCCGTACCTCCTCGCTTTTGATGCTGGCTGGGATGTTCTTGGTCTCGTTGGTGATACCGGCGACTCCTGGGCTCTCCAGACCAGTCTACATGGCCTGGCAACCCTTGAAGCTGGCAACTTGTCTTCTTGCATTCCGGTGTACAAGGGTTCTGATTATCCTCTGATCAATACTCCGGAGCTGTTCCAGAAATGGGAAGATCTCCACGGAGATTTGCCCTGGGTGAGTTGACGATCACAGAGTGAAAAACATGGAACTCTACTCACAGTCCCAATAGCAAGGTGCTTTTGCTCCTGAAAACCTTACTGCTGAGGCACTTGGTAATGATCCAACATCTGGCAACCCAGAAAGAATTGTCAAGGCGGCCTTCGGTGAGGGATTCCCCAACGGAACCTTGGCCGGGAACAATTCTGCTGCTTGGATGGTCGAGCAAGTGCGCAGATATCCAGGCGAGGTCATGATATTCAGCGGTGGTGCTTTGACCAACATTGCCCTGGCGATTCGACTGGATCCAGAGTTTGCATCCTTGGCTCAAGGACTGGTGATCATGGGAGGTTATCTCGATGTGACTCTTCTACAGACTTCTGGGTCTGTTTTGCAAGCAGACCTCAGCTCGGATGTGAGTTGCCCGGCACTGGTAGCTAGGAAAGACGAAAAGCCACCGATTGTCCAAAACAAGCCTACTGACTTTGACCCAAGATCAACCTCAAGATCGATCCCGAGGGAGCAAAAGTTGCTTTGACCGCTAACTTTCCAAGTATCAGTGAGTATCATTTCAGTTAGTGATGTTGGTGACTGTGATACTGAGTACGACAGCAATCGTCGGCAATGCTGCCAACCAGGTCATGTCAACCCAGGACTACTTAGATGAAGTCTACGAAGTTCAGACTCCGTACACCAAGCTTTTCCATGAATATTACGGTACGGAGTTCCCTTTTTGGGATGAGACTGCAATGTTCTCTGTATTGGATAGCAATAATGTCCTAAACTCTACGACTTGTAAGCACATATGACTTCCTAATGTACGCACGGCTTAAGTCCAGCTTACCATGAACTGCAGTCTACCTCGACGTCGATGTTTCTTATGCATCTCCTTACTACGGGAACATCATTGGATACCAGGAAGCGCTGAAACCACGTGCGCAAAAGCTGCAGAAAGTCAACTTCATCTATGAGATCGATGGCAACAAGCTGAAGACGACGATGAAACATGCATTGCAGTATCCTAAGACTTGTTCGGACTTGGCTTAATCTGATTGCACCCTGTATATAATAAACTCGTGTTAGGGGATCTCCAAATCCTTTTAAGCAGGGTAGGGCCAAGTGTAGCAACCCAATGGATGCATCATGTTAGGCGAAGCTAGAATAACCAAGGGTTGATAATAAGGCGGAAACGTCAACCCCACAAGTTTTGAATAACATAAACCCTCGTTTCCGCATTCCTTCCGAACTTCCCCACAGAGGATCACCTAGAATCGGAATAGTCCTCGATGGGAATGGCAGTCATGACGCGCCATCGCCGAGGCGCTTCACCCTCACCCGTACCCCGCTTAGCATTCCCCGCGGGGGCGCAAGAATAGCGCATTGCATCTGGGGTATTATGGGGAAATACATGACGTTCAAGTATGTCAAACCCGACGCGGCGTAAACCGGCTACTCTCCTCTTCTTCCTGAACACACATGACGATGAGCATTTGAACCCATATCGTTTACTGTCAGCTATACTAGATATTGAAACACCAAGCTCGATCCTCCTTTATATTCGGATAAAAAGAGCTACAATGGGCGACTCACTCCCTACCAAGTATAAAGCGATGGTCTACGACCAACCGGGAAAGATATCGACCAAACTCGTTGAGTTGGACATGCCAGAACCCGGGGCGGGGGACGTCTTGATCAAGCTGTACGCAAACGCTTTCATGGTGTTACCTCACCAACACACCACAATAGGGACTAACACAAACCGTAGCACCCATTCCGGAGTGTGTCACAGCGACCTTGGAATTATGGTGAATGGATGGGCGCAGTTACCATTCCCCACTGAAGCTGGCCAGGTTGGTTGAAGGCTCTCGAGGGGATGCAATACAGGGAAATACTAACATGATTGTCAGGTGGGTGGCCATGAGGGTGTTGGTGTCATCGTCAAAATGGGCCCAGGGACTGAAAAGTCCGAGGTGAAGGTGGGTGACCGGGTGGGTATAAAGTGGCTTGCTGACATCTGCGGGAGCTGCCGTGAGTTCTGCCTGGGCCCCTTCCCCTTATCTCCGTGACCAGTCGGCCAATTAATGGACATCAGCGCCTTGTTTGGCTGGGTATGAGGCCGCCTGCTTCAAGCAAAAGATCTCGGGTTACTATTGGCCGGGAACATTCCAACAATATGTAACCAGCTCTGCGTTCTACGTGACCCCTATACCTGAGGGTCTGCCGTCTGACGCTGCTGCGCCAATGTGGGTACTTCTCTCAGGTCTTGTTTGCACCAAGCCTTTCAAGGATGCTAATTGCCACTTAGGCTGTGTGCCGGTGTCACGGTCTACAGTGCTCTCCGGAAGTCAAACACACAGAGCGGTGAATGGGTCGTCCTTCTCGGCGCAGGTGGTGGTTGGTTTTTTCTGCATTCATCACGGTATCCCGATATATTCTAACCTCACATAGGCCTTGGTCACCTCGCAGTGCAGATTGCGTCTCGTAGTATGGGTCTTAGGGTGATCGGCATCGATAATGGAAGCAAGAAGGACATCGTCCTCGAGTCCGGTGCCGAGCATTTCATTGATTTCACCGCCAGTAAAGACGTGACCAAGGAGGTGATGGATTTGACAGGAGGACATGGCGCGCACTCCGTAATTGTTCTTACAGCTGCCAATGCGGCCTACACGATGTGAGTTTTGTCTCGTGAAGGACGTGTCCTTGCCAAAACACATACCAAGGTGACTCTGCTGACGCGAGTTGGCAAATCCAGGGGAATGGATCTTCTTCGGTTTGGAGGGACTCTTGTCTGTATTGGAATCCCGGAAGGAGACTTGAAGGCTATCAGTGCCGCCTACCCGCAGACTCTGATCGCTAAAGCGCAGACAATTGTCGGTGTTGCGGTCGGGAACCGGAAGGAAGCCATCGAGACTCTTGACCTTGCCGCAAGAGGGATTATCAAGACGCATTTCCGGACCGAAAAGATGGAGAAGCTCACTGAGGCTTTTGAGCAGATGCATAGGGGTGAATTAAACGGGCGTGTAGTTCTGGACCTCCAATAAGATGTGACAGTCTGTGTCAATGTATCGAACGAAACAGACTGGTCTCTGTTATTCTGGATAGTGTAGTTGTTGCACTCGCTTATCGCCCATTGTCAGTCTCACTCTGATTCAAGTTTTTTCTCACGAGAGTCACAGTATTGCGAACATGATGCTCCCCTGTCATTATCCCTGAGGGGAGTATCTGCGTCTTGAGCTGAGACTTTCAAAGACAGTATATGGATGGGGATACCAACGAGACCATACTAATTGCGTTACAATTTTCACGATAATTTTGAGCACGCCGCCCCTCCTTGAGTTGCTATCACTGCACTGAATTTATAAACGTATCTATGGGTGGTAATTCGTATATAGGCACCCAGGTTTGATAAGCGTGTCCGCTTTGGGACGCCGAAAGACACTAACGCTGCTGGCGCTCTCGAAGGATTCCCGCGGTGACTCACCTGACCGTCCTCTCGCTCCTGCACTCACTTTAGACCATACAATCCGAGCATATCTTGGCCGGATTCTCCAAATACATCTGGCTTACCGAGTGATCTACTGTATACATGAAGACACAACGTAGAGTGGTGATATCTTAACTGCTCACCCTGGTCTTTCGCTTACGGTCCGTAACGATGGTGCTCAAGGTATTACCCGCCGAGGATGCCGACCAATACCGATCCGCAGTGATCGAGCATGAGGCCTACAAACCCCTGGAGACCAACCAGATTCTGTTTCCTGGGCCGTTCCCACCTGATGTCTTGAAGCACCGAGCCAATGAGCTGAAGGCGCAATCTACTGAGCCCAACACCTTCTGTTACAAGGTCATTGACACGGAGCTGGAGGATGAGCAGATGATAGCTTTCTCGAAATGGTAGGGGCCCAGAATCAAGATGGAGTGAAGAGAGCGATGCCCGTACTGATGCCATGACCCAGGGTTGTGTATGATGGGACCAATCTGCCGAAGCCAAGGCCCACAAGGCAGTGGCCCCCAGGTGTCAACGGCGAAGCGTGTGAGCTGCTGTTTGGAGGCCTGACCAAGCTTAAAGAGAGAGCAATGGGAGACAGAAATCACTTGTGTGAGTGTTCAACCATATCGCCTTAACGCATAAGTCGCACTACCCGGAAGAGCTACAAGATTCTGCCAGTACTGAGCTCGGGGAATTATTTACTAACCTGCTTGGGCGAAGATATGCATCTGCTTCATACCGATCCAAAGCACCAAGGACGTGGAGCAGGCGGTATGTTGACATTACGGGCCATTGAAGAGGCAGCCAGAAGGGGGATTCCAGCATATTTGGAATCCTCTGAGGCGGCCCATCATTTGTACCTGAAGCATGGCTTCAAGGACTTGGAGGAGCTGGTCACGGACTTTAGTTCGTGGGGACTGAAGACTCCTCATCGGGTTTGGGCTATGATACACGACAATGGCTCTTGAAGCTTACCTAGGTATCGTATGAGTGGATTTTCGGTTGGGTTGTCTCGCTCGCAGGCTCAGAAACACGACGGAATCGATTGAGGCTTGATCTCTTCATACATTTGCAGATGCCCATGTCAGAGCTGCAAGGGGGATTAGATGTTTCATCCGGCTAAGGTAGTAAATAGGCATCTGGGTACTGGATTCTGGGGTATGGGACGACAGCACCTGACCCAAGACTGATTCTTGTTTTTTTGCCATGAAGAAATGTCAACAGGTAGAGTTCTGTTATTTGCAAGCATGATCATCTCCAACCTCCGCTGAGCGATCTGAACAATTATGGGCTCAGTAGAGCTGGCCACATCTTCCGCCATGCCGAGAAGTTTTATGGCTGAGATTCTCAGTGGACAGAAGGTGCTGCGTGATATCATCTCAACAAATACGCATGTAGCCGCCGACCAGCAGGTCAGAATGAGGATCTTATCTCAAGACACAGCACTTGCCCAAAGTATTCTTTGGTCGCCACCACCTGGGCAGCCAGAAACTTAGTGGCTAGCGTCAGCTTGGCGAGCTAACCGAGGCCTTGGAGGCTCTGGAACAAGACTGATAGCGTCTTGACCGGGACAGAGACTCGGTCCCGGCTTCTTCTCCTTCGTGTAAACATCGGTCGTCCCTCCAGCCATCGTAGGAAGTGCGTCCAATAGGCGTTGAAGTGTAATGCCTCCTACAACTATTTAATCTAAAGGTCCTCGCGGTGGAATATGGTCACCGTGTCTTCGATAGATGGTGACAGACTCATGGGGAAACGAGGCTTCGGGAACTATTGCGAAGTTCACTACAGGACAGCTCATCTCACAGAAACAGAGTCTGCACATGCCTCATTGGTCCGTCCTAGCAAGACCTCGCGTGCTCTGCCATATCTAGATACTTCCATCAACAGCAAGATACACTGTTTCCACAGACCGTGGTCGTGCGACGCCTGGATCCCGAACGGCGGATTCGAAGGCTTGTCCCGTCTATGTGGTGGAACATCTCAGAGCTGACATAAGGGGACCAAGCGGAAACGGGTAAGTAAAGCTCTGGCGGAATTCGGTGTGGCTACACTAGCCCGACACGGGCTGATATATCCCACTTCAACTACTGCACGATCTACCTCGAGAGCAAAGAGAGAGAAAAGCGGAAATGAATCATTTGTTGACCTGAACAGGAGAAACGGACACGTGAAACTCGCGAGAATCACTGCAGCGTGACCGTAGCATGCAGACCATCTCATGCACTAACAAGTGATTCTGCTAGATAGAAGGATGGCCCTCTGCTGGCGGCATCGTGTAAGGATATACTCAGCCTGGGTGGGCGCTGCTGGAGGTGGGCCTTCCTTAGCGTAAAATGAGTGACAGGAGGTTCGAAGAGCTTCACCGGAAGCTTGAGTGACGATGGACCAAGGTTGCACAGCCCGAAGGCACATAAGTGGCCCAGTGATTGACCACATGATATATGGTCAACATAAACGGCGTTCGAGGAATTCCAGTCCACAATGACCGTGCAACATGCACGACGGCTGGACTCGAACCAGGCAACGAAGAGCGCCGACATCGACGCTCAAGCCTGAGGGGGTCCTAAGGGGGTATCTAGAGAAACAATGGGGGTGGAAGGGGTGTATGAGGTGCATAGGGTGAGGTGGAAGCTGACAGGGGTTTAAGGGCAGCTCGGACGATGATTGGTTATATCGAGGTGAGTCCTCCCACTCGAGTCTGCCCGTATAAAAGCCCTGTCCCACCTCCATTTTCTTTTCCATATTCTTCCCTCTTTCTTGAACCAAGTTTCAAGATCATCAAGAATTCACCATAAACCACATTGAAACTTCAAGTGACATCAGATTCCACTTGGAGGATCACGCCTGAGGACACTTGACCTCGTTTCCCCCCCCCCTTCTGTACACTGTTCTTCTCGCCGCCTCCTGTTCATATCACACTTTTCCTTGTGTGCAGTGGCACACCTCCAATAATTTTGGGGAAGGCAGAATTCCACAAGATTGCACCACTCATCAGCACCACTCATCAACCAACGATGGCACGATCAGGGTATGGCTCCGCTTCGGCTCCCACCCCTCCGCCAGACTATCACCCGCGTCGACAAGAACGAGGGCAGCCAAGAAGCAGCTCATCCTCATACCAGCGGCCGCACCGGTCAACAGTACCAGATGGTGATATGAGACGTCCACTTGAAGACGTCACTGACGTCGTGCTTGCGAGTGAGTACTATTGGTCGCCAGAGGCATGGCCACAGCCAAGGGGCCACACCACGAAGCCGTACAATGCAAGCATAGAGAGCACATCTACGCGGAACTCAGGCGATGATGCGAATTCTGGCCGCAGAGTTAGATCTGCCAGAAGAAGTCCTAGGCATGGAAGCTGGGGAGATGTCAATGAGGAGCAGTACAGGCTGTCGACACCGCCGAGGACTCCTCAGCTGGGCCGACTCGGCACCCCCGACCTGGAACTGACGCAGAAATGCGACAAATTCTGCGACTGCTGTTCTGATGAGCAGAGGTACAAGGAAGACAGGTCAAAGATGGATTTCCAAAGTAAGTTCGCCCACATTTTCTCTTTCGGCTGGAGCACGTCGATGTGGCTGTCGTTCGCCGTAGGACTGGTGTGGTGCGTGTCATGACTAAGCCATGCTAACCAATGGGAAGTCGAAGCTGCCTTGGCTCACATGCGTGGTTCTTCAGGCAGAAAGCTGTTGACTTCGGGGAATGACGTTCGCCGGGCGAGATAAGATGCTCCAGGACGAGTCCCAAGTAGAAATTATGAGCAGGGAAACTAGCGGGTGGGATAGGATCTGGGTGTGGGTATGGGATAATAGTTGGCGTCCGGCGTCCTCCCTTCGGCTGACATTGTGGCTTTCTGGTTTGTCTGTGTTGTTTGCCTGCGGTACATATTGTACGACGGCTGAGATTGTTTGAGCATTGCACCAACGCGGGATTTGTGTCCAAGGCGACGCGAATACGTAGTTTGAATATCGCGTATGTCGTTTGGCCCTTGTGATCATGACCACAGCCGCGTTTGTAGGTGCCAACCCTGGATGTTCTCTCGCACCGAGGTTCACCGAGGACAGTCAGTAGCCGCCAGGTTCGTGAGACTCGGCAAGATGTAGACCAGAAGGAGTCGACATGTTTGGGGCCAGACGGATGGCCTATCGACCAGTCTGATGTGGTCGGTGCTCAGAGGGTGGGAGCAAGCAAGACGGGCAAGCAGGGGAGGAAAGCTGGATGTGGAAAGAGGACGGATCGACGTTGGACGTTGGATGTGGGGCGCCTGTGTCTTGCGCAGGCAGCAGGCAACTCCGTGCACCCCTCTGGAAGTGCTCGGGCCACCCTACCTACCTAGGTACCTACCCAGGTAGGTACGAAGGTAGGCACTTAGTCAGCCGGAGGTGCGCAACGTACTGCGCCCAAAAGGCATGAGCAGCGACGTACTTATTAGGCGACAGGATCGACCTCCAAAAGCCCAACCCCCCGGGCCAGCTTGCTGCATTCGTTCAGATATAAACTCTCTGTGATGCAAGAACTGCAATACAGAATCAGTCTCAGACGGTGGCGCCCTGAGCTCATGGTTTCCACGCGATTGCGTTCCATTCGGCCTACGGTAAAACGTTGGACAAGATGATGCCATCAGTATCCCGCCGCGGGCTATTTTGTGACGAGCTGTGTCAATAACGCTCGTTTTGTGTGCCGTCGCTGAGGCTTGATACGTGGACAGCATCGTCCGTGATACCTAAGTCCCATCCGTCTCCACCGTCACGGGACAGACCAAGATCTCCCGACCGATCAACCCTTGCAATCTCAACATGTGTAACTATCATTGAGGTCCGCCTCTTGGGAACAGTACTCGCCCTGGATGCCTTTCTGACTGAAGATCCCACGGCAAACCGGCGGTGTACACCGGTCGAGTGCAACGCCCAACTTCAACGAGCCCGGCGGCTTGCTGCTTCTGGACAGCTGATGGCCGCATCAACACCCTTGGGCTGTTCACTTGTCTGAAGTCAGCTTTGGTGACACACACGGTTTATGGCAGCAATGTTTGCTCCTCTAATATGAATGTGTTGAGGGCTTGAAATGGCACCAGTCGGTGAAGAAGCCACCACTGAGCCGGAGATTTGAAAGATGCCATGGCCTGGGGCCCCAATAATTTCGGATATAGAAGGAAAGCTTCGTCACAAAACACAAACGGGTGCGGCCGAAGCAGGCAGGCAGCGAGTTCCATCGCTTTACAACTCTTTTGAATCCAAGATCGTCAAGACACACGATGCATTTGGCCTTATGCTGGGCCGCCCTTCTGGGCGTTGGCCTCACTGCATCCGCGCGTAGCAGTAGTTCAGTCATCCCCAGGAACGAGACCATGATTCCCGGCGCCTACATTGTCGAGTTCATGGCCGGCCACGACCACACCTCTTTCTACAGCAGCCTTGCGGTTGACGGTGTGGATATCATGCCGCGGATGAACATGTCTTTCAAGCTGTTCAATGGCTCTTCTTTCTCCATTGCAAACCGCGGCAGTCATACCGGAATCGCCTCCAAGATTTCTATCATGCCATCTGTTAAACGGATTTGGCCGATGCGCCTCTATCCAGCCCCGACACTGGCAGCTCACGGACTGCGTGGCCATGTTCGCGACACGCCTTTCCTTAACTTCGATGATCTTGGGCATGCTTCGAAGCACGTGCAAGGTACTACCGCACGCAACCACTCCAACTCTCCCCATTTGATGACCCAGGTCGACCGCCTGCATGCTGCAGGATATACCGGGAAAGGAGCTCGCATCGCAATCGTTGACACTGGAGTTGACTACAAACACCCTGTACTGGGAGGGTGCTTCGGCAAGGGGTGTTTGATTTCTGGTGGTTACGACCTTGCGGGCCACAAATACGATGGTACCAGTCCTCCTGAGCCGGCTCCTTACCCATACGACAGCTGTAACGGCCACGGCACTCATGTGGCTGGAATCATCGGCGCCCGGCCTAACGCAATGGGGTTTACAGGCGTGGCTCCCGGAGCCGCTCTTTCAATGTATAAGGTTTTCAGCTGTCTGGGGCTCACCTCCTCATCCACCGACGACATCCTGATCGCTGCATTTAATATGGCCTACGAGGATGGCGCCGATATCATCACCGCTTCGATCGGAGGACCCGGCGGATGGAGTGACTCCCCGTGGTCTTCGGTTGTTGGACGTATCGTGGAGAATGGCGTCCCTTGTACACTAGCGGCTGGAAACAGTGGGTGGCAAGGGATGTGGGCGCCCAGTCAGGCCGCCGACGGCAAGGGCGTGACTGCTGTGGCCTCCTTCGATAATGTGAGGTCACCGTACATTTTGTACAAGGGCAGCTACTCGACCAATTCGTCGTCTCTTGGGTCAAAATCCGAGTCCGCCTCGAAATCCTTTGGATGGTTGCCTGGATACCCAAGATTTCTGGAGAATCTCACACTGCCCCTCTTTGCTACCAGTCGGAACGCAAGCGTGGAAGACGATGCATGTGCTCCTCTTCCACGCGATACGCCGATTCTATCGGACCTACTCGTTTTGATCCGGATTAGCAAAGCTTGCAGCATCCCCCAGCAACTGAAACACGTGTTGGTCTACAATGCACAAAACGTTCTCTTCTATGGGAATTCTATGAATGAGTAAGTGACCCTGATATTATGTCCGTACTTTTACTAACAAACCAAAGCCTCTTGCATTTCGGCAGCGGTGGTCTTGCTGCTGAATACCGGTTGAACGGATTAGGTTGCGTACTTCCTGAACAAGGTGTAGAGTGGGTAGGCCTATTGAACAGAGGCCTAGACGTGCGCATATCCATATTCGACGAGTCAAATGCGGAACTCATGGTGACGGACACCAAAAATGATTTCACAGGAGGGTTTGCAAGCGAGTATACAAGCTGGGGCCCAACGCTCGAGCTAGATGTCTTCCCTACACTTGGCGCACCGGGCGGCAACATACTTTCTACCTACCTCCTCAGCGGAGGTGGTTACGCAGTTGACTCCGGTACATCGATGGCCACGCCGTTTATGGCGGGGGTCTATGCCCTTGTCGGCCAAGTACGGGGTACCTTGAATCCCACGGAGTTGATACAATATCTTTCCACCACGTCCCGGGCTCAACTCTGGAATGACGGGACTGGGACATTGAACGGTCTTGCCCCGATCCCTCAACAGGGTGCAGGGCTGGTACAAGCGTATGATGCGGCATTCACGACGACGCAAATTAATTGCAGAGGTATATCCTTCAATGACACAGACAACTTTCGAATTGCGACCTTCACCATTCGGAACATGGGGTCTGAAGCTGTGACGTACAAGCTTGGTAACAGTCCTGCGCTGAGTATGCTCACATTCAGTAGGCAATCCGATCGCCCACTAGACTTTCCGAATGCCATCATCGCCACGACTGCGGATCTGGACTTCTCCAATGCTTCTGTGAGAATACCACCAAACGGACGCGCCAACATCACCGTGAGGCCTAATCTTGCGAAGGCCGCTGAATTAAGGGAAGGGCTCCTGCCAATATACTCAGGGTATATAACTATCAACGGGTCGAATGGCGAGGGCTTATCTGTACCTTATTTCGGCGTGGTCGGAAGTATGTACAAGACGTTAGTGATGGCCAGAAATGACTATTCGGCCTACTACTCCCCGGCAGACGCGTCCTCCTTTGGAGACAAGACCACCTTCACCGTACCATATCCAACTTCGCAGAAACTTGCGCTTGAACCAAACTCTGAGATGCCTGGAATGTATCCTTCGGCCAGTTTCAACCTAAATCTTGGGACGCGTATCCTCCGGGCCGATGTCATAGCCTTGTCATCCAACTACAGCCGCCCGATGACAACAGTCTTGGGCCAGAAGATCACAGGCAGTGTCTATGGCTTTCCCGAACAGTACGTACCACGGATTCCCAAGTACGTGTACTTCACCGGGATGCTGGATGACGGAACCATCGTTCCTGAGGGTAATTATCGCCTTTCAATCAGGGCGTTAAAGCTCTTCGGAAACCCGGAGAAACCTCACGATTATGAAGAACTCTTCGTGAACAATTTCACGCTGTTGTACCAGGATTGACCGAGACGGATTGTGCTCCAAGTGCGATTGCTTGCCGGTGTGGTTAACGGACACGCGTGCGCAGGGCATTTCCCTGCTAGTCGCATCATTAGTTAGCAAAAATCTCAGAAGGTTGCCTAGTTTGTGGCCTTCCGAGCTGCCGAGCTCGGTTGCCAGGAGCATCTAGTGAAATGACACCTGCTGTTTTTGGTCTACCTTCTCTCTGCTATGCTCTCCCGGCATCCTCGACTGTGACCAAACAACAAAGAAAAACAAAATGCATTCACACCCACTCGGCCACATTTCCATAGGTGTGAGGAACTACGAGACAGCCAAGCGTTTCTACAGCGCCACGCTTCCCCTCATCGGCCTAAATCTCGTCTACGATAGCACCGCCACCTCACAAGATGCTCCCTCTGGCGACGATGGTCCTCGAACGCTAGGTTTTGGACCAGGCGCGGACAATGAGCTGCTCAACATCTTCGAGTACGGCCCGCACGCGTCAGCCCCCGGGCCTGGCAGCCACATCGCTTTCAACACGGACAGCCGGGCCGTCGTGGACCATTTCTACGAGGCGGCAATCCGGAACGGCGGGAAAAGCAACGGCGCACCGGGCGTGAGGCCGCACTATGGGAAGAACTATTATGCTGCGTTTGTTATTGATCCGGATGGGTGGAGGCTGGAGGTTGTTTGTCAAGATACCTGAAGACGCGTCAACTGCCTCGCGTCGTTTGCAATTTTCTCAAGAATATTATGACTTCGGGTGATTTTGGAAGTATCGAGTGGAACGTGAAACACACAAATATGAAGCCCCTTGTTCAAATTCTCGCAACCTTGGGGTTGATATTGTGACGAAACTCCAAGAAAAACCCTTGATAGCCTGAGGGGTTGTCTACTCCGTCTAGAGGACAAATGGTTGTTTGAGTCAACTCACGCGAGCTCTGCGAAATGTCGGGTGTCTACAGGTCCGTGACGCGGCCACGACATCTACCTGCCAGCCTCCCATAAGCCAAACTCTTGTGCCATCACCTCCTACAACATGCACTCCTTCAGAAATACCGCTCATAGAACAACCAGATAGCCTCTCACGGACAATCTCCTAGGAGGAAGAAGGCTTGCGGAACAACTCATAGTGTGAAACAAGAGGTAGCCAAACCCACTGGGACTCGGGTATGACTTCACCTGACCTTTTGAAGGCGTGCGCTGTTACGTTGATAACATATGTGATATATGTGATACACTGGTCTATTATAGAAGCTTTGATAGCATCTTACAACCCGAAGTAGAAATCGGTGGCTCACACTCCAGCTGGTGAGTTCTGTTCGTCTCTACACAAAGTTTGGCCAAGGATATCTGGAGGCACACGGTGCAGTCCTGACATCGACACACTGTCCGGAAGTTTACCGGTCATGCCACTCGATCTGATTCTGATGAGGATCAATTTGACTCTTCCGAACAGGAGAGTCTGAATGGACTGTCTCGGGACGATACGTCGGCAATGCTGACATACCTCTCACGGCAACCGGAAAAGCAAAGACACCGGCGACATACTTGTCGGCCGAGGGAAGCTGATTGACCCAAGCAGACTCGCACATGTCTTTTCCAGCCCAAGGCAGAGAGCGGTGGTCACGTTAAACTCGCTCCTACGCGGGGGTGGAAAGGAGGAGCTGCAAGCCGAGGACAAGGTCACCATTACTGGGGACATCAGAGAGTGGGAGTATGGTAACTACGGAGGCAGGACACCTGCCCAAATCAATGCTATGAGAGCAGAACGAGGCCTACCTAAGTGGAACATCTGGGCCGAAGGTTGCGATGGAGGAGAGTAAATACTGTTACGTCAGTACACCTAGCACTGCAGAAATTATCGCTTACACATAATAGATCAGCGAGTAAGGAACAGAAGAGGCTCGACGAGCTCATTGGGAGTATCAAGAAGATCCAGGAGCCTTTCATGAATGGCGGGAACGCTCCCGATGTACTTGTTGTCGCTCACGGACATATACTCCGCGCTTTTGTCAATGAGTGGCATTAGTACGACATGGCATTTCCGGTCAACATGATGATGGAGCCAGGTGCTATCGGAACCTTCAGCCATGCCCACCATAGTAACCTCGATAAGCCGGCTATTCTGGTCGGGATGGCCTTTGGGGCCACAAAACAGCGCTGGCAAAAACTGCATCGTTTGAGATTCCATACTGTGTTTTAAGTTTTCCTTTTTCATGGCTCAGTTCGCTTCATTTTGGAAAGGGTGTGAGTTGCGGTGAGCTTTCAGTATATTCTCTTCATTGGAGACAGATGTGGTGGGCCTCACGCGTCGGCCGAGACCGGGTCTGCACATTGTCAGCCAACAGCACCGAGCGAAACTGCTTCTCGACTGCCGGAAGCCTGCAGTCGGTGCAGGAGGCCTAACAAATTGACGAAACTATGAAAGGCAAACGCGATGGTTGGGCACAGTTCCCCTAACGGGCTGGAAGAAAGCAAGTTTCCGAAATGAAAGCCAAACAGCACAGGCTGCGAGTTATGCCTCAGGTATGACTTGTAGCCTAAATAGATATTAAAGGGAGCTCGCAGGTATGATTTTATCAAAACGACACACCAAGTCATGCTCTATCTGATCATTCATCTCTCCCCCATTCACTGTCTCTTCTTCCTCCCCGCACGATCTGTTATTGACCACGAAGTCGAAGAAAGGTCATTTGGACACAGTCATTCATCATGGGCTCAGCTTACGAGGAGTAAGTTCAGGAGTATCTCAGGTCAAAGACTAGCAGCTGAATCAAGCCGATCAGGATCATCAGCTCGGACATTTTCACCTTCGTGATTGGTCCCAAAAGCAAAGAGTACAGAGTCCACAGCACTGCAATCTCTAGACTGTCAAAGCCACTCGGCGTCCTGCTCAATGGAGACATGTGCGAAGCCAAGGAGAAGTGCGTCAAGTGGCCCGAGATCGACGAAAGGACCTTCGTGCGCTTCACTCAGTGGGCTTATCAAAAGACCTACGTGACAGAAGAGCCTGAAATTGTCCTTGACGCTTCTCTAATTCCTACCATAACAGCAACCACACCGAAAGGCAAAGGACCTGACAAGCCTTTATACTCTCTCGCCGCTACAACTGTTGATCCAATTTTGGAGAAGGATTGCTGCTGGAACAAAAAGTGTGCCTCATACGGCAAAAAAAGCCCCAGTTCTACTTATCAGGTGACTTGCCTCGTTTGTAGGCGAGGATACACCGCAACTAATTGCGATAATTGCAGCTCAGTCTTCACAGACTGCCCCACCTGTGGACCACTAGGCGGAATCAGCAGGACGATGTGCTCAAACACTGGCTGTGGTTCCCGAAATCCTCCAAGATCAGCCTCAGTGCGCCAAGTGACCTGCCTTAAATGCTGCACAGGGTATTCAACCAAAGCATGCTCGTGTGGATCAGCATTTAGTGATTGTGGAGCTTGTGCAGCCTTGCTTAAGGAACCAAGACTCCCCAAGAGACGCGACCTCATCGGCAAGTTTCTGGACGAGAGCGGTACCGCGTATCCCAACTCCGGCTCTGTCTTTTCACCTCGAAAGAACACCGAAGGCTGTGAAGACTACACCGGCGTCTTCCTCTGTCACGCAAAGCTCTACGTGATGGCCGATACGTACGACATACCCTCGCTGAAACAGCTCAGCTTACACCGTCTCCACGCCACACTCAAAGAGTTCACCCTGTACCCGAGTCGCATGAATGACATCGCGACTCTTACCAAATATGTGTTCGAGAACACTGTACCTCAGGACAAGATTCGCGACATGGTCACGTTGTACTACGCTTGCATTGTGGAGGATGCACGCAAGCAGGACGGCTTGAAGTCGCTCATTCAAGACATCCCTGAGTTTGCGTTCGACTTGATCAGCAAGATGAGCGATAGGCTTGCTTAATGTTCAGTGTGGGTATGGGGGTGTCACAAGCATCATATATTCGATGACTGGTATTTACGCTGCCACAGATTGGAAATGACTCGATGGTTACGGGGACTTATTGGGCAAGTATGGTCTGCGTAGCAAGTTCATTTGTTTTCGAGAAGCACACCAGGGGAAACTGTTTTGGCATACTGATTGAATGAGTTTTGTTAGCGATGCGTTTAGCTACCTAGGTAGGTGTTTAAGCTCGCAGAACTGCTTCTGTACTTTTACACGCAGTACCTAGGTAGTCAGGTTAGACCGATATTGGGGTTGCACATAATTAATACATTCATCCCACCAGCACAATTTCCTGCATCCCATCGAACGGTCTAAACTAGCTGTATGTTGTCACAGGCGCCAGCCTGTACACCTTTGCCTCATGTGGAAGCACCTCGGCTGAAAAGGCCGGAGCTTTCAATGGCCCTTGCAGCTCGTGAGTCCAGAGGTCTTTGACCGTGTAAGATCTCCATTCTAGAAACAGGTACCGCTGGATGTAGAGACTCATCAGAGCCAACTCTGACCCGCGATTCAGGAACGCAATGGCCACACTGCCATCTTCTAGCTCTCTTGCCCAATATTGCAGTTCGCCATCTTGCTCTTCATAGACAACGCTCGCTGCAACCCCCAATGGGTCTTGATTGATGGCGATGATTTCTTCGTTGGTAATAGTCTCGAGGTCGAAACTCGACAGCGTCCGCACGTCAGTCCCAATGAGAAGCGGACTGGCTACCATGGCCCACAAGCTGAAGTGAGCACGGTATTCGATGTTGCTCGCACCGGCACCAACAAGCCGCGGGGCAACGCCGTTGAGCCCGACGATAAGCATGTCGTAGTCGTTCCACCCACCCGGGCCCGCGTACTCGGCGAGGCTCACGTTTTCGCCCCGTGTCAGCATATCCAGGACGTCGAAGTAGTAGTCCTCGCGCAATCCCGGGTAGTTGTAGTCATCGCTGATGTCCTGGCCCATTCGCCAGTGATTCGCCCCCTCATCTCGCGCCCACGTCCAGACATCGGCCCACCCGCAGTGGCACGCGTGGTAGACGACATCGCGACCGGTGGCACGCAATCCCAGAGCCATCCTGCGGACGTCGCCTCGGACTACCGACTCCGGGGCATCTGCTCCCCTCCAGCAGCAGCTGTCGTACTTGAGGTGATCTACGCCCCACGAAGCGAAAGTTGCGGCATCCTGGTCCTCATTTCCCTCGGTTGTTCCCGTGAACTTGGCACAGGTTGTCTCACCCGGCCCGCTGTAAATTCCGAGCTTGAGTCCTTTGGAGTGTGCATAATCGGCAACGTACTTAATGCCGTTGGGGAACTTGTCCGGGTCGGCTTCGAGAGGGCCGGGATGGTCTGACCGTTTGCCCTTGTACCGCTGCCAGCCATCATCAATGTTAACGTACTGGTATCCCGCTGCTTGAAGCCCGCTGGAATTGACAAAGTCGATGGTGTTAATTATAATGGACTCGTTGATATCGGGACCGAAATAATTCCAGCTGCTCCCTTCGCGGTAGTCAGCAAACGGCTAGTCAGGGATTTTCACATTTTCGAACAGGTCATTCATGGCCTGGGATATGTATACAAGATTCCCACATCAGATTCCATGCCCTTAAAAATGTCTTTATGAAAAAGAAAACTTACATCCCATCGGTGGCGTTAGAGCCAGATCATTGGGCGGGAGTGGCTCGTTCCCGTTGTCGCTGCCATTGTTTCGCTGGCTGTTGACCAACCCCCAGATGGCGGCGGTGACAAAAACAGAAAGCATTTTCACAACAGACACACTGATCAGGAAAGAGTTACAATGTCAACAAAAATGTTTTCTTTTCAGAAATCCCCGGGAGGGTCCCTTACCTTAAGAAGGATCCTCTGCCGCATCCGGCTGTTGGAGCTTAGCTCTCAGCCAGCTCTGCTAGTGGCTCGCGCTCGGCCGTGGCCTGAGCTACCAACAAATGTACCGTGCCTAATACATTTAAATGAGGCGTTACCATTGGCACCATGCAGCGGGAACACGGAAGGGGCTCGTCTCTAGCTCCGGCAAGGTCGATCATAATGTAACTTTAAGCTGCACCCAAATGTTCGTCTCCGGTAACACGAGGAGTCATAATACTCTTCAAGGATGAGCGGGGTTGATGCCAAGTAAAGGGGCACCTGGGCATCCCATGCCCCTCGGATGTCTCCCTTTCATTATGTGCCTCCTGCGAGGCCGCAGCTGCGGCCATGCAACCAAACTGCAAAGCCGTGTTGGTCTTGCCTACGCGAATGCACCGTGCCAACAAAGGGGCAGCGGGGCGGGGGAGAAACAGGGTGCAATACGAAATGCATGCTGTTGTTGCCCTATCTAGCACTTGAGCCTTTTGGAATCGAAACCTTGGAAAGCCTCCTTTCTAACCCCAGTCTTGGAATTGAATGGCGGAACCAAGAGCAGGTATCCGACACCTTTCTGGCGTCAGCCCCGTCACGTAAGCCATGAAACCCCCGCTCACCCGGTGGATATGAAATGAGTCTAGCTGCTGTGTAACAATGGATGACCAGGCAATTTGGAGAGCTGTACGAAATTGAACTCTTGAATTGAACACTGTGCGCCGGCGCGGTGCGGCACGACCCATGCCAAGGAAAGCATGGCCTATGGCAAAGACAATTCTCTCCTGATCTGTAGAACAGGATTATTTGACACGAGGGAAAACAGATTTATCATTATTTATGGCACCAAATATGGCTACCGAGCCTAATCAACTGATCTCGAAGCAACCAGCGAAAACGCCGCCCTACAAACTCCACATTCCCCATGAGAAAAAAAAATCGGCAAAACAATCAAGACTGCAAGACTGTCACAGACTCAAGCTGGGACCCACCTTTCTCTTCATCACAATGGTGTGGGAGTTTCTGCTTTGTACCAGAACAATCCCCGCTGAATTGTTTTGTTGTGCACACCTGGGCAGTCTATTAAAAGCGGCGAGCGCTGCCGGCGCCGCCGGATCGGGTTTGGAAGCCCGGAGAAAGCGGAGCGGAAGTATTTCGACCTGCCCTCAAACCTGAGCAACCTATACTTGGTGAGAAGCGACACAGGTTCTTTGAGGGCTGCGGCCGTGCTGTTACAACTAGTTCGACGGTCGGGCTCCACATACCGGTAGAAAGTCTTTAGTTTGTCGTCGACGTCTCTGTAACAAGCGCCGAGAGCCCCACACACCTCGACAACATGGCGGCTGGCGACGCCTGAATAAGAGCCTGGATCCGAACTCGAATCACTCCAAAAATCATCATCGTCATCAGAAAGCTGAATGGTTTCTCCAAAAAACCGAAATTCTGTGTCTTGAGCTTCACTGCCGTCTTCATTATCATCTTCATGATCATTGAGCTCCTCGTCGCTCACGATAGAGAATTTGATGCTTGGTTCTTGGGACGGCTGTGAATATGGAGGTTGGTCGTGGACTTGATCACCAAACATGAAAGCTGGGGGACTCTGCTCCACTGCCGCTTGAGCATTTTCTATCTGCTCCGCGAAAGGAACAAAGTTCTGCTCCTGGTAAGTCATACTTGAAACAGTGTTTTTGGATCTAGGTGTCAAATAAAGGGTTCCTTTTCTGCCCCTGGCACTTGCGTCTTTGCTAGTTCGAAGAGAGTGTGAAGATATCTCCTCGGTACATGGATTTCTCCGCTAGCAAGACTATATATACATGCCCAAGGGGCTGTCTGTGCGTATTCACTTTCAGACACAATGATGCCTCCCCTAATTCCACATTTACAAAGACCTTCTTTGCTTTCTTTGACGCTGGTTCGAGCTTATATCCTATGTGACTAACTCTTCGGGAATGCATTGTTATTGGGACAATCTCTTTCACTCGCAACGTGTCTCTCCTTGTTATAGTTTCAGTATGGCTACCAGAGAGCACGGTAAAGAAGACAAAGCATTTCTTGATCGAGAAAGTATCAAAGCTTTGGCAGCTACTATTCAATCGTATCTAGGTAGTGGGGAGAATCACAACGTCACTGAGCACGGGCCTCGATACAGCGTAGAAGGCGGTCGATGGTGTTTTCTACATTTCTCAGAGAGAGAGGGAAAACCCGGGAAAACCACACTGTACTATTGTGGTACCGAAATTGCAATGCGTCCGTAGATTAAAAGTCCGTGTTTCCAGTAGCGTAGGAGAACTGTGTAATGATTGTGGCCAGTGTGCTGATTTATCTCGGCACTCTAGGTTGTCTGATTCTGAGATAACACTTTTGAACGCGCTTAGATCCCCGAAGCCTGACATCCAACCAACTCATTTCGAGGGCTCCAACATGGGGCAGTTCAGATAGCCGCCGAGTTCACGCGGGAAGGCGCTCGGCAACAAGAACAATGACCAGCGCCTCAAAACGGGTCGTAACATGCACTTTTTGCTGTAGATGGGAACAGCGGATTGTCTGTGTGTGACGAACCGCCTCCTTTGTGTCCAACACTCACCCCATTTTCGAAAACCCCCAAGCCTCTACTCCCAACATCTCCTGGAAATCCGAAGTACCTATCAGATGAATTCGAAGAATCAATTTCAACATCCACCAAGCCTTCTCGGCTTGCTCACCTCAGTTCTACTAGCCCCTACTAGGGCTTCTTCCGCGCCAACGCCAGACGCGGCACAGGTCCAGACTATTACCATAACCGCCCCACCGAGCATCCCCTCGACGGCTCCGGAATTCACAGACAATGCCCTTTTCACGTCCGCCATTCTCAACAGCACAAACGTCTACCGGAGCGAGCACAACGCCTCCGCTGTAACGTGGAACTCCACCCTCTCGTCGTTCGCGTCTTCGTACCTCGCCTCCATGGGGCCAGAGTCATCCGACTCGGGACCCGAGTGCGACTTTTCCCACTCTGGCGGTCCGTTTGGTGAGAATCTGGCGCTGGGCTGCAACGAGGTGACGGGGTGCGTGGAGCTGTGGGGCGACGAGCGGGAGCAGTATGATTACGACGACCCTGGGTTCAGCGAAGAGGCGGGCCACTTCACGCAGCTGGTTTGGAAGAACACCACGGCGGTGGGTTGCGGAAGTCGTTTGTGTGGAACGAGAGGGTGGTATCTGGTTTGCGAGTACTGGCCGCGTGGAAACGTCATCGGCCAGTTTGAAGAGCAGGTTGGGCGGCAGGTCAGCGGTACTGGGACCAGTGGTCTCGGTGATGGTGCTCCAGGAGATAATGGGATGTGGGGCAGCGGTGGAAGAGAGAGCCCATCATCATGGGTTTTCTATCTTGTTATTTTAACAATGCTGCTATGATCAGAGGTATACCGGAGCATACTGTCTGTATTAGATTTACACTACAAGGTAGACAAAATTCTCAAGAAAGAGACCTGACTTTTTAGAAGAAACTCTCGTCAAGGGATCACCCCTGGCTTGGTCATTGTGACCATAGAGGCAGGCGAGGAGCCCCGAGGGCCTCTGATTTGTACGCTGCAGAAGTACATTGATTAAAACGCATGCACGTTACGAATGAGCACTGAATAAAGTTTATTCGTAACATGAGAAGTCAGATCACAACAAAGTTCACCTCATAGCATTTATGTGGAGGTCCAAAGAACACATTTTAATTTTAATCATTGTATTGTTTTTAGATTGTTATTGGTACTGTATTTCTTTTTTGAGTGCTGGGTCTTGAGCGTTCACCGCTGCATGAAGACACCACGTATATTTTATATGGGGGATTGGAAACACAACCGCTAATTATTCACTACTCGAAACGGCTGTTTTAGTTTCGTTCCTAGCTACATAACCCAAGAGTGGGAAAGGAATGAACGACATGGGTATCTAACTTCAATATTCACTTTCTTTGGACAAAACCGTGACTTTTCTCCTTGCCAATGGAGTTGAGATCAGGGCCAAAAATCGATAAGTATGCCTTCGTCCATATCAAGCTTTGACGGGGCCATCGATAGGGATGTCAACCACAACTCCTGGCTCCCTCTCACCACAGTCAGTGCACTTGGGATCCGTATCCCATGCTGGCTTGTCGTTCTCCCATTGTCTCGTGTGCCAGGCTTCATCTTCGTCGCCCTCGGCTGTCCGCGCCTTGATGTGCCTGCGTCTCAGAGGCAGGCCGGGCCCTGGCCCTGGGAGACCGGGCCCAGGCCCTGGAAGACCGGGAAGTGGCACTGGAAGGCCGGGCGCTGGCACTGGAAGGCCGGGCGCTGGCACTGGAAGGCCGGGCGCTGGCAATGGAAGACCGGGAAGTGGCACTGGAAGACCGGGCGCAGGCACGGGAAGACCCGGCACGGGTACTGGATCTCCTGGAACTGGTGCAGGAGCTGGGGGCGCAACTGGCGGGGGAACAACTGGCGGGGGGACAACTGGCGGGGGGACAACCGGCGGGGGGACAACTGGCGGGGGGACAACTGGCGGTGGCGGCGGCGGCGGATAACCCGGATATTTTGGTGGATCAGGATACTTCGGATAGTCAGGGTACTTTGGCGGATCCGGATACTTTGGCGGGTACTTTGGAGGGTATGGTGGGTATTTGGGATACTTGGGCTTGTGGTAGTCGTGCTCGTACTCCTTGCAAAGGTACAAGACCAAGTCCGCGAAGTCATCACATGTCTTCTTGCCGCCGTCTTCAATATCGCAGCCTGCATTTCAGGTTAGTGATGTGCATCGAGGTGAAGACCTATTTGCACTTACCATCATCCCAGTACTCGGCAGGGCAGTAGTGCTCTTCAGGCTTGAGAACCACCTTGTGGCCTTCGAAGGGGTGTCCGTATTTATCGTACAGGTCGTAGTGAACCTTGCCATAATCCTTTTTGTAGTAAAGGATGAGTTTGTCGTCATCATGGTACCAATGGTGCTTGTCCTTCACGATCTCCAGTGCGACACCGCCTTTCAAGTACTTCTCGACGTACTCCTGGCGGCAGCCAATCTTGTAAGGCCCATCCGTGTCCCAGGCAACGGACCACAAGTAGACGTCGTACGGGCAGAAGTTGACAACCTTCGCATGGCCGTAGCCCTTGTGGTGATGGTCGGGATGCTTATCATGTTCGGGCTTCTTGTCGTAGTCAGGGTAGTCCTTGTGACAATCGTGATGATCGTCATGGCAGTCAGGCTTCTCGGGATAGTATGGTTTCTCGTCGTAGTCGGGGTAGTCCTTGTGACAATCATGATGATCGTCATGGCAGTCGGGCTTCTGGGGATAATACGGTTTCTTGTCGTGGTCAGGATAATCCGGCTTCTTGCCGTAGTCAGGGTAGTCAGGCTTCTTGCCGTAGTCAGGGTAGTCAGGCTTCTTGCCATAGTCAGGGTAGTCAGGCTTCTTGCCATAGTCAGGAGGATCCCCGGCAGCTTGTACGCCCGCCGCCGCAGCCGACAGGGCGGCCAGGACGTAGGGAGCGAAACGCATGGCTGAGTCTCTCAAGATAAATCTAGCGAGTGTTGCAATTGAGAAACGCAATGCCTGGCTGACTTCCAGTAAGGAGTCAAAAAGAGAAAAGAGAAAGGAGGAAGACTGAGTCCTCAGACTCGGGGATCACCCTCTTATACCCTCAAGCTTCAATATCGCTCCGACATCTTGCTATGAAATGTCAAACCCTTCTGTTGAGTGGCACGTGTCAACACTTGTTGAACATCCCATCCTGATATCATCATGAGCTTCATCAAAGTGCCTCGGGCTCTATTCCAGTCCGGGATCGACGTGAAGCACTGCTGCATACGCTGACCGTGTTATGTAAAGTGGTGTCGCGGACAGAGTCCGGTGAGGCGACCATTTCTGGAATCGTGATTGATGGCCCTCACTGGCGTCTGTGCGAGGGACGGAGGCTTCATGCAGTTAGTTGATCTGGAGCTCAAGCTGCGGACATGTGAGTAATTGGCTGAATCATGCTTGCCATCCGGGTGTATGATGGCGCTTGGGTATGGCAGGCGAGTGCATCAAACAAGATGGCAGGCATGTGAAGCGAGGTGTTGCCATGCCGGAGCGGTCGTCATGATCCCAAACATGGGATTCCGGTCCCAATCTTCTATTATGAACGCAACACCGGCTGGGATAGATTTGCCCCAAGGTGACACAGTTCATCAGGTTGGGCCTTTGATGATGCCCCTCTTGAGCTTCAACGAGAGAGCTCAGGCTCTCGAAGCCTTTTCCCAGGCCCAAACCGCCTCAGCTACACTTTGAGCTGTTTGAGGTACACAAAGAGGGCTCGCAAGAGCTCAGAGCTGAGCTATCATGGTGGGTCGCAAGCAGTGAGCGCGGTGCTGGTCCAGGCGATGCCTCGAGACTCGTAGCGTATTTAGCGGCGGGCTTGCATACGTTTGACAGCTGTCAGAAAATACTCGGCGTGAGGTCCGGCGCCATGAAGCTGACCACGTTGGTTCTAGTTCTGCCAGATCAATGTTGCTGTCAGCTGCTCTGTGATTGTCAACCTTGGACGACGACTGCTCAAGCAGTTCGAAGCAGGAGGCCCCGACTACTACGGTTAATATCACTGGCCTCGATCTTGTAGCTTGCATACCACCTAGGGCAGTCAGATGTGCCGTTGTCGTTGAGTCAAGTTGTCTGATTGGTGCAACTGACGGGATTTCCTCGGTTGGTGGTGTGAAGCATGTGAGGCGGATGCGTGCACGTTGCAGCCACGCGGCTGAACTGGGTGCTTTCCCACATGGCGCTCTATGCTCCTTCTTTCAGATGCCACAAAGGAGGGAAGTGGTGATGTAATCGGAAGGGGCCTGTCGATTCGTCAACACTGCGCAAGCTAGCGCGGCTGTTCCGCTTCCCGCAACAACGCCCAGCAGCCCGCGCGCCAGAGACAATAGACCAGGCAAGACTCTTCTGCTTCTGGCTGGTCTCTGAGAAATATCGTCATGGATGTTCTTTGACCAGCGGCGGAACATGACATGACGTCTTACCATGTTGTTAGACGTCCAGTCACCCATAAAAGGGATGTTTGCGCATGAGCAGTGTCTGAGTCGCAACTCCAGCCTATTCCGTTAGTGACATGCTCCGTCGTCCACTGGCATTGATCAGACCACCATCGCGCACCAAGCAAGCCCGGGCCTTCAACCTCTCTCCACACTCCGAAATGCCGTCTTCCAAGGGAAAGCCGACAGATCCCGAGCTGCGGGAGGAAATCAAGGAGGGCAGGTCCTTCCCCTCCCAATCCAAGTCCATCTTGGGATTGGTGCACCCGACTAACGTCCCCCGGCAGAAATCAAGCAGGAGCCAAACAAATCAGGAGGTGGTGAGGGCCAATGGTCCGCATGGAAGGTATGAGAGCAGAGAGCTCGGCCCTCAAGAACGAGGGATTCGAATGAGAGCGCTGACCCCCGTCGGCCCAGGCATCCAAGCTGGCCAAAGAGTACGAGAAACAGGGAGGAGGGTATGAGAACGAGCCGGGCTCCAAGAACGAGCCGAAGAAGGGAGACCCAGAGCCCAAGAGCGACAGCAAGAAGAAGAAGGAAACCGAGGACTGATCGTGTGGATTTTACATTTGCCATCTGATACATCGTTCTCAATATGATTCCCGTCAACTAAAGCCATCCTTAAAACGCCCGACGCCACGCAATATCCAAATAACGTCTAGGACGTTGGAATGTGACAAAACCCATAGTGGTCTTTCGACGCGGGGCAGTGCCGCCCTGAAATAGCAAGACTTCGATAACCCTTTCTTTCCCTACATTGTATCTACTACAGCCTCACTCCTCCTGAGGCCAGACTTCCATCATATCGAGCCATTCGAGTGCGAAAGCAGTCGTGATCTTGGCCCAGTCGCGCACCGTCGGCATGTCGAGGTGCTCGCCATCGTCCTGCATCGTATGCCACACCCTCGGGAACGGGCTCGGGATAAGGTGCAGGATGGGCACACCCCTGGCCATAAAGGGTACGTGGTCATCGCCCACCCATGACCGTGTGAATTGTGTCGTGAGCTTGTCCGACTCGGGCAGGAATGGCCCCGCCGGCTTGGTCTCGAGGAGCCCCAATTCCCGCATACGCTGCTCGATCTTGGCCATGGCCTTGTACGCCCAATGAGTCGGGAGGAAGTACGACGGGATCTTGGGGTCTGCGGCACCAAGGAGGTCGAGGAGGACGAACAGGCTGATCTGGTTCAGGCGGTTCGGGAAATTGGCTGTGGCCAGTGTCGGCTGGTTCTCCCACGAGTCGGCAAGGGACCTGTTGTTGTGCGTTAGTGTGCGTGGATGCCTGAAGGGAAGCGTGGAAGCGTACCTTGCCCCATAGAGCGAATCTGTGTCAGTCCATGACACAAAGGCCTCCTCGCCGTCGAGCAGTAGTATCTGCACGCCCATGTCCATCGCTGGCGTGCCACCTAGCTCGCCCAACGCAACCATCTCGTCGTACATCTGCGTGAGGTATTTATCGATGCTCCTCGCCACATGCATAAGCATCGCACAGGGCGCCGCGCTGTCCGTCGCGCCGATGAAACCCTCGGGCGTGAGCTTGCTGTCAAAGTGCGCCACGAGGGTCAGAAGGTTGGCCTGGCCCGTCTTCGTCCACGGCGGCTCCCTCTTGAATATTATGTTGTTGAATGGGACATCTCTGGACCCCGTTGCAGGCGTCTGGGCGGTCGAGTTCTGCCATTCGGTCGTCCACTTCGGCAGCTCCTTCTGGAAGAAGTCGACGAAGTGCTGCTGGACTTGGATCGAGCCAGGCGTGCCTGGCACGCGGGGGATCAGGATCGGGGCGAGCAGCGCGCCATTGTGGATGTCGAAGTCGTCGCCCGGGCCCGGCACAGCGCGCAGGAAGCTGTCGGAGAGGGGTGAGTAGGCGGCTGCCGTCACGAACAGTAGGAGGAGGGCCAGCATCGAGGGAACGTGGCCCAGGCTGGCCAGCCGTTTCATGTTGGGGAGCGTCGTCGGGGCTGGGATCGCGCCCTCGTGATCATGCTGGGGCGGCGATGGATACTAAAGAGTTGCCGATATGGTATTACCAAGTTGACAGGCGGACCGTCTCGATTAATTCCACAAGTATCATGGATGCATTGGATAATTGATTGGAGTTGAGTGATTGAAGACACATGTCTCGCGCTCAGTGCTGCGTCTAACTTTACACTAGGATCCCTGCGGCGTCTCGGAATCTCGAGTGGGGGCCCCACGATCTTTAGCCTTAATGCCAGCCCGCATTAGCGTCAGTTACATGACCTGCAGAACCCCAGGACCCTGGCTGATCCCCTTCAACTGGAATCCTACCATCACCACCTCCAAAAAATGGTAGCAATGTCAAAGCCCTCAGCAACTTGCTGACTCCTCGCCTTTCTAACAGCCAAAAAGCGGCCCAGGCCCTCCAAGCATCGTAAAACCATCCTGTATGAATATCGCCTGGCTCTCAGTGAAGTATTTGGCTGGATGTAAGAAAGGCCCCTGGTCGCGTTGGGGCTCCATTTCCATACCAGCCAGCGTATCGGGGACGCAAGACGAAAGTCACGGCGAGCCGTCAGCACCGCGGGAAATCATGATCACGGGACGGATATGAGGGTAGCTTTGTCTGAGCTCTGTGACTCGAAGGTGCTGCTCCCGAAATTCATCCTCGTCGAATGCCAGTAGAGCCGACGCACCCGTCAAGTGGTCCAGTCCTCTCCGTACATCTCTGATTGCCCGAGCAGCCAGATCCTTCCAGCATTGGACGAATTCGAGGAGGTTCTTTGGATGGCGATATTGTGTGAATTGCGCCCACTTATCCAAGAAATTCGTGGTGCCGAACTTTTGACAGGCATCAAAAACCCTGGACATCTGGCGTGTATCATCGATAGGAATCAAGACACTGCGCCTCGCGCCGAATTCGCCAAACAGGCCGGTGCCTGCAGCTTCCTCGTCGGTGACATCCAATTGCAGGTCCAGGATGACAAAATCGCAGTCTTTGAGCCCCTTAACAAAATCGTAGTAGAGTTGGCGACCCCGCCCCTCGAAAAACGCAACCATGACCCAGGAATAGTCAAAAGCGACCCGCATGTTTCGACTCCGGAGAAGGCTGTAAAGATGGTCGCTCTTTCGACATTTGTATAACTTTCCATCGCTGGGGATGCATCGGCCCAAATTGATCACAACAGTATCTCTCTTCGAATCAACCCACACGTGACTTAGCCTATCGCTCTGTTTGGTCTGCCCGCGGAACATGATCTTCTTCACCGAGCCATTGGAACGGGCCACAGCCCAAGCCTCGGGGCAGACATCAGCGATGGCAGACATCTGTGTAGCCTCGACTCCGTGGGACTGCTCTTGGGTCCAGTACTTCTCGCGAAAATGGAACTTCTTGACTGGAGTCGGGAATGTGTGGACGCGATGGGGAAGGCTGAGCTCCCATATTGCGATTCGAAGCTCAGGAGGCAAGTCCTTGAATCGGTGGAATGTCTGTGGTGCCCCTCCACCTGAATACATTGTCGCAGGGAGCGCCATGTCAGATGAGTCAGACGGTAGAGAGGGCGATGGGCTGTTCTGAGGGGGAGTGGGAGTATTATCTTCCTCTGATTGAGGAGGACCTGCCAGTTTGTCTTCCATCTTGTTAGGCTCGTGTCCGCCTGTCATCAGTTGCTGGCAGAAAGGTTGGTCGCTTGTTTGCAAGGTTGCGATGGCAGCTTTTCCTTCGTCGCAATGACGTGTAAGGACAT
The DNA here is from genome assembly GCA_023522825.1 of Diaporthe ampelina. Taxonomy (NCBI): domain Eukaryota; kingdom Fungi; phylum Ascomycota; class Sordariomycetes; order Diaporthales; family Diaporthaceae; genus Diaporthe; species Diaporthe ampelina. The sequence continues at coordinate 134,588 of JAMFTM010000345.1, forward strand.
TGGTGCAAGATCGGATGAAAAGCGGACAGTGTTCGGGGTGGAACTGCAGAAGGAAGACTGTGAGCAGTCTGAACGGATTTGTAATTGTGCACAAATGAAACAGAGTTGGAAATCAGGACATTCGTCGAAAATTTGCAGACTTCTTGCTGTATGGAAATCACTGTTAACTCTGCAAAACAAGGAAGGTACCAGGCACTGGTAGTCGATTCCTAGAGCCAAGACGATAAAGCACCATTTATCTGACCTCAACTTCAACTCTTCCAAATCGTCCAGTTCCTGTGCAAAGCATTCGCATTTGATATAAGAGGCGCAGAGAAATGTTGTATCCCAGATCCATCAATCGCATTACAATGTTCACCTCAATCGTCTTGGACGCTACCAAGCTAGAAAATCTCACAACAAATGGTCCACTAAGGCTTCTTCTGATGCCCGGTTGAGTGACCGTCAGTCTTTTCACTAAATTAAGGCCTAATGGGCCATTATTACCACTAAAGATACCGTCGCTTTTATCATGAGACTGATCATACCTCGCTAGACTACTGCTCTTCAGCACTTGAGAACAATCTGTTGGGGAAATACATAGTGAAGACCTTGTGGAGAATGCGATGCAGTCTGGTTTTTTGGCCTCAAAAGATAAGCCCTCCAAGTGATTCCGCTTTTTCTACACTGGACTAGATCTTTGCCTTAAGGTCAAATCCTCTCTTGCCATAGAGTACCTGCCGCGCAAGGAGGAAGCAAACGCCTCCAGCAAGTACAATACCAACATAAAGGCCAGCCAATGCTCTTGTTCCAAAGGTGGAGAGCATCTGCCCACCAAGAGGCACAGTCAGTAACAGCGAGAAGCTGACAAAAAAGTACATCGTACCTGTTCACGTTGTCAGTCAGCACAAACTCCGGTCTCATAGTGCATTTCATTCTTACCGTAGTACCTCCCGTAATCCTCCGTCTCACACGTTTTCCCCATGCAGACGGGCGTCAGTGAGATGAAACTGCCGGAACCAAAGCCCCACAGGGCAGAGAAGACGTAAAGCGCCTTGAGGGAGGTGGAACCAAATGGTACCAGAATCCCCCCCGTGAAAGCTGCCGTACAGAGTATCATGCAGACTAAAACATTGAAATGGCCAAAGTAGTCGCCAGCTAAGCCAGGTAGCAGCCTACCAAACGTGGAAGTCCCGTTGGCGATGGCCAAAAGAGCGTATCCAGTGCTCGAGGGGAAGTTTGCTGCTGTCACATAAGTCGGCAGCAGACCGAAGACACCGAAGACCGCGAACTCCAGTGCAAAGATACCAACGGTGATCAACGTAAAAGTCTTGCTTGAAAGAGCCATGAAGTTCAACGCAATCCTCTTCCTGCGGCGTTCCTCTGAAGCCGCTGAGTTCTGCTGCGGCAGAGGTTGCTGCAGACAGACGGAGCCCACGATCATAACCGCTGCGTTAGTGAAGGCGAGGGCGCGGATGGACCAAGCCCAACCAACGCTCGGAAGCAGTGATCGAAGCATCAGAGGCATGACTATGCCACCGGTTGAGCTCCCACAGAGGGCTATGCCCATGGCAAGCCCACGGCGCTGGACGAACCATTTGCCGATCACAGCCACGCCGATAGTGGAGATGATGCCTGCACCCAGGCTGCCCCAGACGGCGATGGTGAGCATGAAGTGCCAATACTGGGTGCACTCGGCGAGGACGAAGAAGACAGGGATATATAACGCGCAACCGATCGGACCGAGGACGCGCGGGCCGTAGGCGTCAAACATGGGGCCAAATTGAATCCCCAGGAAGAGGCATAAGGAAGTGTAAAGTCCTGTGATCCAACCAATCTGTGTGGTCGAGTACCCTGAGAGCTGGTGAGATGCTAGGTAGGACTGGATAGTCCCTATGGTCTGCATGAAGCCTGGTGACCACCAAGTTAGCAAGCATCATTGCCACGGAAACTTGCGCGTTCTCGCTTGCCATAAGTTGGGAACAGGTAGCAAAAAGCACCAGCGACGGAAAGCCATGCTTTGGCACTCGACTCCGGGACTGGACTGGCGTCCGGACGAGGCGGGAGCTCCTCCCCGATATCCTCCCTGAGAACTCCCTCAGCCGCTACGGGGCGATCATTTGGTTGTTCGACATCCTGCTGTTGGGTATTTGAAAGCTGTACCAGTTGTATAGACGATGAAGCCCTTGACGAGTCCATAGTGCGGTTTGTACTAGGAGCGTCACAGAAAATCTTCTGTAACTATTCACAGAATTTGAAAAAAAGTGAGTCAAGGTCTATAATTCTGGCGGACCCTTTGCACTTATTTGCATGTGGCAGGGCGGAATTGCGATATCGCGAGGTCGATCAATTAGTGGCGACTGGGAACGTGCATCGGCGTCCCGAAATCGCACCCTTCGGCAAACCAAGACACAAACAAGCTTTGCATGTGAGAAAATGGGCAGCCCCCACGAGTAAGAACTTGAGCAGGACATGTCGCCGAATCTCTCATACCGACTACAATGCGGGTCATGGCCATCAGAAAGGGTCCATGTGTATTGAGGACAACGCAGCAATGCAGCCGGTACGCCTTAATTGCAACCAAGTGCATTAGCTCATTGAATTTGTAATACAGTAGTGTGCTTCGGTGCCACCCCCCTTAACCCTTAGAAGTACCTTGGAATTGATTATGATTCGGAAGAGCGGGCGACAGTGGTACCGCACGGCTAGATATTTGGCACTTTGCATATATCTGGAAATCGTGAATTGTACCGCAATTGCCATGTGAGATTCTCCAAGGTACAGTATATTTTCCTACTCGCTTCTGTCAAGACTCCAAACCAGCTGGCAACTTACAGATTGAAGAATGAGTTTCACCCACGTGTATAGGGGAGCAACTTGGAGCATTTTGAACTATGTGGCTGTGTTCAATTATATGCATTACAACTAGCATAGAAAACATTGAAAGGATTCATACGATCTTCTAGCACGCCACTCTCAACGCTTCAGGGGTTGCTGCCTACGATTAAAAATGCACCTCATTTTCCGAGTCGAAGTGTCGCGAAGATATCCTGCGCACGCGCAATCTGACCCGGTGTGAACTCGGTCTTGCAGGAATCCACGGTGTAGTCCATGTAGTTATGAATCGGATCCAGGCCAGGGCTATCCGGGCAGCTGTCAGAGCTCTCAGGGCACCAGGCTGTCAATTTCGATTGCTGAGGCGTGTCGTCCACGAGATCGCCCTCACCAATGCACGATTCGCCCTGAAAGGTGTGAAACAAGCCGAGCCAGTGTCCGACCTCGTGAACTGCCGTGATGCCTTGATCATACTCTGCCATTTCCCCGCCGGGCAAGGTGCCAGCCAGGTTGACGACGCCGTCACGGGAGAGCGTCGCCTCGTCCAGTTCGGTCTCGGGATAGAGGGCAAATCCAAGGACGCCGAAGTTATTGTACAAGTCGCTGAGGTAATACAGATTCAAATCGGCATAGGTCCCTTGACGGAGAGCACCCTTGTAATCGTATTCGCACTGTTCAAAAGCGCCGCAGAAAGCCCACGTATCGTTGACCGTGTAGTCGACACTGATAGTCACAAAGGTGAAGCCAGAACTCGCAAATCTGTCGTTGAGCACTTCCATCTACATAACATGGGTCAGCTAAGCAGCGATACATCGTGGTACGGTTGGAACTCACCTGCTGGTCTATCATAGAACGTGGGTACAGGCCTTCCTTGGCCTCGGTTGTGACGACATGAATATAAGTGTTGATCGCATATTCAGCAGCGACATCCCGTGGACTGTTGAGCGATCTGGTCACAAACGCTCGCAGATCTGCTGGCGGTTCAGGCGACCCACAAAGGTCCTGTGCCGCAGCCAACACACCGCCGAGTGAAAAAAGTTTGTTTCCAAAAGACTTCATTTTGATCAAAACAGCAGAACAAAAAGGTCTCGAAACGCAGGTGAATACCTTGCAATGCCAGTCTTGTCTTGAGCATTGCTTCAAAGCGGGACTAATATACTTTCTTCAAGTCCCATAACTGCAGACTGCGTAGTAAGGTGTGGAGCCGTGTGGCATTTAGGCTGCCGCTCTCCTTGAGACTAAGCAAGGCTTCAGGTTGTAGCCAAGACACTCTTGCCGTTGAGGTTCTCCATCCAGAATGGTAGGCCGTAAAACTGTTCTCTATGCCTCAGCTTTCACTCGGAACCATGTAACAAGCAGCCACTGCGATAGGACAAATTGGCTGCGAAATCTGGGGTTGATAATTGATTTGGTATGCAAAATGGCTGAATACGAACTGTCCCCAGATTTTCGAGAGTCGATATCCGAATAGGGTCGCAAACCCTTTCGGAGGGTATCCTCTTGCGGAAGGTCCTTTTATGCCCAGTAGAATTCGCCATGGCACTACCATCTTGGCAAAAGATAGCTATGCCGGAAGCGCCCGAACTTGGAGCATTTTCGCTGGCTCGTTTATCGGTCCCGAAGGTGATGAGGCGGGAGTGTCAACTCTTCCTGTACCAAGTCTAAAAGAGTCAGAGCATGAGAATATGGACCTGTGTTCAGCCCACATGCGTGCAATGAGACTGCATGGTCGTTTCTCTGCTACCTTGGTTTTGAATTGGCTGGACTCGGAGGGTGGATCGGTACTGCACGACCTAATCCACTCCATTCGTGCTGCTAGCTTTGAACATCCAACTATGTAGGCACGTTGGTGATCGCATCCCGTACTTGTCGACGTGAAAACTGATCTGATTGAACGAACCGTTGCAACAGAGCAGAAATTGGATAAGCCTTCAAATAATATCGACAGGAGAAAAAGAAAGTCTATGCCTGCTTGGTATATCTTTGGCACTGGAGCGACATGAAGCAGCCCCCTGTCCGGATCATGCACCCTTTCAATTTGAGGCAATAGCTCTCGGAAAGATCTGTAGCTCCAAATATCTGGTTTTGATATCACCACAATTACCCGGGATTGAGCAAGAAGTTTCGGCGGGGACGCAAATAAACTCCAACTTACGTGGTGTGGCTGTGTTTGAGAGGGTCTGAGCACTAGATATTGCTTCATGACATCTGGCACCCCAATTTATTCAGCTGCCCTTCCAACTGCGTACTAAACCATAATGTTCGCAAATATTCAATGAATACACTCTTCGCCTTTTCTCTCGTTTTGCATATAGCCTCATCCGCCAACGTACATTCTATACCCTAGGGTATGTTACCAAGAATGATTGCGCTCAAGCGAGCGCTAATCTCAGAAACGATTTGAATAGTCTGTAGCGGGTATATGGAAAGGGCGGCGAAACTGATTGACATTTGTCAGAAATGCCTCAGATTTTAGATCCTGATAGCTCAAGCATGGTAACATATTTTTATTCATAAGGAACTCACCGACATTTGTAAGTATAAGTCCGCCACGATGTTGGAAGGCGTCTGGCTTGTGATCTGCAGTCTGGGGCATCTATAATGAGGTATCCTCGAGCCAACACACGGTATTTATTTGTATGTGGCTGAAGCATAGCAGTTAGATTTCCATTTTTGATCATGTTGGTGGACCAGCGACATTCGGTTCTCGTGTTACCAAGGTCTGCACGTGCTCCTTCTGATCTAGCGCTGATCCCAGATTGAGAACTACTTGTTTGGCTGAACGGGTGAATCAAGCTGACAAGCGAGACATGAACGAGTGTATCTGGAATCTTTGATGTGGTAGGAAGAGGCATTAGTGTCATCACACGAACATCGACAATTGTGGGCTGGCAGCTGCCGCGTTTGGCCAGATTTTCACGCCACAGATATGCCAAAAAAGAGTGGGCAACTCGACTTTTTGGAGCGGGAAGGTGAAAGTGCTGTCGCACAGATACATATTGATCGAAACGGGACCAGTCAGCTTATGCAGGCACTTATTGGATGGGCTGGTAGTGCTTACTTAGACGTACGGTACCAATTCGGTCAGCAGCCAGCCCCGGCGGACCCGCAAGCTGTCGGTTCATTTTTACACATCACACCGTTATACGTACTAGTAGAAACAATACCATTTCTGCCTCACACTTTTAGAAATCAGCCTGCGAGGTACCTCATCCACGAGAAACTATCACATGAATAAAGCTGAGTGCTCGCAATGGCATCCCAGCAAACCGAGCTCAACGGCAAGGCGAACGCCCCTGAGGATTTCTCCCACATTCAAGATGTGCTTGGGCAGATGGGGTTTTTGAAGACATACGTCGTCATCGCGTATGGCCTCCGGACTCATGGAAACACTGAGGAGTGTGTTAAAGTCCTCGAAAATGCCGCTGAAAAGATCATTGAGGCTTTCCCTTGGATCGCAGGCCATGTGATTTACCAAGGAAGCGGGCCCGGGAAGACGGGCCTCACTGCTGTCGCCCCCTACGCCCCTGGAGAGAGGCCGACACCAGTTGTCGTCAAAGATATCAGCGACACCACAGCTTCTCTAGACGACATCATTCAGGCAGGTGGACCAATGAGCATGCTCGACGGCGAGGTTTTGGCTGAACGCAAGGGGCTGCCACACTCCTACGATGAGAATCAAGGTTCTGCCCCGGTCTGGGTCATACAAGCCAACATCATCAAGGGAGGCATCCTGCTTTGCTTTCAAGGGAACCATCATATCATGGACATGAACGGCATGGCCCACCTGATGCGTCTCTACTCCAAGGCGCTCAACGGCGAAGCATTCACTGACAACGAGATCAAGCATGGGAACCGTGAAAGGCGCGGTGTCATCAAGCTCCTGGGCCCTGACGACGAGAAGACGGATATAAGCCATTTCATGGTCAAGACTGCCCCACCTACGGATTCGGAGGCTAATACGGTAGCGCCGGACGTGCAATGGGTCTATCTGCACTTCTCCGGACGGAAGCTCGCAGAACTGAAAGCTGCGGCCAAGGGTGCGGACCAGTGGATCTCGACCGACGATGCCCTATCGGCGTTCATCTTCCAGAGAATCATCGCTGCGCGTATGAAGCGCATAGAGAAGATGCAGCCGAAGGTCACATTCTGTCGAGCAGTCAACGGCAGACGATACCTCAACCCACCACTACCAAAGGAGTACATGGGCCATGTGGTCACATGCACATACACAGATGTGCCGCTGGACTCGCCAGCCGCAACCAGCGACGTCGGTGCCCTTGCTCGCCAAATCCGTGCCGACATACTTGGTATCAAGTCCAATTATATCCAGTCGATTGCCACCGCGTTGCACGAGCTGGACGACAAGAGTGCCCTCTCCTACGGCGCGCCTTTAAACATGGCTGGCTGGGATCTCATGCTGTCCAGCTTCGCTGGGCTGGGTCTGAGCGAGATCGATTTTGGGAATGTCTTGGGTGGCAAGCCAGCGTTCACGAAGCGCCCGCGATTCGCCCCAATAGAGAGCTTGCTCTATTTCATGCCGAGGACTGCAGAGGGAGATGTCGAAATTGCTGCATGCCTGCGAAGCGACGATATCCAGACGCTGAAGAATGATAAAGAGTTCCTCGAGTATGGTAGTTACGTGGGCTAGAGGAATTCCTCACCTGCGTATTCAGATACGTATAGAATGGAGCTCCTTTGGTCTTGTTAGGAGAGTCTACAGGTTCCTCAGAGAACGTGGCTTGGTCGAGACGCGGTTGCAGAGACCAATTGGGGTGATTGGACTGCCTCGTACCTAGGTATGAATCTGAATGACGAACACAATCACAAAGAATTACACACGAGTCCGATTAGAGCCAACATCCCTCGATTACAACGAGCGGCATTTTGCCTGTGCACTTGATTTACACTCTGCATATAAGCTTCCGAATTGATGTCTTGGGAGAGACTCTTCAGAAAATTATCCTGGTGATGCAAATGTACATGGAGCAGGCATCGATGGCTTAGCCTATTCAGGCGATTCAAACTAATCTCATGTCTTGATCTGTCCAGCCGTTATAGAGTCGAATAGCACTCAGCATCCGAGAACCTTGGTAGTCATACAATTCACTGCTGGTTCACCGCTGCAGTAAATTCAGAAGGAAATGGCCGCCATTAACTTCCGACACGGTCGAGATGACCCTCGTACAAGCTGGGCCGCTGGCTGGGAAGCCCTTGCTCAAGCTCTGGCGGGTACATTAAACGATCGCTGGTGGATGCTGGGTTCGTGTCCAATGACAGCATCGTGGGGCCTCTGATCTATCCAGAACAGGAAGGTCACGCTCAGAGCATTCTGAGCACGCCAGCACATTCCCCGTTATTGGGGGGATCTAAGGGCCACATTCGGCTCCTGTCGGGCAATCTTTGGCTTCTCCTGAACCCACAGCGGCCACATGCATCAACAGAATCTGCTTATCTAGCCCACTATTGAACCAATTGATCGGCAGCCAGGCTGCCCTGTGCTGTTTTGGGGATCGCCTGTACTTGGGCCCGGTAGCATACGCCCCCAACATGACCATCTAATAGGTTCGATTGCAATGCATGTTCACGAGAGCCATGAAATATGCGAAATGAGACCTTCTCAAAGCGGCAGTTCACTTCTAGCGTTGCATCGCTATGTTCACTCGAAAGCTTGTTTCAATGAAGCTTTCCGGGTTGTCCCTTCGCGCCTTGGCCCTTATGGCCTGCATTCCATCGGCGTGTGACCTGGAGAAAAGGTGATGTGCAATATAAATATCTCACGAACGTAATTCCGTGCCCTTGACCATATTCCGCAGCCGACTGTCCTTCCCTCGAACTTGTGGCCAAAGTAAGCTTTGTTCACGTTGGGCAATTCGATTTGCCAACGGTCTGCTCTGCCTTGTTCGTGTTGTTTCAAGACTCAATCGCCATGTCTTTTCGTGGTCTTGCCCTTTTGGGCCTTGCGAGCTTGGCTGTTGCCGCCCCTTCTGCCAGCACGGTCAACAAGCGGTATGTCGAGGAGCGTAATGGAGTCACATACAACGTCTTCAAGCGTGCCGGCGAGACATCTTCCCTTTCCTATGTGAAGAACAGCGGTATTTGTGAAACCACACCGTAAGCAAATTTTCACCTATCACGGATCCCCGTCTTTCATTGCTTGGAGTTTTACAATGGGACTAACGTCACCATCAGGGGTGTTGATCAATACTCTGGCTACTTGGACGTGGGAACCGACATGCATATGTGGTACTGGTTCTTTGCAGCCAGGAGCCAGCCTTCGACCGCCCCCTTGGTTCTGTGGCTTAATGGTGGACCCGGATGCTCTTCCATGATCGGACTGTTTCAAGAACACGGGCCTTGCCATTTCGTCGATGGGAGCAGCAAGCCCAGCCTTAACCAGTACTCGTGGAACACATATGCCAACATGCTCTACGTGGATCAGGTGAGCCCGCTGTCGCCTCCAAGATCATAAAGGGGAGGGAGTACTGATCAGCTTCTCGAAGCCCATCGGCACCGGGTTTAGTTACGGTGACGACGAAGCTACCTCTACCGTAAGCGCGGCGGCATACGTCTGGACGTTCCTCCAGAACTTCTATGCGGCATTTCCGGAATACGAGAACCGAGACTTTGGTCTCTGGACTGAGTCATACGGCGGCCACTATGGTCCTGAGTTTGCTGCCTATTTCGAGGTTCAGAATTCCAAGATTGCTGCTGGTACCATCACTGGCGAAAAGGTCAACTTGGTTGCATTGGGTGAGATACTTTTGCAAAGAGACTCACGTAATCACGTAACGCTTCACTGACATCTGTCTCAGGCATCAACAACGGTTGGATTGATCCTGTGCTCCAGTATCAGGCATACCCGATATTTGCCTACAATAACACTTACAAGCAGCTCATTTCTGCGAGTCAGTACCAGAGTTATATGGTATGCGGTTCCTTTTAAACTTTCTGGCTCATTCCTGCCGCTAGGCTTCTCAATTGGACACCGGCGAATGCCCCGGGAAACTCTCTCACTGACAACTACCCCAGAGCGCTTACACGAAGAAATGTGTTCCGGCTCTGGCATCGTGCACGGGTTTGACCGGCAACAACAACGCATGCCTAAGTGGCGACAACACCTGCCGTTCTGCCGTTGAGACGCCGATTGAGAATGCCAATGACTTCAACGTCTACGATGTGCTCGAGCCCAGCAGCTCCCAGTCCACTGATCCACCAGAGACGTACGTGGACTACCTCCAAAGTCAGTCTGTCATGACTGCTATTGGTGCACAAACGACGTACGGCGAATGTCCAGACACACCATACAACAAGATGGTCGGCAGCGGTGATGGTAAGTTGTTCTTTGTGCTGGGGGACCCCGCTGTCATCTCCATGCTTCTGAAACTGACTGGAATTACCGTCAACAGAAGCGCGGTCATTCCTCGAACCCCTGTCAGAAGTTGTGCGGTCAGGCGTCAATGTTCTCGTATGGGCTGGTGACCTGGACTGGATCTGTAATTGGTACGGATCTCAGCTGGTCGTGAACTCTATCAACTACACCGACAGCGCTGCATTCCAGTCTGCCAAGCTTGCTGAGTACACTGTGAGCGGCAAGTCGCATGGTCAGTTCAAGACCGCTGGTAACTTGAACTTCCTCCGTGTCTATGAAGCCGGCCACGAAGTACCCTATTACCGTAAGTCTGCTTCCAGTCTAAAATTTGGAGTATCTACTTGGAAGATCAATAAGTCAAGGAGGCTGACCACATACCCGTATAGAACCCGCCGCTGCTCTTCAAGCTTTCACGCAGATCATGCAGGGCAAAGCGCTTTCATCAACTTAACCTAAATACTATGGAACTGAGGGCCGACAGGACTAGCTGAATTATTGCTTGCATCCACGGATGCCAACTGCACCTCCAGATGTCCTGAAGCACCTGGGCAAAGGTATGGAGTTGCGGGCGTGCACACATGGAATACAATGTGCACCTGAACACGTCGTGCGCACTCAATACAACTCAGTGCCATTTTGAACTAAGCTGGGCCTACTGCATCATGATTCCATTTAATGCGTGCATGAAAAATAACTTTACCTGATTAAATCGGCAAAAGGGGGGGGGGCACAAGGCCATGGCTAGGGTCTGCTGGGATGTAGGGATGTGGTGATCAGAAGTCACCGTCCTGCCTCACGGCCTTGCAAGTAGGAGCAATAGTATCAGCCTCAGCACCCCAGTGCAAGCCAGAAATTGCCTCGATATGCAAAGCATATGATACAGCGAGGTGAGGGGCTCAAAGTTCAGCAGGGTCTTAAAATCAGAATGGAGAGTGGCTTGGCCTGCAGCTATTCAATAGAGTCTGCCGCCAATGGCTGCATCATGGGTTGTGATTCGCGAGGATATCGGCTCTCTCAGCCACGCCGTGTCCTTGGTACCGTCATGGTCCACCGGAAAAGGCTGCGATTGCCAGGAAGATAGCACGATCGTGGTGCCACAAGCAACACGGGTCAGCCATAGACTGGGTCACGGATGGGCTTTGCATCTCGTCCAAAAGGGGCATCCGGTTTCATCGTGTCGATCCCTTTGCCAAGCTTTGAGGCTCGAACTAGGCGCTGAGGTGGAGTCCTACCGCAGTGCCAGTACACCCGGAGCCCTGTGAAAAAAAAAAAAAAAAAGCGTTTGAAGATGCATGTCTGCAGGCTGCAAACCTCAATTTGAGTAGACGGTCGTTCATGCTGATGGAATTCACGTGCAGCAAAGTAGTGATCAGTGATGATTCGGCAACAGGACAGCAAACAATGCAAGATAGAGTTCAAACGACGAACAGAAACAGTTGGAGAAATTCAACGTCATCTGAAAACAGGCAAGGGAAAAAGGAACATAGGGTGCAATAGCTTGTAACTCGGATGGCTTTTTGGCTGTGGTTGGTCGAAACGTCCCGGGTCAGAGTGTGCACCCGGCGCAGGGGGGGCGGCGTCTCAGCCTTCGTCTCATCCACGGCACCCCTGAGACGAACGCGCGACGGCCCACCGCTGAACCACCACACCATGGACCTGTCAGATCACCAAATCTGCGATCTAGAGCCGTTCCAAGAAGCCAAGCTTCCTGAGCCGCTGGGCGGGAGCCCCGGGGAAGTCGTGTGTATGCACAGGCGGCGGGCCCCAATAAGTTGCTGCGGGGTGTGTGTCGCGTCTCCCTTAGCTTGCTCTTCTTTCTGCCGTCTCGCTGCTGATATACTTCCATTCGTTACCATCCTCGACCGCATCTTGCACCCGTCCTACCCTTTTAGTCATTGCTGGTCAATTGTCTTTCCACGTACATTCTTTTTATCAAACCAACAACAAACCTTAATTCTTTCTTGGCTTCTCAAGTCCACGTTTGCGCCGGCGCTATCTGACCTCGAACTCGCCCACTCGCTTGCTCGTTCGCTTCGACCCGCCTACTCACACTCGCTCAACCGACGAGAGAAAGAATACCGCTCGAAACTCGCCAAAATGACGTCGATAGGCTTCAAGGAGATTGATATGTCGGTCGAGACCGTCCTCGCCATCAGCCCCTCGGACCACCTGGCAATCACCATCGTGGGCGTCGCCTGGGTGGGCACGGCCTACGTGCTGGGCATGATCTGGACATCTCTTGCGCTCATCGACCGGTGGAGGGGTGACCACGGAGAGGGCAACATCAACTTCGTGTCGGTTATCGCCGCGCTCATCATGGCAGCTGCGTGGCCTATTGTGCTCGCGGCACTCATCGTCATGTAGCCGTCCTGGGCGACAGTTCAGACCTCCGACGAGGTGGTCATCGGGAGAGAGTGGGTGTTCATTTCGAAAAACGGTCTGAAGGGCCGTGGCTTTCATGGGCCGACTCGGCTGGAACGGGCAGTCGGTTGGTGTACAGCATTTCTTGGATTCAGGGCATGAGAAGAAGTACAAGGGCAGGACGAATATGCCCGAGTTCTGCCTTTGATACTCGGAAAATCTGGTTCATTGACGGAACTTGAGGTTTTCTGGGTGACGTGACAAATTCATTACACCTAGGCACCCAGCTGCCTTGGGCTTCGGCCGGACGGTTGATTGCGTTGATAATAAGCAAAGGGCTGATACGTCAGTCTGGCAAAGGTCAGTCGAGCGTGCATCGCGGCCTTCGAGGGCGTCTCCAGCATCAGCTTAGGGAAAGTGGCGTGGCGTTTTCGTGGCGGGATTCACTCTTTGCTGCTAGTCGGAATGATTATCGTTATCCAGACAGTCCACAACCAGTCTATCTTTGGAAATTTAAGGAATAATACCCCTGGTTGCTTACTTTCAGTCCTGTCTCTCCAAATTACGGCGTAGTATCATATGGCGGTAGCGGTCGCTACGATCGAGCAATATCACCCAGGGTGAACAAATTGTATGAGTTTACAAGACTTGTTTCTATACCGGTATATGTTCAGCCACATAAATCGTGGTTTCCTTGCCATTTCTTTTGCGTGACCATTATTCTGAGTGGTGCTACTATTGCGTGTAGGGTGAGATATAACAAAGGTAGAACGGTGTTATGGTCTGCACGTGGACACTGGGCCTTAAGCAGGCGCAGATGAAAGTCGCATGCTTCTGGGTTAGGAGTAAAGAAAGACATGACGATGGAGTCGTTGCACATGAAGCAAGCGCTTAGCCGAATGGACCTGCCGTGGAGAGTCAAATAACCTAAATTGCCAGGACAGCCAATGGGAATCTTGGCCTGAGTTTGGCGTCATAGACAGGAACACTGCATCGGATCAGCATCTTAAATCCGCATCCCGCCATCTTGATTACAAACGTCACCGCGCGACGAAACCAGAAAGCTCAAGTTGCCTTTGTGACCCCACTTGGCATCACCACACAGTTCTCCAGTGCTAGCAGTCCACAGCCAACACGAGTGCAAACCACATTGAACCCCCCACTATCGCGAACAACCATGGCAGCTAACGTCCCTCAATTCAAACTCAACAACGGCGTCTTGATGCCAAGCGTCGGCCTAGGGTAGACAAGCCCCTCATTCCCGTGAACTGCCCAGGTCGTTAGGACAGTCTTTGGCTAATACATGTGCAGATGCTGGATGGGATCCCCAGGCGGTGGTGAGAGGGTCTACAAAATGGTTACGGCCGCTCTCAAGGCCGGCTACCGCCATTTCGACACTGCGGACGGCTACGGAAACGAGGAGGAGGTTGGCCGTGCTATACGCGACTCGGGCATTCCGCGGAAGGAGATCTTTGTCACCACCAAGCTCAACAACACCGACCACCACAAAGTCAAGGAGGCCTTTGACCGCTCTCTCAAGGCTCTCGACATCGAGTACATCGATCTCTGGCTAATGCATTGGCCCCAGGGCAAGCAGGAGGACGATGTCTACCTCAAGCCCCACCAGAGCCCGACGTACCACGAGACCTGGGCCGAGATGGTCAAGATATACGAGGACACGGACAAGGGCAAGGTCCGCGCTATTGGCGTCTCCAACTTTGGCGTGCCCATCCTCAAGTCCCTGCTCGACACCACAAAGGTCGTCCCCGCCGTGAACCAGGTCGAGCTGCACCCCTGCCTGCCCTCGCTGAACCTGCGTAAGTTCTGCGCCGACAACGGCATCGTCATCACTGCCTACTCGCCCATCGGGCAGCCGGCCCCCGACCGGCCATCGCCCCTCCTCACAGACCCATCAATTAAGGAGATCGCCAAGAAGCACGGCGTCTCCGAGGGACAGGTCGCTCTCAGCTGGGGCGTGCAGAATGGAATTGTTGTCGTCCCCAAGAGCGAGAATCCGGATCGTATCAAGGCCAACATCAGCGTGAGTTATTCTTGGTCAAGTACCTGAACCACCGCAATTGCTGATATTCCCTCTAGATCGTGAAACTCGACGATGCGGACATCAAGGCAATTGACGCCATCCACAAGAAGCCCGGCCTGCACCGCAGCCTTCTTGGATATCACCAGCCTGACGGATCTGTCTTTGGATGGACGTACGAGGAGATGGGCTGGGAGTTGGTGGCTGGTGGCAAGGCCAAGGCTTAGATATGTTGACGAGCTGTATGTGTGGCACGGCCTCTCTATTAGCGGCTGATCGCAGCGTAGAGGTTTATAAAAGTCCTAATAAGCTCTGCCGACTCCATCCTGTTGAAGCCCTTGCCTGCCTTGTGGGCCTCAGGCGATCGAAATGTTCACCCTGGAATATTGTCTACGAACATCTGGATGAGCATTTTTGTTTTCAGATATGTTCTGAAGAGCACTGACTTAGTCTTGGTTGCTTGACTTGGAGCCAATGGCTGAATCTCGAATGGAAGCCATTTCTACCTCCGACCTTGTTCAATACGGCTACGCATCTGAGTGTGCCAATTTTGATCGTTCATTCATAAAATTCACAGCTGACTATTTCGATAGCTCTGAGCCCTTATTAAATGCCGACAACCTTTGCTCATACCTCTCCTGGAACCGATCGTCCAGATTCAACAAACGGATAGCATTCCCGGCGAGCACGCCCGCTCTCTGACTCCAGGTCATGAAGTTGTCCAGCTTCTTCCCTTCCTCGCCGCTCCCAATCAGCATCTCACCGGCCGTCGGCACCTCACCAAGTGGGAATGGATAGTCGCTACCCAAGACCATGTTTGCCGACGGAATCTTGCGCAGAACATAGTCGAGCAGATCAGCATCATGCACCAGACTGTCGATATATATGTTGTTGCCGCTGGCAAGATGTTGTGTTGGTGTGATGCCCCCAGCCGAACGTGCGACAAGGTCTGGCCTGCAGTTGAATCCATGTTGGATACGGCCCAGCAGTGCCGGGAAGGATCCGCCGGCATGGGCAAAGCAGAGGCGGAGCGTTGGGTGTCGAAGGAAGACGCCGGCAGAAGTGAGGTTGTGCATCGCCAACGCTGTCTCACAGGGCCTATACCCGCGGTCAGTATGGACCAAGATGAGGTGAGGGTGTGGAGGAGGAATGAGTCCACTTACATGCCGACCAGCCAACTGCCCCAGTACTTGCCCCATCTGGCCTCATTCTCCTCCTTCCATGAGTATCCCAACGGGTGCACAAACACAGCCATGTCCAGCTCCTCACAGGCAGTCCAGAACTGTTCTAGTCTTGCGTCGTCCAAGTCAATCTCCCCATCCGCCAGCGGCGCGGAGGTCCCTATCTGCACGCCCACCAGGCCCAGCTCCTTAGACCTCCTCAGCTCCCTTATGGCCTCATCGACGTCCTGGAGGGGTACCGTGGCCAGGCCGACAAACCTATCTGGATACTCCTTGACGATGCCGGCGATGTGCTCGTTCAGCGACCGGGCGAGCACGACGGCGGGCTCTACGGGGGCATCGTAACAGAACAGAAGCGGGACGGTCGACAGCACCTGCACGTCGACGCCCGCGGCGTCCATCTCGCGTGTCCGCGTTGCTGGGTCGTAGCAGTTAGGCTTCACCCGGCGGAAGAACTTGGCACCGTTGTACATGTCGATGTCGCCAGAGCCGTCCGCGCAGGGCTGGAAGCTTGGCCAGGCGTAGGACCTGCCTGATGTCGTGGGGATGGCGGAGAGGTCGGGCAAGGATGGGGGCATGATGTGGGTATGCAGGTCGATCCGGTAGAGGGACTCGCCCGTCCTGCGTTGGCTTCCATTGTTGTTGTGGTGGTGGTGGATGTGGGAGGTTGGTGGTGAGCCGCTGCTGAGGCTGGTCAGGGGTGTTGAGCTTCCGGAGTCTGGGTAGCAGCAGTCACAGCTGTTTCCTTCTGTGAGGATTCCAGGAGCCATGGTGATGTCTTTTAGGGGTCAGGCTGTAGGTTATCGCGTAATAAATAAAGGTTGTGTATTAGTCTCTTCCAGTTTCAGACCTCGGGGGCTCTGGTGCAGGTATCTACATTCCTCGCGAACCCGAGACAAAATACTCAAATGTTTAATAGTTTGATCCAGAGTAGAGAAGAAACCAACCACCCAAAATTGCAAGTCAGGTCCCCGATATGCCTTGGGATTGTCCATCATTGCCGTGCACGGTGAGGTCTCTCGGCCGGTGCTACGCCCGCCTTCCGCATCCGCGAGTTCGGATGCAAGGGCGGAAGTTGAGGGTTAGCGGCGGAAGCAGCACGCCCCAGAGCCAAACCCAGGGCCGACACATTGCCGCCGCTGCAGCGGTCCACTGCCGCACTCTGGCCGCCAAGCAGCAGCTCTGCAGCCCACAAACGCCCGACGTCACCAGGGTTGCTCCTCACCAGCGCAGGCGAAGAACGGCTCATTATTAGTAGTCCTCATGATAAAGTTATCGCCAGCTTATGCCAGTGGTTTTTCTGATTACGCAGCAAAACTTGACTCTTCCAACCCACGCAATCCCGACTCTTCCAGCTCACCCAACACCCTCTCAAACTCACTCACTGGCTTGAGTTTTACCCTTCATCCGCACCGCCACAAGCTCGATTCCAAGCACCATCACCGCACATCGCCCGTCTCTCATCCGGCCCAGCCGCTGAGCTCATCACAACTCATCCACAATGAACGGTGACTCATCAGACCACAAGGCCCTCCCGCCACCAATGGCCTTCGCCTCATGGCTGAGCCAGAATGAGAACCTGCTGCAGCCCCCAGTCAACAACTACTGCCTCTTCAGCGGCAAGGACATGGTGCTGATGGTCGTGGGCGGGCCCAACACGCGCAACGACTACCACGTGAACGAGACGGAGGAGTGGTTCTACCAGCTGAAAGGCGCCATGTGCCTCAAGGTCGTGGAGAAGGACGCCAACGGCAACGAGTTCTTCAAGGACGTCGAGATCAAGGAGGGCGAGATGTTCCTGCTCCCTGGGAACACGCCACATAACCCGGTCCGCTTCGCTGACACCATCGGCCTCGTCATGGAGAGGGTCAGGCCCGAGGGCAGCCTGGACCGCCTGAGGTGGTACTGCAAGAAGGGCGGCCATGAGGTCCCCACGGTCATCAGGGAGGAGGTCTTCCACTGCACGGACCTCGGCACACAGCTGAAGCCGTTGATCAACAACTGGAGGGAGAATGAGAGCGTGAGGAAGTGTCCGGCGTGTGGCCAGACCGAGGACCCTCAGTGAGTCTGATAGAGATAGGCGGTGAGTTCGATTAGTGAGAGGCGCTTGGAAGAAAGCAATTAGTATGAGCGTGAATTGAGATTTTTGGTGTTCCGATGAGATATCATCAACTCACTACTACCCTGTGCATGAGAATGTCCATCATGGAATCTTCCGCAGAAGAGCTTCAATGCTCCACTCTCAAATGGAGCATCCGAGACTGGAAACCCGAGCCCATCTTCGAAATTGCCAAATCTGCAGCAGACTGTGATCAGGAGATGCCGAGGAAAAGTTTGCGATGAGTAATGTCATGGTGCTCATAAGCACATTAGAGTTCATATTCATATCACCATCGACTCCCTAGCATCACTATCCAAGTAATACTGAAGAATCATCGAGTAACCCCTCCCGTCCGTGCCCGTCCCCGGATCATGCGCCGACAGCGGCATTAATGATGCTCTCGGCTCAGAAATCGATATCGTATCCAGCTTCTTGAGCCCGTTCTCCTCCGAGTCGTCCAGAAGCGCGGAGTCCTTCTCCACCTGCTGCTCCCGGTCTTGCTCCTCCAGGCTGAACAAGGGGCTCGTAGGTGACCGCACCTTCTCGTCTATGCCCCCACCCGACGAGTCGCTGACCCTCACGGCCCACTGCCCGATCTGCCTGTCCATATCGCTGCTGCTCCCGATGCTGGTCAGGCTCGTCACGTTGCTCCGCGTCGTGCCCGCCTGGCTCCGGCTGGCCTGGCTCACCGGCGACGACACCTCGCTGTCCTCCGCCTCCGACCGGACCTCATACCGGCCCAGCGGGCTCCTGTTCCGCTCTATACTCGATGGTGACGGCCGCTTGTTGGGGCCGTTAGATGGCGTATTTGATTGGCGGCTGTTGTTGTCGCTGCTGCTGCTGCTGCTGCTCGTGCGCGTTGGGTGTGCGCCGAGTGGCCTCTGCTGTGGTGAGTTCTCGAAGCGGAACCCGGCCTGTGATGCAGCAGCAGCAAGGCTCCCTGGCGACATGGGCCTGGCATTTCCGAGGTTGGGTTTTGGGCCGCCATCTGAAGACGTTGGCCTCAGTGGTGATCCTGTGCGCGGCAGCTTCCCAGACCCAGGTCGTTTGCTGCCGCTTGTGGAAAGATCTTGCATGCTCCCTGTTGCTGATCTGTTGGCGTATAGTGATTTCTGCCCGCCGGGGCTGGGACTTCTTGATGAGTGCGAGCTACTTGGCCGGGCCGGGAGACTGGCGGAGGATGTGTTGGACTGTGGATTTCGTGGGCCGAATGGGCTCTGTTCTCGCTTCCATTGTTGGGCGTAGAGGGAGTGCACCGGGCCCTCCTGCACCTCCTTCCTGTGGGGTTTTGGTTAATATCAAGTTCAGACAGAACAGGCTGAGGCACGCCTCGATGCTTACTTCTTCTTCCCCAGACCAAAAAATGACACCATCTTCAAAGGTGACTTTTCAATTCTGGCAGACGACGATCTGTGACACGTGGAAATAGACAAAGTTGTGCAAGATGCAGATGTCGACGCGACGTGGTATGAGTTGTGTTTGTGGTGTAGGGTGATGGTAGGTAGCACGGCAGTAGTTTGGTTCGGATGGTTGGCTGCAAGTGTATGTACTATTGAAATGGTAATTTGGGAGGTGTCAAGAACGCCAACATTTCGCGCCGGTGGCCCGATAGAGGATGGTATCTATATTTGATCACGACACTTATGCTTATCCGGTAAGTGTATAGGAGAATTCCCCAGGCCCTCTTTGGGCCCTCTCAGGCTTGCACAATCACGGTGTCCGTCCGAGGGCTATTTCCTCTTGGATCTGGGGCTGATGTAGCATAGGGCTGGGAGGGCTCCACTTACACGAGGTTTTGTGATGAGGTCGGGACAACCGTTAAGCCTAAACCCATGCTGTTCTGGCTGTCTCCCAGGGGCGCCACCAGTCAGCTCGAGCGCCAAGCCGCTCCACAAATCTCGCCAGCTGCAAAGGGCTTAACCACGTTCCCGAATGAGCTGAAGTGCTTGACAGCGGCTAAAAATACTACATTGCCGAGTGCGGGCCCAGACCTGGTCAGCCCACAGACAGCAGCTCTTTAGGCGCGAGGGACCCCCTTGGCGGATCGCGTTCCTGAGCCGTCGAAGCCGATGTCATCACAAAGGAGCCGACCCATCGGGCTCTTGCAAACAGCTGAAGGCCGAGTCTGAAAGATTAAATTGGGGTGATGTGCCACAAGACCTGCCCTTCTGGGAGACCAAGGGCAAATTCTTGAAACAGTTCATCTCAGCGTTGCCCACATGTCCTGATGTCTCGAGGCAGCAGGCCCCATCACAAGTTGTTGAGCTCGTGAACTTTGAGTTGCAGTCATGACAGACAGGGGATTCGATGTCCGGGATCCTTGCCCTGCCAATAGCCATCCTGTCCTCCCTTTCGAACCCGAGTATCCGGTCAGCTAGTCAATTATCCGCCTCGAGTGCCGATCTGCCAAACCCCACAGATTCCTCACAAGGCGTGCCGACTGCATCATCATCAGCACGAACCCGGGTATCACCAGACTGGAGTGGGCTTTGCGATCATGGCCCGTGGCCCGGCTGCCTCTCAGGCAGTGGCCAGGTGCACCGTCCTAGCAACGGTGAACACATCCCTCGAGTATTCTCCTCCTTCTCTACCTGTGCCGGAATTCTTCATGCCGCCGAACGGCGTGCCCAGCTCCCTAACAAGCCAGCAGTTCACCCACACCAGGCCTGCCTGCAGCTGCTCGCCGACCCTCCGCATCCGGGCACCATCGGTGGTCAGCAGCACCGCCGCAAGGCCGTACTCGCTTGCGTTCGCAAGCCTCACGGCGTCTTCCTCGTCCTCGAATGGCACGACCGTGACCACCGGCCCGAATATTTCGTCTCGGAGCAACTCCGAGTCGGTGGGGACGTCTGTGAGGATCGTCGGCTTGATCCAGTATCCCCTCTCCTCGCCGGCTCGTATTTCTGGCGGCACCTCTCCGGTCTTGAACGTCATCCCCTGCTTCTCCGCGATCTCGAGGTAGCTCCTGATCTTGGCGTAGTGCTGCGAGCTGACCACGGCGCCGACCGTCTCGCCCACGCGGTACGCCTTGCTCACATACTCGGTGAACGCGGCCACGAACTCCTCGTACGCGCTCTTCTGGATGTATATTCTCGAGCCACAAAGGCATATCTCGCCCTGGTTCTCGAACGCTGCCATCGCTGCCGTCCGGATCGTCTTCTCCTTGTTCGCCTGCAGCGAGTCCGCAAATACCAGGGTTGGGTTCTTACCTCCCAGCTCCAGACTGACATGCTTGTAAATCTGATGCACCGTTGCCCTTCGAATCGCGATGCCCGTCGCGGTGCCGCCCGTGAAACTAACCCCGTGGACGTCCGGGTGCGACACCAGCGCCGAGCCGGTAGTGGCGCCGTCGCCAAACAGGACGTTGATGACGCCCGCCGGCAGGCCCGCGCGCCGAAAGACGTCCGCGAGCAGGAAGGCGCTGACGCTGGTGACCTCGCTGGGCTTCGCCACGGCGGTGCAGCCAAAGGCCAGGCAGGGGGCGATCTTCCAGGTGAGCAGGTACAGCGGCATGTTCCAGGGCGAGATTAGGGCGAAGACACCGGCGGGGCTGCGGTGCTCGTAGGTCAGGGCGACGCCGTCGACCATGCGGGCGGCGGTGGACTCGTGCAGGATGAAGGTTGAGAAATAGGCAAAGTTGGAGACGGCGCGGTCGACCTCGACCCGTGCTCGCTCCAGCGTCTTGCCCTGGTCAATGCTCTCCCACACGGCGAATAGCTCCCGGTTGGCGGCGATGATCTCGCTGATCTGCCGCAGGTACCTTGACCGTTCGGCCCGGGGGGTCTTGCTCCACGCTGGGAAGGCCTCCTTGGCGGTCTTGACTGCGGCGTCGACCTCCTCGGCTGATGCACAGGGCACCTTTGCGATGAGCTTCCCTGACTTGGGCTCGTATGAGTCGATGTGTTTTGATGCCTCCGTCGTCGTGAATCCATTCTTGGTGAAATGCTGTAGAGCCAGGGGTAAGCCATTGAGCTGCGAGAGCAGCTCATTGGCCTTCTCTTGGGTATTGGCGTTCCAGAGCGCCTCGCAGGCGCTGCCTTGGACCTGATCTAACGAGCCCATGGTGATGTGATGATGCTGACCTTGGGGACCCGGCTCGAGTTCCTGGGGGGGGGGGGGCAGGGCAGATGAGAATATGCGCCGGAATCGTGAAGTTTCTCAACTGTGAGTGAGCGTTTGAGTCGTTGGTGACGGGTAACAAGCAGACTACACAATGCTTCTTGCAATCATGGGGGAGCAACTTGACTGGATACTGGCGGCTTTCTCATTCGCAGTTATGCTGGTCTTTCTAGCCAGTCTCTTGGTGAGGCAATCCCTGCCCGCTACCCTGCCTGCTCCAAGTGGTCCAGGCCAAGTTCCGCTTCCGCGTGTGAAGACGACCCCGCTATGGAGCCTGGCCGTCCAGGACTCGTAGTTGGGGCTGCCCTGGTAGCCAATCGGAAGATAGAGAGAGACACAATGCGGAAGACGGATGCTTGGTGCACCCTTCTTCGGCTACCAGAGCTGCTCTTGGTGTGGGACAAACCATCGTGCCGGTATATTATCTGAACTATCTAGTGGTGAAAAATTACGACGATATCGGATAACCGAGGGAAAGGTCCTAGGCACACTGGCCTCACGCAGAGAACAGACAACGCAGTATCTTTCATGATGGCATCCAACGGAACAGGCTACTTCCTCCCAGCAGAGCGTGCCCAGGGGCTCGCCAACTACCCCCACGCACGCACAGCTCCCTCCACCAGCCGCATACTCTTCGTCAGCGGGACATCGTCGCGGCGAGGCGACGGCACATACGAAGGGTGCGAGACGCAGCCCGACGGAACTCACAAGCTCGACTGCGGCGCCCAGACAGCCGCCGTCCTGAGGAACATCGAGAGCATCATCCAGGGCGCTACCGAGGGGAAGTGCGGCCTGGAGAGCGTCGTCGATGCCACCATCTTCCTCACTGACATGAAGGACTACGCCGCCATGAACGCCGAGTGGAACAAGCGCTGGCCCGACAAGACAAAGGCCCCTGCGAGAACCTGTGTGCAGGTAGCCGCGCTGCCCAACGAGAGATTGAACGTGGAGATCAAGTGTCAAGCGCTTGTCAACGAGTAAGACGGTGACTTTTGAAGATCAAGAGTTTTTACTTGATTCCAAAACGTTTTGCTCCGGCAGGGGTTCACGGCGAGCGGATTGTACCATCACCTTCGTTCCCACGATTGAATGATGACAGTCGGACGGTAACTGGCGGAAGAAGAGTTGAGGATGTAAGTAGCAAGGAACGAACAACACATCTGTCGAGCCGACGCCGGTCCTAATGTCTCGTGTGAGAGTCTCGCTGACGACCATCGCAGTCTCAGTCTAATCACAAATCCAGACGTCACGTTCGAAAGCCCAGCACAGAGACCAAGCTCTTTTTGCTATGCTTAGCGAGGAAAACATATCTTGCAGACTTAAATCTTATTTGCATGTGTTATATATGAAATTTCTCAGAGTTACCAAGCCTTGAATTTTTTAACGCCATGAATGCTGGAATGCCATCAATGCTTAACGCCAGAGATGCTCTATTTTGCGTGCCATGCCCAAGGTGCCTGCATCTCGGGGCTGGTATGGGTGATATCTTCTCCTTGTCGATACTGATCTATACAGTTCAGAATCACAGAGGTCCAAAACAGGTGGTAGGCGGCGATACCCATGCATTGCCGTACAGTCTTCGGTGCTGCCGAATTGTCTCCTTGTCTTTGTAAAACAGAGTATTTTTCTCATACCCCCCGGTACTGAGTTTGAAATATTCCACGTCAATGTTGAGGTAGACCGACTCACAGGTTCTCCACTGAATGGCCAAGTCGTCCAAGTCTCTGCGAGACATATCCACAACCGGATACTGCTCGCCCCTGTAAACCTGGCCAAACGCCTCAAAGACTGTCTCAATCAATTCTGAAACGAATTCGAAGTCCACTTGCGCGAGACGAAATCGAGCGATGACACGCAGGTAGTACGCAGCCACTGAGTTCAACCGCACTGGGAGCGAGGGAACGGTTGGGAACCCCGCAACTTCGTAGGTGTTGATCTCGTCTGTGTGGAACCCACCCAAGGCTGCGGCTAACTTCTCTTGAAGAGAGTGAATCTCTAATACGAGAGCCTCAAGGTAAATCAGCTGGTCATTCAGAAAATGGGCGACTCGCTCCGCGCCATGTCGACCAGTTGAGTTGTTAGACCGGACAGGGCGAGGCCCCAGATCCTCCGCATTTTCGGGTGCCAAGTTTTTGTGGTCACCTACGGTGACTGAATCCAGGTACGCACGTGGTATGTTCATACAAGCGGCTTGGTATCTCGCGAAAAGTTCCTCCTCCGAAATGTTACCGAAGCTGGGCGGTAATTGGATACACGCAAAGGCCCTGGAATTTACATTGATCAAGGCCCGCGGCGCTGGTTGCTGTCTCATGAAGTTGCTCATTTCTTTTTCAATGTTTTCTAGCCTGAACCGCTAAAGGGCTGAATATGCTATCGTGAAGCGTTGTTGAATTTGAATTTCCAGGCACTGACAGTCCAAATAGATGGCTGCTGGCGACCCGTCATTACTTAAATCATGACAATCACATTCTCCTGTACTTTAATGTGGGAAACCTTCCATTGTCTTCCGTACTCTAAAAATAGGAGCTGAACAATAGAAGAATGCGCCGTGCCATTTTATTTGACAATATTATTGTCTTCATCCAAGGAGCAGTGACTTCTCATCAACCATGTTCGGCTTTCTCCCGCCTGTAGTCCACTATAGAATTCCTCTGGGAACAATAACGACTTGACAAAGGAGAAAGTTAACACAATTGATTCTGTTGTACCTCCGCACAAACTACATTCAAGGCAGATCAAATACGGAACTTCTCTTGAGTCACCAACATTTGCACAGCACATTCAATACCTGGGTCTTTAGATGGTGCAGCATTCAAAAGACTACATCCAAATCAAAGATGATATCCTAGGGTATCATGGAGTCGATTCTCAGAGCTGCAATTGCAGTCGAGTTGGCTTAGATTCAATGAGCGGTTTCGTTCTTCATCGGTATACATCCTACCCTCGGGACGAGTGCGGACCCTTGATACAATAGTAAACACTTGCAACTCAAACTGAAGTGCAGGTAGCACCACATACTAAGCCAAGAGGAAAATCGATGCACCTACACCTGTCAGCTGTGGATTTGACGTTATGTGTGACTGAGCCAGGGTTTCCAACTGTGCAGCGATCACCTGGCACCACGGTGGAGCTTGTGACCTTGGGCAATCAGAGCGCTCAAAGTGTCATGTCGTTGGGCGACGGTCCCTTTTTCAATTAAAAACTGGCCATCCCGCCCCCTCCCCACTCTCCGAGTCTTCTTCTTCTTCTTTCTCCCCTTCCCACTTATCATGTTTCATTTTCAATGAGCTGACGAGGTTGCTCTTTCACAGAGATTGATGCATGCATGGTTTCATTTGATAGTCTAAAAATCATTCTATATTGTGATTTGTTGACACTTGACAAGTTCCTCTCTCGCGGTGTGACTACCTAGTCAGGCACTTCACCACTCCCGAATCTCGCCACCAGGTCCAATGAAGCCGGGGCTCACCCATGCCTTTGCATCCTTGGACAGAGCCCTAACCTGTTCTTCATCCACCTCGATGCCAAGGCCCGGGCCGCTGAGAATGTTTATATAGCTATCGGTGACGTTCCAGACCTCCGGGTTCTTGGTATAGGCCGTGAGGTCCTGCGTGCCCGCGTTGTAGTGAATGCCCAGGCTCATCTCCTGGATGGCAAAGTTCGGGCTGGAGCAGTCAACCTGACAGTTCGCAGCCAGAGCAATAGGTCCGAGAGGGCAGTGTGGTGCAAGAGCCACGTCGTAAGCCTCGGCCATAGCAGCGATGCGCTTCATCTCGGAGATGCCGCCGACGTGGGAGATGTCCGGCTGGAGGATGTCCACGCAGCCCGCCTCAAGGAAGGGCTTGACGTCCCATCTGCTGTGGAGGCGCTCGCCTAGGGCGATGGGGACGCTGGTCTGCTCGGCGAGGGACTTGATACCCCCTATGTGTTCTGAGAGCAGGGGTTCCTCGATAAAGAGAGGCCTATGCGGCTCGAGCAGTTTGACCAGCTGCTTGGCCATGGGTTTGTGGATTCGCCCGTGGAAGTCGACACCGGCATCCATGCCTAGGTCTTTCACGGCTCTCACTCTTTCTACGCAAGAGTCGAGAGCTGAGGGCGAATCTAGCCAGCCCATGTCCTCTGTGGCATTCATCTTGACGCAGCTGAAACCTTGCGACTTTCGCGCTTTCCTGTTCATCCTAGTGTTAGAAGTCAAAGACGACGATGGCTTCACGGGGAACTTACGCTTCTTCTGCAACATTGTTCGGTCGGTTGCCTCCTATCCACGCGTATACCTTGAGCTTGTCACGCACCTTGCCTCCAAGCAACTGGTAGATTGGTACCCCGAGTTTACGAGCTACCCATAAGTTAGCATCCATCCCCTAATGTTAAATGTCTTATTTGTAGCCCACCTTTCAAATCCCAAAGCGCAATGTCGATTCCGGCCAAAGCACTCATGAAGACCGGACCACCCCGGTAAAAGGTAGTCCGCCATGACATCTGCCAGATATGCTCAATATCGTCGGCCTCGAAACCATTGTATCGCTCGAACCAGGCATCCAGGCATCCTTCGACAGCCTGGGTGTGACCCTCAAGCGACGCCTCTCCCCAACCAACATTGCCTGCTTCGTCTGTGATTTTGACAAAGAGCCAGCGAGGTGGCACGCGGAAATATTCCATAGTCGCTATTTTCCCCATCTTGAGTTCCGGGTACAAAGACACAGTTGAGGTACTGTACAGTCTGCCGTGTGGTAGCAATTGCACTATTCTCTGCCGGTTCGAAGAACACGATTTGATTGCTCGAACGAGAATCAACAAGCCAACTGGTGTTTCTACAATTTGATCACCACTGTTCGAAGGCCACTTCCGAAGTCGTCGTTGGCCCCAGCCTTTTTACCCCACGATGTTCCAAGGTTGTTAGTATGGGTTGGCATGCAGTTAACGTGGAGAATACCTCGGTAATGGCTGGTCACCGTGCCGGGGAGGCACGATGCATCATTCGAGTCTCCACCCGGATAAGGTTCCTTAGTGCGTCGGAAAAGGCCCTTTGTGTGGTGGGCCGTCTCCAAGCGCGGAACTCGTCCAAGGGGCCGGCCGCACGTCACTCTGGCCAAACTTCGACGTGAATGGAGCAAATGCCCGCAAGGTAGCAGCAACTCGTGTTCCGTGTATTCAAGTAATTGCATAAGTGAGATCTTATGGTAAGCAGGACGTAGCTAAGCCGGACGTAGCTATCAGTTATATTGAGAACTTCGGTCACGGGATTGTCTGATTGCTTGGATATCTAAAGACTACGAGATGATTCTACCTTTATTGAAGCCATCAGTGAGAGGTCTGGAATGCTTCTTGGACTACTCTAGCCCACGTGCTTGTCTAGTCTTCTTCTTGAACTCAGCAACCGCCTTTTCGAGTACCTCAGGCTTCGCGTCGCCGAAGATATCAACTCCCAGTCTCGCGGGCAAATTGTACCGATGATTACGATCGAGCGAATTGACCTTTTCGAAAACATTCGTGGGCAGCTCGGAGACTACTGATGAGTTAGAATGAAGGTGCGGTTGATCATGGCGTTACTTGCCTTGCAGATTCGACTTGATTCTTGACGGGCTCACAGATTTTGTGAGAACGACCACACCTCGCTGGACGATCCAGCTCAGCACGATTTGAGCAGGTGTCTTTCCGAGCTGCTCTGCCAGTTGGATGATCACTGGGTCCTCGATGGCCCTGGTATTCTGTCAGTCGCCATCGTGTCCATTGGTATGTTCCGGAGAACTCACATAGGTAAGTTGTAGATATTGTTCCCGAGCGGGGAGTAGGCCTCAACAACAATGCCCTACGGCCATATCAGCATGGTTTCCCAGTGTTTCCCTGATGCTCAGGGTCTCACCTTGTCTTGACACCACTTGACCAGTTCCGGCTGCGCAAAGTACGGGTGGAGCTCGACCTGGTTGACGGCGGGTTTGATTTCGGCGGCGTCCCATATCTCGTTGACCTTTGCGATGGAGAAATTGGAGACTCCAATAGTTCTGATCTTCCCTTTTTTGACCAGAGCCTCCATTGCTCTCCATGTCTCGATTATCGGGACATCAATGACATCTACGCCATACGTCTGCTCATCGATGGGAAAGCGCTCAGTGTCGTTGATGCGGCGGAATGACACGGGCCAGTGAATCTGTGGGGAGTGAGTTAGGGTCTCTCGAGGTGTGAATTGGGCATCATACAAGATAAAGGTCTAGGTAGTCGGTCTGGAGGTCTGCCAGACTCGTGTCTACAGCTCTTTCAACATCCTCGCCCTTGTGGTGGGTATTCCAGAGCTTGCTGGTCAGCTAGACGGGGGGAACTTGTCAGCAAAACACACAGGCGTTTCCAGGCTCAAAGCCTAGTAGTCCAGGGGCTTCCGTTCTTACAAAGATATCTTTGCGGGGAACGCCGGACGCCTTGATACCCTCGCCCACTTCCTTCTCATTGTCGTAGACGGCTGCGGCGTCCACATGGCGGTAACCTGACTTGAGGGCAAGCTCGACAGCATTCTTCACCTCATTGGGTTTTGATTGCTGGCATAGCGGTTAGCTTTCGCACGGTACGTGTGATGCCCAGGTGGACGAGAACATACCCAGGTACCTAGCCCCACGGCGGGAAGGGTAAGTCCATTGTTGAGCTTGAAATGCTCAGCCAGCGTCGTGGAACCCATGGTGGTATTTCAGTTATGCGCGTTGATGACAGCAATTTTGGAGCTTTGACACGGACCGATCAGTTATTTTCCCTGTTGTATTATTGCTTGGTGTTGCGAGAGTAGACTGTCCCTCATTTGAGCTGATAGCAGCACAGCACTTGAGATCACTACTCGGTGGGCCACAAGCCATCGTCACAATGCGTCGTTATCCGACCGGAAATGCCCAAGTGCATAGACTGTAGTAGAGATATCGGGAAAGTGCATAAAATGGGGTGCAGCCGAGGTCGGTCGCGGCAGGTCCGGCCGAAGCCGTGGGGTCGCGCCGATGAGCGGAGTCGGCACCGGCGTCTCTCGGCAGTCAATGGCCCGAAGCAACAACCGCCAACGGTTCACCGGCCGATTTGCTTGTGAATCACCACCACCTCAGACATGCTTCACACATTCACACACACACACACCAGAGATACTACCTTTCTCCAAGAAAGAGCAAAATCCGCCAGTCCGAGCCAAAATGTCAGCCCCCGTCTCCAGCCCTCCAACGGGCGTTTTCGTCCCAGTGCCTACCTTCCTGAAGCCTGCCTCCGCATCCCAAGGTCTGCAGCCCAAAGTTGACGTTGAGACACAAGTCAAGCACTCAGTCTTCCTGGCCAAGAATGGCATCCGTGGTCTTGTGCTGCTCGGCTCAACGGGAGAGGCCATACATCTGAACAAGCAGGAGCGGTTCGACCTGATTGCCGGCTGCAGAAAGGGCCTTGACGATGCAGGCTTCCCAGACTACCCCATCATGGCCGGTGTGCTCACCAACGGCATCGATGAGACCCTGGAATGGTTACATGACTACGCCAAGGCCGGTGCACAATGGGGTCTCGTGCTGGTCCCAGGCTACTTTGGCGCAGCGGGCTCGCAGGCCAACATCCAGGAGTGGTACACCATCATTGCAGACAACAGCCCTATCCCCATCCTGATGTGAGTAGGGATCCAGAAGGTCTGTCTAGGGTTGTCTCGGAAGTGTTCTGACTAGAAATACAGATACAACTACCCGGGCGTCACAAACAATGTCCTGGTAACTCCTGAGACTTACTCGGCTCTGGCACAGCACCCAAAGATCGTGGGATGCAAGATGTAGGCCAACTTACCTGCACACTTGGATGTAATCCGGGCATAACTGACGCTGAACTACCAAACCAGGTCCCATGGCAATGTGTCTTGGCATGTCCAAGTATCCCTCGACCCAGCAATCGACCACAACAAGTTCCGAGTGTACAGCGGTTTCGGCCAGCAACTTGGACCCATCGTGTTCTTCGGAGCAGCTGGCGTCATCGACGGCCTGGCAGCTATCTATCCCAAGACTGTGTCCCGGTTGATGGAACTCTCAGAGAAGAGGCCGATCGACCCAGACACCCTGGCCGAGGTGCAGAGGCTGCAGTACGTGGTTAGCAAAGCAGAGGAGTACATTGGCAAGACTGGCATCGTGGGAATCAAGGAGGCCGTCTACCGTGTCACGGGAATGGGTACTCTGGAGGGCGGCAGGCTGCCACTGAAGGGAAGGCTGGCGGACGGAGAGTGGGATAAGTTGAGCAAGCTGTATCTTGCTGATGTGGAGGCGTCGGAGAAGAGCCTTTAGATTCGCATGACCAAGGCATGAGGGCATTTGAATGAAGCATTGGCAAGGCCGCAAGCGACAAGACTCCTCCGCCATTGAATCGTAGTACTGCAACGCCGTAATGGCATTCAAGGATGCACATGGCTCGTAGTTTGTCCCAAGTATCTACAGGTATGATCTCCAAGTTTCGAGTCGAAGCCATACGCGTATAAACAAGGTCGACACCACGACAAAGGTGGTTTTCCATTGCCTGTTCAGCTCGGTGATGGAAAAGAAACCCTCGACTAATTGAGACTGCCCAGGTGTGTTTTGCGATAGATAGGTGTTGAAATACTATAAGCCCTGGGACGCTCAGAATTCTGACCCAGGGTCCCTTTTACAATTTCAGCAATAGGCATATACTCACAACAGGTCGCGGCTGCAGATATGCATACTCCGCGAGGCGGCAGGGTTGCCCTCCAATAGGGACTGGCCAGGTGTCTGGCACGTTCAAAACAGAACAAGCTGAGATGCGCCATCCCGATTCCGCCCCGTTATGCACTGTAGTCGCAGCGAGGTCTTGTCAAACCTGGGCTGGAAACTGCATTGGCAATGAAAACGGGAAAGACGTTCAGTAAAGGCTACCACCCGCGGCTTTCTTTCAAGCGCAATGATGAGATGGGACGGACGGTCAGCTTTACCGGCGTTGGTCTTCACATATTCGGGCGGTTTCATTCTTAATTCTCATTCATTTGAAGGCGTATTTACAGTCTGAATGACAGTGATTCCCATCACGAGCAGCCCAGGTTTGGCAAAGAAGGATTATATCTTACCTGTGTAGACAAAAATATGGTGGTTCCGCCAGCCTCTATTAAACATAGTACTAGTATCTCGAATGTAGTGTAACATATGTCTTGAAGACTAAGGACCCGCCGGCTTTGAGGATCTACTGACGATGCCTAGGTGTGCCCAATATCTACTCGCTCAAGATCCAAGGTCAAAGCAACCCATCCCGAGGTACTTTTAGCGAGATTTTGATCATCTTAATAGAATACTAGAGTGTTAAATACCAGAGCTCCCGCTGATGATTCCAGCTACAGCAATTCTTGCACCCTGAAAGACTCTTTGAAGCAGCGCCAGCTTTGCCTGCATTGTATGCCACAGATATAGTAACATCCACGGACCACCCAAGGCTGAGAACTGCCTATCATAAGATACTGAAAAAGTCGAGTGCACACAATAATACAAAAAGAGTGTATTTCAAGCACCAAACTATGCATCTGATCGTAGGGATAAGAAATATGGATTAGTTTCGCCTGGGACACTGCCGTGGCTTCTCCGCAGGTACGGCATAAACCACCAAAAAGAACGCAAACTTATCGAGGTTATTATAGTTAAATATGAGGCATATTCTCTGATCAAACTATAATTACCAGATTTACTGAATTGGTCAACGGAAGTTCTATTAGTCTCTGAAAGTTGACCAACATTGGTGACGTGATACTCTGCAAAACCGTCACCAAAACCCCCTTAAAAAAAAGCCCTCCCCCTTCTTCCATTGTGGTTCAACTAATTCTATGTATGGCCCGCCTTTTAAATTGTGACAATGAAGGCATCTGTGCACGTGGTATACTCAGAAGCGTCGATCAATGAATCCAAAGGAAGGGCAGCTTCGGCTCTCAACGCTTCCTCGTCAGAGACGCACTTAGGAAAGCCCGCTTGTCCATTCTCGGGATCAGCTGGCCCCTTGCGGCTCCTCTCCCATATCAATGTCCTTTTGCTCTTCGTTAAAAAAGATGTGATTTGTTGGCCAATGCTACTAAAGACAGTGGTTGCAATCTTTGACAGTGGGCCCAAGGCGGGACCGCAGCCCAAGATAATCACAAGGCCTTGCTCGATGCCTGAGACGAGAAAAATGACACCACCAAGCAGAGCCGAGTCGGCAGAAACTTGACCGCGAACCTGCAACGTAGGGATGACTATCTTGGCAACCACGGCGCCGAATGTGAAAATGTCTCCACTCATAAGAACGCTCAACCCGGCTTTTTTGTTTGTTTGCAGGTGGAGCTTCCAGATAGATGAGACCGGCAAAAAGCAGAACAGAAGATCAGAGATTGCCAGCTGGTCTGGCGCCCTTTGTGGTCAGCAATCCATTGAGACGAAGGTGAGGAGTAGGTTGAAAGCTTACAGACAAACCCAATAGCTACGTACCTAATATTGGACGTAAGGGCGAACCTCTGCCGCGCTGGGATGAAACTGTCCCAGTTGGACTCGATCGGGTCAGACTTAAGTCAGGGTCAATAGGTTTGTGATAAGGCTGCCGACGGCCGTGAAAGCAACCCAGCCGAATATCAATCTAGAGAACCATCGTCGCGTCCTTCCAAACAATGAATGGAAAAGGACAGCAATAAATATCCTAGACACCGGGGAATTGAAATTGATTAAGATTTGACCAAGGTATTGGTATCGGCCCAACTTTCTATACTCGGTCAAAGTCAAGTTCACGAATTGTTTCCCGAGACCACATTGGCACGCCTTGGTAATCAATGCTTGCCAAACAACTTGCAAGCCGAGGGCGGCTAGCATGATCCATTCCTCCGCGGACCAGCCATGCTTGCCGGCCTTTCGTAGATAGAATCGTAGTCCGACGACGATAACTGTGAGGGCGGTGAAGGTCCATGTAACGCCGTTGATGACGGGCCAGAGTCCTAGGTCGCTGGGGTCGACGATTGGCATGCCTTGAACATTCAAACTGGGCATTGTCGGGGTAAAGACTGTGGACGATAAACGGTCAGATAGAGAGGTTCTCCGATCTGTTCACTCACGTAATGAGCAGCCGAGGTGCCACTTAGAATTCTGTTGATGCTAGAATTCACCTGGTTGCCGTGCCATGATTGGGCCTATGTACTTGACTGCGAGAGTACGGGGCTCTGGTGGTTAAAACCTGTCTCTTCATCGAAAACTCTTCCCTGGCCATTCAATTTTTCACAAAATGACAGGTATGCCCCCACTTTGCAGGGCAACCAGCTGAAGCCGACTTGATCTTTGTGCTTTGTGCACACCTAGGTTCCTAGGTACCTAGGTACTTACTCGTGGTGCCAGTCACCGCGTTTGGTGTGCTAGCTCGTGCTGGTTGCCACCTTCCACTTACAGCCAAATGCTGGTGCCCAGCTATATTGATCTTGATGGTTATTGTGCAAATGAACCACGACCAGTATCTTCACCCCCCGAGCTATCTAAATGCCAGATACAACACTACCGCTTAGCTGTGCAGCGTAGCAGAGTGGACTCCTGACACAAGATGTTGGTCGGCGTGGGGCAGGCACAAACCAACAGCCACAAAAGGAGTGGGTGGAGGCTACTATGCACCAACTTGCATTCCGCATGTGGTGGATTTGGGACGGCCGTCCAAGAGGCATCGAAAAGTACACGTCAGGCATGTGTAGAACCCATAAAGCCACAGTAACTGTCTCCTACCGAGGCAAACGTCAATCAACTATCCGTGCACCATTCTTGCTGATGCACCTCGATAGATCAGGTCCAAATCATCTGAACCGCCACCTGCAGTGGACTGCATGGCGGCTCCAACGGGTCCTCGGACGCTACTGCCCTTGAGGGGACAAGTTTGCATACTTCGAAGCATCTCTGCTGGACTGGCACCGCCAAGTAATCGACTTGTCGTGGCATCTCCCACTTGATCTGAAATGGCGTCCAAGTACTAAAGGCATTGACTACAGAGTCCTCGACCCGGGCACCACTGGCACATTATCTGACATTTTCCAGTATGGCTTGTATTCTCGGGCACCTCAACTGCCTCTCTATCACTCATGCTTCGTCGTCACACCACGAGTTTCTTAAAAAGGATAGGCGTGGCCATGTCTGGCGTGATCATCAAATTTTTCCGGCCATCAGCTGGTCGAGCCGTGATCCCATCAGGATACTTGATGTCATAGTTCGTGAGCAAGTAGATCAGGATAAGCTTGATGGTCACGTCGGCTAGGAACCGCCCTGGGCACGCATGCGGCCCGCCGCCCCAGTTAAGCCAGTCGTCAGACGTCGAGGCAAACTGGAACTTGCTGGTATCGAAGTGCTG
Organism: Diaporthe ampelina; assembly: GCA_023522825.1. Lineage (NCBI taxonomy): Eukaryota > Fungi > Ascomycota > Sordariomycetes > Diaporthales > Diaporthaceae > Diaporthe > Diaporthe ampelina. The sequence continues at coordinate 168,898 of JAMFTM010000345.1, forward strand.
GCGCTTGTTGGCCCAACGCCATGGGTTGAATGTGTCCGCGTCCGCCCCGTGCGTATCCTCATCCATGCTGTGTTGTAGCGAGGTGAAGTTGACGGACATTCCAGCCGGCAGGGTGAGACCGTCCTTGAAGGTGTACGCTTCGACTACAGTCCTCTGCATGGTCGCCTCGGTAAAAGGATGCATCCGATGTGTCTCCCTCATGAAGCTGTCGAGGAGGCGCAATTCCCCAAGGGCATGTCGTGTCCATACCTGCTCACCCTGCAGTTCGCCCCTTTGAATGCGGCTTATCTCCTCCTTGACGTCTGCTAAGGCATCAGGGTGTCCGAGCAGGTCGAGAAGAACTGAGTAGCCGATTGACGAGGTACCATGCATAGATGCGACCATCGTGATAAAAATGTTTTGGACCAGCTCGTCAGGGGTCACTTCCTTTCCCCTAGCCTGGTGCTCATCCATCAGCCACTGGATGAAATCATCATGCCTCTCAGAGACCCCAACGGTTCCTTGCGACTCTGCCTTTCTCAGGGCAGCTTTGCGCGCCTCAAGCTCTGGACGTACAAACTCGGCGGCTCGTCGCCGCACCTTCATGACGTCCTTGACCTCAGGACTGAAGTATCTTGCAGCCCAGTACAGCCTTGGGTGATACTTTTGCCGCACGATTCCCGGTGCTTTCAGAGCCGCGCTGAGATACTGTAAAGAAATTGCCGGCCATTCTTTACACAGCTTAGGGCCAACCATGACACGCGCCGATGCATGTGCGAACAGCTGCAGAATGACAGGATAGATGTGAATGGGTTTCCATTCTGAATGGTCAGATGTTAGCTGAGTTGCTGACCCATGACCAGAGCTATTAGTGCATAGCGTACTTGTGAGGCGTACCTGGACATTCTGGAATTATCTGGGCTGCCGCTAAGAAACACCGTTCTTGTATGGGCTCGACAAGATTGTTCAGTGCCCGATTCAGGTTGAGTCGGGCTGCGTGCTGGACCTCTTCCGTGATGGCTGGACCATTGACATAGTTGAGTATGGATGCCTAAGAAGAGAATGTGAGAACCGCGAGGTGGACATATGCGTGAACATGAGCAAATCGCCGGTCATCAAGGAGCCGCTGAGGAACCTACTTTTTCGGTATACAAAGGAAGGCTTAATTTGTCCTGCGGCGCATTTCTTACTTCTTCCATGTAACGAAGGGGTAGGAACACGTATGGGCGACTGGGTTCGGTGTGATTGCGCAGACAAAATGGCTGTCCCTTCTTGAGATACTGTGTGGCGCCGTCAGCGGTGGTTCCATCACAGTGAAGCAGCAGAGATCATTCAGGAACCCAACGGACTCTGTCGTAACCTATCTTCAGAAGCTTCCCAGTTTCATTGGCGTATCGCGTCTTTGACTCGTCACCATCCCCAAATTCAACTAGCTGGATGCTTAGCGACGAGGCTGTCACATTTCGGAAGGACCGCAACCACCAAATTGCGAATAACATGCACGCGGCAGTAGAAGCAACGAGAACACGTATGGAGGAATCCATAGCTGGGAGTGAAATCGGTGGTGGTGGACAGAAAGAGCTTGGGCGATCAAGATGGCGGGAGACTGGATTTGACACGGGCTCGCATCTGGATTAGGTATTGTGGGGAGTGGGACTAAAATGTGCTGTTGGTTCGCATTGGGAACCACTGCAACCATACACGAGGCACCAATTTCATAGCCGCTGTTTTTCCCGGGCCCAAGTCCAGGGGACGATCAGGTATGAGACGCCTGGAGAAATTCACAGAGCTTTTCGAATATGCAGCAATTCTCCCATGGCAATTTCGCACCCGGAAGAGCATCGGGAGCTCCGCAAAGAACCAGGCCACTTCCTGCAAACCATCATGGTTAGAGAACCCTCAGGCAGTGAGTACCTGGGTGAACAAGCATCAGGGATGTAGCATGGTCAAAATGTGGGTCTAGACCCAGTAAACCATCAATTGCCCAGGTGGCGTCGAAGTGCAATCCCTCCCTGGTGGGCGCGTACAGTACTCTTTGGCATGTCACTGGCTTCGGCCACCTTATGTTTTTTTGTTCAACTATCTATCTATTCGTCGTCTTCTCAGCCTATAGACTACCCACCTCATACCTTATATATGAAGTCAACAATTACTCAGTATATAGGCTCATATATCTCCATATAAGGGAGTTTCAACCTATACCATAGGCCCTCCTTCTATATAACCTTATCTAAATATTTTATAAAGTTAGACTTCTTATTAATAATAAAGTAGTATACTTAAATAAGATAGTAGTAATTATTAAGGTCCTAAATTTCTACTTTTCCTACTTTATTATTATTAAGGGTAAAATAAATATTATTTTTTTAGCTTTCTAAGAGGGTTAGAATCTTTTTAAGAAAGATTTATAAGGAAGCTCTTTTAAATAGGTTAGCTATAATAATATAACTATTTAGTTAGTTATATACTTAGAATAGGGACTATAATTTAGGTAGGCTTACTTAGTAAGTAGTCTTAAGAGGCTATATAATAAGTATTATTAATAGGGAAGAATTAAGTTTCTTAACTAGGTCTCCCTTAATAGGATTATTATATCTTCTTATAGGTATTATCTTAAGATTATTATAATCTTATTATATAACTACTTTACTATATAATTACTTTATTAGTTATTAGCCCTTAGACTACTAATATTAATAATTTTAGTTAATAGTACTATTAAGAGTAATACTTCTTAGCCTTATTTATATGGTATAAGGCTGAGGCTATATACTTATAGGTGTATTATATTATCCTTTTATTGTAATTGGTATTGTTTTTTTCTCTAAGTGTTGGGTCTTGAGTGCTTACCACTGTATGAAGGCACTATATACATTTTATATGTATGGGGGATTGGAAACACAACCGCCTGGCATGTCACTGACCAGATTCGAATTGAGACTGTTGGCTTCACACGCTTCGTGTGGCATCAACTAGGTCACTATTGCGCTGAATAGAAAGGCACTATTCAGTGATCGAGACTGAAATATTCACACAGCCCCTGCCGGTGCTGAGAGACAGTATATCTAAGCCTGCAAGTCTCGTACTAATAGTACCGGCACCGAAGTGGCTGATGTGGCTGCCTTCTGTTGGACCGATCAACTTGGACGCCCTGCTGGAGAATACCTAGAAAAGGTACAAGGATCATTTGCATTGTATAGTGAAGTTTGATAAAACAGTGATGCTGACCAACTGTAAACAACAGGCTCCCAGCATGCTCCCAATAGCCGAGGGCTTGCTACATAACCGTGCAGGTGAAGAATACTCGACTTGTGGCTCCGTAGAACACGGCCCAATTTCGGCCGCACCATGCATTTGCACGCCATCTTCGGCAAGTGTCAGGGCCTAGGCCGTCCGAGGCACATCTTCCAGATAGAATTTGGTTACGAAACTGGGTAGCGTCGAGATGGCGATGGAAGCTGGTCAGTGCATGTTCCCGGAGAGAACGAGTCAGCTTAGTCTTTAGGTTACCTAGGTATTTGTCTTCATGAGACGCTTGCTCTGGAGTTGCTTGCTCATGGGTGCCGGGTGGGCGTGCGCGCCCAGGTGTCGCGACCATGACGTGACCACATGTGCAGCGAAGGCTTCGAAACCCGTTTGCGTATTGCCAATAAGATAGCCCGTCACAGCTTATCTTTCAAGCAGACGACATATCGATCTTTATCACAAGAAAACAAATTAATCAATTAGTCGATAATATGGTGGTCGGCGTTGTCGACAGAGGGCACCGGGCTCCCCTCAAGGTACTTGGACGTGTTGTCCGTCTCTGCCAGGTAGAATTGATCACTAGTAGTACGATATTTCGCTACGTTGCAACTGGCCCTGTAGTTGATCACTGCAAGTTCGGACTCGCACTTGCCTCCAGCGTCAGGTTCGTTAGGCCCTGTTTTCTCCGCTTCTGAATCCAGACCGTCCAACTCTACTTTACTATACTCAATTCCGTCCAAGAGTCCAATGAACTGATGGAATTCATAACTAGCTCTTCTGTCCAGCAATGTTTGCCCGATTTGTAGCTTGACGCACTGCGGTATATCTGGTTAGTTGTCTGTATCAACGCCTGAGACCATTTTTACGCTTACCTTGTATATAACTTATCATGGGGATTACACAGGCCAGAGCACAGGAGGAAACCAAATTGCGAAAAAAGGAGAAAGATGGGAAGAAACCACAACCCAGGCCCAAAAAGAACACGGAAAATTGGCAAAAACATACAGCACCGGGTATTCGCTGGTCGTCACCGACCCAACTACTAATCCAGCGATTACAGGCTTGACTATGGGAGAGCGGACGGGATCCCGTATTTTCCTGTATCTATGGCCGTATGTGGTGGAGATGGTGGAGTTGCATCCTATGTTTGACATTCGCATGACTCAAGCCTGTGACAATGTATGCACAACAGCGGACGCCTCGGTTGTCCGGAGCTGATACATTTGGAACTGTGGAAATGAACATTTTGCTATTAGCTTCTCGCAATCTTGTGATCTCTAATTGATAGCTGACAACTTTCGAGGTCCTGAAAATGGATCATTGTGATCAATAGTGAAGGGACACGCTTGATTTCAGCGTTCAGAAGTTGAGGCGGACTAATGAGCAATGCTAAGGGGACTAGTCTGAGGCCAAGTTTCCTTTTATCCAGTCAGAAGTGGAAAGAACCGTCACCCAATAAGTCCTCTAGATTCCCGAACCCAGACGTTACCTTCAATGGGTTAGCAGAGCCCAGGAAGCCTCCATTTGCGATTTGTTCACTTACCATTGAGTCAAAGGTCCCCCAACCCGACATGTCGTAGAGCGAACTCCCAGGACTCGCATCGAAACCATTCATGTCGTTGACATCTGATGTGAGCGGGTGCTGGCCAAGGCCGGCAGCTTCACCTAAGACAGTGTCCTCGGGTCCCAAGTTCTCAAACTGCTGCGAGTGGGTATTATCCACAGCAACTATAGTCTGGTCGTCTACAGGCTGTTCCGAGTGTCGTATGGCTTCTTTGCGCAGCTCGTCCAGCACTAGACAATATCTCCTTGCAAGTGAATGCTCCTCTGCGATCATTGACATCTGCTCTTGGCATCTGATTGCTACGGATAGATGTCGATCGGGTGCCTCTGGAAGGCTTGACTTTTGCTGGATAGAGAATACATAAAGCACGACGGCCGCACAGAATGCATAGTATGAAGTGAACTGCTCTGAGAATCAGAAACATTCGCCGAAGGAAACAGACAAGGATTAGGATTGGCTTACCCAAAATGCCTTGAACATCATCCTCGCGCTGATGAGCTCATCGACTAGGTCGCAGATATTTAGCGCCGCTTGAAGGCAGTCTTTGACACGATCTTCAACCTGTGTTGTGTTCGCACCGGTTCGTGTAGCCCCGAATTTGTTAAGAAGGAATGGCCTCTGTGTCAGAATTGTGGCATGCCAATATGCGAGATTCAGGACGTGACGTTGCCGTTGGTAGATAGGCAGAAGCAAAGAGGTGTTGATCCTGCTGGAGTCGAGAAATTCGGCCATTTCTGTGTACCAATTCCGCAGCCTTGTGGAATACTGGGCAGCGACCTTCAGTCTTGTAGACGTTGATAGTGGCCAAATGGGATATAGATCCTTGAGGATGCCATCGTTAATTCGTGACAATCGAATATGTGCCACCGCACCAAGCATTAGAGGCTGACCAAGAGGAGGCTTAGGTTCAACCCCGGCTTGCTCAAGGTCTGAGTCATCGATGCAAGATGGGAGCTCTTGGTCGATATCCTCTTCGTGGAACGTGCGAGGCCTCCCAAGAGCGGCCGCAAGATATTTATCCAAGGTATAGGCGCACCAGAAGGTCCGTCGACGGCACTCAGTCTCAATCTTACCTGTACGGCCTTGGGCCTCTGTCTTCTTGCCCCGGTTCAAACCAATGGCCAACGCGAGATGAGCTGTGGTTCCAAACAGTGTCCAGCAGTGGTTGATGCGGGACTGTGATAGCAACCAGAAACACTGGGCCAGGCGAGCTTGGACGCTGGCAAGACGGACTTGGCCCCGCTCCTTTTGTAGCTGATGTTCTGCTGCGAGAAAGTAGCGAGAGCTGACATCAGCCATGGTCTCGTGGTGCGAGTCAGTAGCAGGCTCGGTCATATAGAGGCTCGCTTGCGCAAAGACCATGAACAGGAGAGCAGTCCTTGCTGGGGCTTCATCTCTGTTGCTCATGCATCCGGTGGAAGTGTATAGGTCCTCGAACCACGCCTCGACAGTGGGACGGTGCAAAAACCGATGAGTTGGCACCGCGAAGTCAAAGTATCTGACCAGCAGTTGCCGTGTGACATCTTTAGGAGGAAGCACGAAGAAAGAGACGTCGAAGTCCGGTAGGGGAGCATCTCCGAATGTGAAAATAGAAGAGGACGGGGGGAACTTCAAGGTTTGATACACCCTTCTCTGCACCCGGAGTAGGAAGGATACACCTGAAGCAGGGCCCACATAGTGCCCCTGTTGATCTGTTTGTGTTGGTTCAGGTGATGCTCGCAATGACAGTGGCTCAGAGACTGGTTCCTGGGTAAGGGTGGCAGATTTCGTCGGGTTGTCCACGGCAGGACGTGTCACAGCGGCTTGATTGTCGCCGCCCACGACGGACGGGGCCCGCCCCCGGGCGTAAGAGGCTTCATACGAGCAACGATTGCCCTTCCGCAAGCATATCTCGCATGGGAGCGCCCCAGTGCAACGTATCTTCTGCCTAGACTACGTGATTAGCCCTCATCACTTGGATCCATGATTCCCACGACACCAAGAGACCCAAGCCCCCGGCGCCGCAAGTGAAACAGCCGTTGGCAATGTGTGGTGCCTTGTGTGAAAATTGTAACTGTACAAGAAAGATCCACAAGACCAGCAACAAAGCCTTCAGAAGAGCAGCGCTCGTAACATCAGGAACAGCATACCGTTTGCACTGGTCACAGGCCCTTGTGACCCTAACCCTTTCTCTTTCGCTTTTCCTACGACTCCGCCGCTGCGAATGCGGCGTCGATGATCCGGGTGGGGTGACCATGAACAGCCGGCTATCGTGATCCATCTTGGTTGCGCTATCCGAGGGTTGTGCGCGGAGCGGAATACAGATCTCCTTTTCCAGCGCCAGGAGGTTATTGTGTAGGACGATTGGTGTTTTACGGTACGGAAATGCGCAGCTTATCCGAGGAAGTGTGGAGCAAATGGGAGCCGGAAAAGAGGCACCTCTTCAGCGAGCCTCGGATAACTTCGCCCCGAACCAGCGGGCGTCTGGACGTTACGCCCTAACTCGATTCCACAGTGGTTCTCCCTGCCCACGGGCTACGTCCATGGGTGCCCCTTTTCCGCCACCAACATGGGTCAGGTACTCGCTCTCCATTCCAGGGCTTGCATGGTACTCGGCGCACGAACCGAGCGTTCAGAACGTACCACTGTTGTGCGACAACCATTCAGAGGCGCCATACAAAAGCACCAACTCTCGTCTCGCCCGCCATGGCTCAGTTATTAGCGAACGGCTCAATACCAGACTCACCTGACAACACAATGGCGGTCGCAACCCAACAGATGCCGGCTTTGCCCCTGGATGTGGGGGTGAAGCCAACAGACAAGGGAACGAATGCGGACGATGATTCGCAGATTGTCACTATTACGGACTTGCTGCTCAGCAAAGTCCGCGAGACACCAGACGCCGTCTTCATACAATATCCAGCCACCGCAAAGGGTAAGAGTGACTACGTCGGATATACAGTCACCGACGTCGATCGATTGGCGGACGAGGCTGCTCGCCAGTACGTCGCTCGAGGGCTGCATCCTGAGGTATGTTCTATCTTTGAACACTTGCAGTAGTAATGGTCCAGGCTAATATCTTCTTATTACAGCCAACAACGGAGAAGTGCGAGGTGGTAGCACTGCTGGCAACGTCTAATCTCGACTATGTCGCGTCGCTGCTGGCACTGAGCCGGATGGGCTTCTCAGTCTTGTTCCTCTCAACTCGACTGGCCACTGAAGCTTACGTGAACCTCCTACGTCTTACTGGATCGCGGAAGCTCGTCGTTGGCAACGAGTTTCAGACGACAGCAGCGCAGATCAGAGAGCAGTATTCGTTATTATCTTTCAGTATCGTTGAAAGGTCCGAGTATGACCTTCCTACTCCTTCAGGGCCTCGATTCCCTTACACTCGACCGCCAAATGCATTCCAACAAATTTCTTTTATCGTTCACTCTTCCGGTTCTACCGGGCTACCTAAGCCAATTTATCAAACTCATTCTGCATGTCTTGCGAATTACTCGAGCGGCATCCCGTACCGGGCCTTTTTGATGCTGCCACTTTTCCATAACCATGGAATTTCCGTCACATTTCGGGGCTTGATTGCTGGCAACAAGATATCCATGTACAATGCCAATTTGCCTCTGGCTGGAAGCACCCTTATCGAGTCTTTGAAGGCAACTCAGCCTCAAAGCCTACATTGCGTCCCATACGCGTTGAAGCTAATGGCCGAAACCCCCGGGGGGATCGAGGAGCTGAAGAAGCTGAGCCTCGTGATGTACGGCGGCAGCAGCTGTCCGGACGACCTGGGTGATAAGCTGACTGAGGCCGGTGTCTACGTAGTAGGACAATATGGAACGTAAGTCATCGCTGCTTGATCTTAGATGGTATCATTTCGCTGATGTTGATCTTCAGCACGGAAACGGGCCAGCTCATGACTTCTTTCCGAGATAAGGGTGACAAGGGGTGGAACTACATGCGACCGTTCCCTGCGACGAAACCATTCATCAAGATGGTCCCGAGAGGCGCAGACACATTCGAGTGTGTGGTTCTCGATGGCTTACCGTCCAAGACTACGTCAAACTCTGATGACCCGCCAAATTCTTACCACACCAGAGACACATTCAGCCCACACCCAGCGATCCCCGACGCATGGAGGTATCTCGGACGGCTCGATGACAGGGTGACTCTTGTCAACGGAGAGAAGGTGCTCCCGATCCCCTACGAGCACACCATCAGGCAGCACGACCTGGTGCATGAAGCCGTGGTGTTTGGTGTGGAGAAGGCTGTTCCGGGTCTGATGATCGTCCCGAGTGACAAGGCGGCTTCGTTGACAAAAGACGAAATACTTGAAGCCCTTCTGCCGAACATTGAGCTTGCGAACTCCCGAGCCGAGGAATTCGGGCGCATCTCCCAGGAGATGATCGAGATTTTGGACGTCGGCACAGAATACCCCCGGACCGATAAGGGCACGGTCATCCGGGCGGCATTCTATAAACAATTTGCAAAGCAGATTGATGACACCTATAACCGCTTTGCTGCGCCACGGGCCAACCTAATTGCCCTGGATTACGATGAATTGGTCAAGTACCTTCTCGATGTTTTCCGTGTCAACTTGGGTGTTGCCAACTTAGAGTCCACAACGGACTTCTTTGAGGGTGGAATTGATAGTCGTCAAGCCATTACTGCTCGAGCTCAGATCACCAGGGAACTCGACGTTGGGGGCAAATCTGTTGGATCCAATGTCATCTTCGAATATCCCAACGTCGAACTACTTGCCAAGCACTTATACTCACTGAGAACAGGAGTGGCAGAGGAAGCGGACGACGAACTCGCAGCGATGGCTCAACTGATTCAAAAGTACTCCGATTTCCCTGCGCGAGAGCCCGGTTCAATTCAGCCAGATGGTGAAACAGTGGTAAGTGCTGTGAACACTGAGAGACGACAACAGTTTTGATGCTAAAGCCACTCCAGATATTAACAGGCGCTACTGGATCACTGGGAGTGAATATACTGGCCCAGCTGCTGACAAAACGCACGGTCAAAAAGGTGTTCTGCCTAGTAAGAGCATCGACAAAGGACTCAGCCAAAGCCCGAGTCCTCTCAACACTTCAAGCGAAGGATTTGCCTTCTCTCAGCGAGGAGGACTTTTCCAGGGTATCCTTCCACCCAGCGGACCTCTCCGACCCATCCCTCGGGCTAGACGAAGAGATCTTAGCAGAGATTCGCCAAGGCCTGACACTTGTCATTCACTCAGCTTGGGCCGTCAACTTCAATCTCGGTGTCCGCAGCTTCGAGTCTCAGCACATCAGAGGAGCGCACAATCTGATCAGTCTGTGCCTTCAGACCAGAACTGTGGATCCAGCTCGGTTTTATTTCTGCTCATCGATCTCCGCCGCGGCCGCCACCCCACTGCCGGCGACCATTGACGAGGTCCACATTGACAACCTTGCTCATGCTCAACCTATGGGTTATGCGCGCTCAAAGTTGGTCACAGAGCACGTAATTAAGAATGCCGGCGAGAGGACTGGCATGACAGCCACCGTGTTGCGCGTGGGGCAAATTGTGGGAGACACAAAACACGGTTCGTGGAACACTACAGAGGCGATCCCTTTGATGATCCAGAGTGCAAAGACCATGGGTGCATTGCCAGCGCTCGATGAGGTAGGTTTGCAGTCCTTATTATGTCACATTGGAGAATTCACTATTGACTGATCTGGCAGACACCATCTTGGATGCCGGTTGACCTCGTGGCTCAAGCTGTAATCGAATTGTCCGGTGTGGACAGAGATGGATATGTGCCTAAATCTGCCGTGTACAACGTCCAAAACAACAACTTGTTCCATTGGACGAAAGATCTTCTCCCTGCAATCAGAGACGCTGGACTTGACTTCAAGACAGTTTCTCAGCGCGAATGGGTTGACTTGCTCCGCAAGTCTGACCAGAACCCGGAAACGAACCCGACAATCAAGCTGCTGGATTTCTTCGCTTCAAAGTACGACAATGATAAACCCGGTAGGAGCGGACTCAAGTTCTCTACTCAAAAGGCAGAGGCAGAGAGCGAGGCAATGAAGAAAGGTTACGACGTAGTTGGCAGCGGCTTGGTCGAGACAATGGTCGCATGGATGAAGAGCCAATGGTAGGAAGGGATTTTGACAGCCAGATACCTCAGTAGAACCAATGCTATCACGTAAACGCGTATTCCCTTTCAGAATTTTGGACATGTGCTGCACACGCACACAATGTCTCCTGCACGGCACGTCGTGTATTGCATGAAACAAACGTAAAGGGAAGTCCACTCCAATGTCCACAGCCCCACTCACAACACGCGAGAACGGTACCATCATTACCGCGACAAGAGTGGTTAGCTTGGGCCTCGTTGCGACAAACGACAGCCGCGAGGTCTCTGCGGATTGGCTGGGCGCGTGGTTCGGATAGTTGCAGCCGAGGCTGGGGGACGGAACTGACCCAATTGGCGGCAATTGAGGCTGCACGGTAATTTCCACCAAGGAACTCCAAAGCCGTCCGGGGTGCATGGCGGTCCGCAATGGAACCCCCTGAGGCTCACGAGGAACAGATCTTGGAATATAATATCTTGGCGCCCGCATGTCTGCCAAGAAGTGGCCCGAGATCTTCAACTCTTGTTCCAGTGGCTTCGTTGTGCTCTGTCTGTTCCAGCCGGGATGTTGCTGCACTCCACAGAGTAGCGCCTTGTGTGATCAGTCTGGCACCCTTCACTCAGCGCATGTACCCCAGAGTTTCATTCTTGGCGCACGGCACAGCCTCCCGACACGCTTTTGAACAGGTAGAGCTCAATTCTGTGTACCGGTCAGTCGGCCTACGTCCTGCTTTTCCGCGTTGTTCAGCCAAGCGTACCCTGACCGGGTGTGGGTATCAAGGGATCGAGCGTGATTCGTGGGGAAATCAAGCTTCTGTATAGTAGCAACTCCATCGACAGAACGACGGCAAGCCTGCTAAAGGGGAAGTCCGGAAAAGGCGTGTCGAGAGTCGACAATCTTGTCTGCCGCCAACTGGATGAACAGATATAGGTCGAGCTGTTATAGAACTATAAAAAGGCGGACAATGCCGCTTCCTTTGTCAAAAGTAGAGCACACAATCCAGCTTCAAAAGATCCTTGAGCCCCAGTAGTCAACACTTTGGAAACAAGTCACCATGCGCGGTCTCACTCTCCTCGTCCTTGCCCCGGCTGCTCTCGCCGCGCCGAATGCCCCCCGTGCTGCCCCCGTCGATGCCCTTGTCGGTTATGGTGCTAAGGCTACCGGTGGTGGAAGCGGTAGCGGGACGACAGTAACATCTTGCTCTGCTTTCACTACGGCTGCTAAAGCCGGTGGTGTTATCAAGGTCTCTGGTGTCTTGGACAACTGTGGTGTTGTCGATCTTGTGTCTGATACCTCTGTCATTGGTGTCGGAGCCAAGTCTGGTGAGGATTTCTGATTGCTTGCAAGTCGTGCCAGAGTGAGATCCAGGATACTGATTGAGGTTCAAATAGGCTTCACTAATTCAGGTATCCGGGTTAAGAGGGCGGACAACGTGATCCTCAGGAACCTGTACCTGCACAACGCACCAAGCAAGAAGGACTTGGTAGAGCTTCAATACTCTACAAATGTTTGGATTGACCACAATGATTTCAGTTCGAATGGAATCACTGGAGACAAGGACGCCTATGATGGACTTTTGGACATAACCCATGTAAGCTTCAAAACTCTGGAATGATTGATCTGGATCAAACTAACAGTAAGTCAGGGGAGTGATCAAGTGACCGTCTCTTGGAACAAGTTCCACGATCACTGGAAGGTAAGAGATCTTAATCAAACCTGTGGTTTCACCGGCTAACAATAAAATAGGGAAGCTTGGTCGGGCACTCTGACAGCAACTCTGGCGAGGATAAGGGCAAGCTCCACATCACATACCACCACAACCACTTCACCAACGTCAACTCTCGTCTCCCATCCATCAGATTCGGAACAGGCCACATCTACAGCTCATGCTACGAGAATAACCCAACCTCGGGCATCAATTCCCGCATGGGTGCTCAGGTGCTGGCTGAGAACAATTACTTCGTAAATGTCCCTCAGGCTCTCGTGACGAACGTCGACAGCGATGAGGACGGGTACCTCATCAACAAGAACAACGTCCTTGTCAATTCCACCATCTCCATCACCCAAGTTGGAAGCCTGACCCCGCCTTACAGCTACGCGTGAGTATAATCAAGTGCATTGCGATTATGGTATTGTTCCCGCCGGCTAACATCGACGAACCTAGGCTGGACTCTGCTGACTCCGTCTGCTCCATCGTCAAGGCGAGCGCTGGAACTGGAATTGTTGGTTGATGGATGTAATGCCCAGCTTGAGACTGTTAGCAAGAAAGCCTTTTTTTAACCTGTCAACTTCTGCTGCTTGGATCTAGAGTTTCGATCTAGGCCTCATAGAACAGCATTTTCGTGGTAGATATTTAACAACGTGATTCGACTATGTGAGAAACAGTCTGCGGGTCTTTTTGAACAGTGTGATGAACCCCATGCGATAACGTAAATGTTATATTGAAGGGTTGTATCGGTCCTAGAACGGGCTGCGCTTGAAACTCTCGACCTCAGATATTCTTCGAAGAGACCAGCCTGCGACGAAAATGCCCACTTGGAATGAGATGAATGGAATCGAAGCAGAGTTATCATGACTGTTACGAACAAAAGAAATAAATTGCCGGAAGTAAATTGGGCCGATTTCCCCCACATTCCCAACAACTCCGTCATTAATCATTGATTATCTCAGACGAAGAACTGGTCGACGTAGAACCGTCCGAATCGTAATCTGAATCCGCATTCAGCAAGTCGCCCAGGCTGTCCTCGTCAGTGACATCCTTCATGGTCGTAAACCTCCTGAGGATGTCAGTGATGGTAACATTGGCGGACTTCTCCAGCTCCTCCACGAAGTCAATAAACATCAGCTGCTCATCCTCCTTCTCGCTGATGTCGTACTCAGAAACCGAGCTCACGCTAATGATGTCCACCTCACGCGGGCGGAATCCCCGGCCACCAGGTGGCGGCGGCGGCATCCCCGACATCATCGGCGGCCCCGGAGGTGGGAACACAGGCGGCGGCCCTAAGAGCCCCTGCTGTCTCATCGCATTTATCCTCAATTGCTGTAAGTAGCGCAATCTGGCCATTCGCATAGCTTCGCTCCCATTGAGAGGGTTCGGGACGAATGGCGGCGGCCCGTAGAAGCCACGCACGGGAATGCTGGGAGGCCACATGCTCATAGTAATAGTATCACCAGGCTTGATCGTTGTGTTCCAGAGATGAGGGAGGATAACGTCGCCGTTAGAATTTTCTTAGTAATGTCAGCAATTTATCTTCTCCCCTTCAAAGCATCCCAGTCACGGAGTCCACCGGTGCCTACTGAGAGACTCTGGAGTTTGTTGTTGTGGTGATGCCAGCCGGTCGACAAAATGATATTGTAGCAATAAATGGGGCGGAGACAGCTGGATTTACTTACGGAGATCGAAATGACCTTCGATAACATGGGGTCCGATCACATCTATATGATTGAAGGCCTGGATGAGGGTTTCTTTCATGGACTGGACATGATTTAGTCAGTCCGAAGCTCATGAAATCGCCCATCGTCTCTGAAGGAACGGAAGAAACTTACGTCCCATTTCCGACAAGTCTCGAATGGAAGAGTATAGTGGCGTCCGATGGCGTCCTTGAAAGAAATGGTCTTCGGCTCTTTGCGGATTGACAAAAACACCACCATGAAGGATTCAGCCCAACCCTGGCCGTATTCCTGGAACGCAATGCAGACCCTTTCACGGCTTTGCTGTCGATTTGCTTCATCGACGATATGATCCAACCCGGTGCGTCTAAACTTGCTCATCTCGAGATAGCGGTTCCACGTCGACCTCTCGTTCTTGCCATCTTTGAGAACTTTGTTCAGACCATACTGGAGGCGCTTGTGGCCAAAAGGCAGCCTAGTATGGGCATTACCGGGAGCCGAATCGTGATAAATCCAAGCCTCAAGGGTGTTACTTGGCCAATCGGTCTTGAACTTATCGTCTGACCCGAACATTCGTTGCTTGAAATCAAACAGCCATGCGGGGAGATCGGAGCCCAACCGGCTATCCCATGTGAATGACCGTGGTATCTTGCTCTTGTCATTGCGAACTTCCACGGTAGTTGACTTATCACTGGCAAGCTGCTTAGTCTCGCCTTGCTTCGTGTCCATGGCGCTTTTCTGTTCGTCCTTGTGTAACGGCCAAGGCCCAACTTTCTCTACACGTTGAGCCGGTCAGCTGCTGCGCTCCTTGACTGAATGCGGCGCTTACTTACCCGAATCCACGATCTCGACACCTTTGGCTAGCGTTGGTCCTCCACTGGGCGACGTCTCATTGTCGACAATCGTGCTCGCAGTGGTTGAAGACCTTACAGAGCTCGCGTCACTCGCCAATGATGCGGTTTCGGATTTATCCGCCTTCCTCCGTAGCTCCCATTGTCGTTGTGCCTTTTCCTGCTTCTTGGCCTTCTTCTTCGTGAACTTGACCTGCCTTCTTCGGAGCAGTTGGATCGAGCTCCTGTAGACGAGCTCATTTTCGAAAGCGCCTGCGTTGCGCTCCACCGATCTGTGTGTGTATATAGTTAGTGACATTCCACACGGGAGTTGTAAGCTTTATAGTATACCCATTCTGTAGCAGCGCGAGTTTGAAGACGTGCAGATGAACCAGCAGTCCTGTCCTCATCCACTGCAACTGCTCTTGAAGACGTTCGAAACGAGGTTCGAGCCACTCCCGTTGGTCGTACACCGTGGGTATTTTGACGAGTTTTATCCACTTGATCGAGCCTTGGTCGGGGATTGGACCGGTGAGCAGCTCATTCTTCAGGTTCTCAACGCTGGAAGCTTTGTCGTCGTCCTCCTTTGAGCTTTCTCGGGCACCAGCCTTTTGAGTCACGAGTATGACGGACTTATAGATCAAGCCACACTTGACAGCCAACTTTTCAATCTCGTCTAGATACGCCGATGTAACGATCGACTTTGTGTCTCTCTTGGACCCAATATTGTCATCTAGTCCCAAGGCATACATGTCCAGTATCTGCCGGAGAGTACCAGATGTGGTCTCCACGTCGTAATGTACGTCTTTCAGGCCACTCTGACTGCTGGGATTAAGCTCGATAAGCGTCTGCAGGAGGCCGGCAAGCTTTTGGCCCAACGCCACAGTAGCTTGAATCGAGGCCCTTACGCGCATATCTGCCATTTTTGCTGGTGGACAAGTAGGCATGAAGAATGGAGATGAACGAAAGCATGAGTGCTGAGGAACAGGAAAGCCGAGGAAGTTTGCGAACAACGAGTGCCCATTAAATGCGGCACGAGTAGCGGGGAACCGCAATCGACATCAGGCTCTGGAAATGCAGGCTGTCATCTTTGCATCTGAGCTGCGCTGGCAATTGGCAACTCGGTGGGATTGAGGCTTTCAGGTGCAGTAGTCCCAACAATCGCGACTCTAGCCAGCCAATCCTCGTTGCATCACTGCGCGCTCTAGATGAAAGCCCAGCAAGTGGAGAGACACCACGTCCAATCTTGGCACTGCAGTGAGCTCGGTACGACGCCAACGCCGAACTATCTCATGTTCGGTCTTGCGAATCTGCAGAAGCTTGCATTTGGCATCCCAAATGACGTGGTTCGTGTTACACATCGCACATCACACGCTTCGGGCTCAGAGCCTCACCATCACTGTGGCTGAGTGGATTACTAGGTCCCTTTACCTAGGTAGGTTGGTTCGAAGTGGCGGAAGTCTCCGCAGGTGTTTGACTGGTGCCAGTCACTAGGTTTGGCCTAGTTTAAGCTGAATTTGTATCCATACAATCTGAACATTTCAGTCCAGTATTTCCATACGGCTACTATGTGAGGATTGGCTAGAATATTTACACTGAAACCTGTTTTGGTAAGGTTGCCTCCCTGTAGTCAACTTTCTACCCTTCTTGAAGTCCTAAGGATAGAGGGCGTTGATAGCTTTGACATGGTCAGTGACCATGCAGTCCCAGTTGCCCTGTTCGTAGAATACGGTGTTCCCGTCTTGTGAGGTTTGGCTTCCGGTACTTGGGAGGGTGTCTCCGTACTGCCAGAACAGATCTGCGGCAATACCAGAAGTGTTCAAAGCAGTCTTTTGCCACTACAGCGTCAGGAGTCAGCAATCAATAAGTCCAAATAGTAGCTTCATACTAATAAAACCAAGAGTAGGCCACAAGGTGGCTATAGGCTGTCTTCAAACAAGTCTTTGTTGTATAAATTGAGAACGAGGTATGTTTGTTTCTGAAGGGGTTAGGATTGCGTCCAGAAGCTGCTTACGGGATTCTCGATGGTGCAATTGTTTTCTCCTCCGTATTCCTCCATTAAGCATGGCTTCCCAGCGGCTGCGCAGGCATCTCCATGAGTTGACACCCACAGGCTGCCCCACTCGTATGGCTGGCCCCCTACACAGAGAATTAGTAACGCAAAGCGAAATATAGAAGGTAGACTGAGAGAATTTACAGCTGTCCGGATACAGGTGGAAAGTAGCGAAGTCGAGCGTGGTGATGTTCATGTTATCGGCCCAGGTATAACCGCCAGCTGACGTTTGGAACGGGTAGCTGCCGTCTCCTCCAGCTACAGGGCCAAAGCCTTCATCACCGATAGTGACCATATGGTTGGAGTCCAATGACTTGATGTACTCTGAAGTACTCTTGGCCCAGTTGTAGATGACAGAGCTGTGACACGTCAGCACATGGTCCAAGGCGCATATCCAGTTCAGCAACATACCCATCGCATCCACTGCATCTCGGCTCGTTGGCCAGCTCCCAAGCAAAGACCGCAGTTGACTCCTTGTATCGACTGACAACCGCATCGATGTACTTCTGGTACTGAGCCTGGGCAGCCTCGTCGGTGAACCACGTCGTAGCCGAACCGCCAAAGGCTTTGACATAGGCTGAGATTCCTCCGTAGTCATCCCAGTTGTTGACGAAGTTGATTATAAGCTTGAGCCCATGTGTTTCAGCTGCAGAGACTACAGCATCCAGCCGCTCAAGGCCGTTTGCTCCCGTGTTGATCTCGCTACTATTTGCTGAGAGATATTGGTAGTACACGGTGCCATCTCCTGGTACTTCATTGACGTCGTTGAATCCCCATACTCGGATAATCTTGAGCTCGGCAGAAGCCATATCCGAGAAGACCTTGTCGACGTCCTCGTCTGATGTCAAGAAGCCACACCAGTAGCAATTGGTCCCGGCATAGTACTTTGTCTCTCCGTCAATGTTGAAAAACAAGCCGTCCGTCTTGGCGAATGATGCCGCAGCGGTTCCAGAAGACGCATTTCCTGCGGCAGGGAGAGCTCGAACAGTGGCCGCAGCCAGCAATGGTAAAAAGGATACCAGACCCCTCATCTTGTTGCGTTACGTGTTGTTGGCGAGCAACAAGTCAGCTACAGTGAAGTAGGAAAATGTCGTAAGCGAACGCAATTGACTACACAAAGACAACCAAACGTCGTAAGCTTCCCTGAGCCAAGACATCAGGTTTTATAATACTACCCAGCTGCGTGCGGTCCGGCAGCCCTCCCCATCACGCCCCCACCTGGGCATAGTCTTTCTCTTGCAGACCCATGCTTTCCCCTATTCTCTGTCAGGTCGGTTTGCAGTAAATTGTTCCCGTCATTGCAGTCATGGACTGGCCCCAGAATGCCGGTTTGCCGATTCCTGGCCTGTACGGAGGCTCACTTTGCGCATGAACAAGCATTGGAGTGGGGGATCGGAGGTTTTTTTTGTCCTTAAATGGTGCAGGCGACGACAGTGCTGCGGTCGCTCACTGCCGGTTCTGGTAGTGAAATGTCCGTCCACCAATGAGACTACCAAAGCATGCTGGCTCGCCGCAGAGAGTACGGAGCGAGCTGGGCCTAGCGGATCGGCGTGCAGCAGCAGGCGAACTCCCGAGCTGCCGGTCAGCCGGACAAGCTCTTCGGCTCTCCATGCTACGCCATCCGAGGCTTTGCAACAAACATTCCGTTTTGACTGGGATTCCTGAGTCCCTCGTCCCTTGGCTTATACCAACCAAGAGGAGCGAAGGGAAGTCACAGCCAGATCCTAAGGGCTGTTTCTTTTTCCGGTGTCCTCGACCGAGATAGAAACTTAAAATGCTCCGCATCTGCCTCCAGCCCCTCATCTCAAACCATAGGGGCGGACCCACTGATCCCGTCAATTTTGTTCCATGTTTCATGCAAAGTGCCGAAGGTAAGTGGGGGAAACAACGCTGGCGGTTGAGTGGGTTATGGTTTGGCTGAACAACAGGGTGCAATTCATTCACTCGGACACGAGCCGCATCACTGGCTGTTCATCTGATTCCTCAGCGCTGCCAACGACGTTGTATACGTTGTAACGCCTGGACTGAAGGTCCTCAAACTCCGTCTCAGAGCAGTGGCGCAGGGTGCACCAACGATTGAGGAATTAAAAGAAGGCTCACTAGGACTCAAAATTGAATGTGGTATTCTTTCTAAATTTAAACCAATCTGCTCGTCTTCTTGGAGAGCTTGATGATCTCACTCGCCTCCATCACAAACGCCCCTGTTGCATTGAACAGACGCGTACATGTCACACGTGCGCGCACAGCATCACATTCACAGCCAAGACTACCTCTCATTCCAAACAAAATTAGATCGTTGCAGTACTGGTCAGGTCACTAGAGGGACTAGACCAGCTTGGTCAAGTATGGGATAACAACATGTTGTGTCGCGTACAATCCGGTTCCGGAGGCTTCAACGGTAGGGGACTAGAAGTGGCATCTTAGGTGTGGCACTCTTTTCTTGCTCAGACAGATTCATTTGCATCGTATCGAGCTCATTCTCTTTAGGTCCCCTGAGTTCATAATGACGTTAAACTTTTCAAGATTCAATGGTTCCAACCCACAACACGCTCTCTTTACGTTCCCGAGGAGCGAATTGTTTTCCCGGGCACAACTAAAGGAAACACTCACCTTCGGACGTCGCTGAGACAGACTAACTTGTCTTGCTCCAGTTTCAATCCGGAAAATATGTACTCACTAGCAGGGTTCAAATTCTGGTCTCAATGACCTGAGAAACAGTGGATGTGTGTTCAAGACCGAGCTCTAAGCCCAGAACAACCAATAGCCGTCAACAGCTGTGAATGCATTTAGGAGGCCTATCTCTTATCAATCTTGTTCCTCCGAAAGCCAATGTCTTTCAAAACTTTCAAGCTCGCAGGGTGTTACCTTGAATAGCAAACTATGAGATTGTACCGTCTTTACCGACTGTTGTGGATCCGGAGACTTTAAAGCTAGTCTCGGATCACTATAGCTTTGGACATTATGACACCGCATCGCGATCGACAAGGTCTTGCGCCGTCTTAGCACGAGATGGGGGCACACAGACAATGTGGTACCAAGTGTCAAATGAAGATCAGACGTCGCTTATTATAACCATGGAATTGACGTGTGCCGACCAGGGAGATCAAACCGCTTCTCGTAGATCTGGTGGGCAATTCGCGGCCAGCTACCGAAGCAGCTTTTTGGTAGGGTGGTAATGTGCAAGGGCGACTGTGCATATGGTGTCGGGCCGTTGTGAGCATATCACGTACTGTCGTCTTGGCTCTTGTACAGTCCTCCGTACTGCGCTGCCTTGCACCACCCCACCACCTCGACGCCGAAGCGTGCATTACACTAGGCCTTGAAAGGGAAGTGCGCAGAACGGGCGGAAGACTAGATCGTGTATCATATGAAAAGGTGGGCATACAGACGACTCCCGAACAGCTGCACACGGGAGATCTGAAGCGAGTTAGCATCTGTGCGCGCTCACCACATGTCTGAGCCTGGACCGAGCCATGCTGCCATTGGTCGTCACATTCGAGTCTGGCTAGGCCAAGTCGCCGAACCGCCCCTCGGAAACTTTGAGCCCAAGACCTGTTCCGGCTCTTTGGGGTGAGGGCCAACGCAGAGCCCCTGGCCTAGTAGGCCGGTGGGAACATTGGACGAGTTCAACAGCTCGGATGATACAGGACGCCTTGCCCTCCCACCACCACCTGGGCCTATATAGCAAGTGCCGTGCTCGGCGCGGACGCCGGTGAAAGTCTCTTGACGCCTCTCTTTCCCTCGCGCACCCCGTCTCTTGATGCATTGCATTTGAGGGAGAGAAAGTATCAGACATTCCGCCTCCGTGCATGTGCTGCCATTGGGCGGCGGCGCCTGCATATATAAAACGAGAGTTCGCATATACTACCTGTAAGTCGCCAGCGGCTCAGGACGCCTAGCTCCAGCTCTCGTCATTCATGCCCCAAAGCCGTTTCATGCGGCGGTATGCCTTCCAACACGTCAGTCGGCTTACCAACGTCTCGTGGTTTCCTGACCTGCCAAACATCCTTTGACTTTGGACCACTGTAACGAGTTGAATTAAGCTTTCGATCGAGTTCCGCGCTACATTCCAGATTTCCAGGGTTCAGCGATTAATTCTGGCCCAGCTACGTGCCGAGCCTCAGCAACCGACCAACCGGTAGAGGCTCGCCAGGGTGTCTGGTTTCAGCAGCTTCTTCGCTGAACCGAATTTGTTGAGCGGGGCCCTGATCCGATTCGCGCCCCCAGGAGGGCCCTCAAGGGTGAGACCATCCCATAGGCGGCATTTGAGCAGATTGCCAGTCACAGTTGGCCCGTCAATATATACAGTATAT
This sequence comes from Diaporthe ampelina, assembly GCA_023522825.1. Taxonomy (NCBI): domain Eukaryota; kingdom Fungi; phylum Ascomycota; class Sordariomycetes; order Diaporthales; family Diaporthaceae; genus Diaporthe; species Diaporthe ampelina. Next base: position 190,350 of record JAMFTM010000345.1, read on the forward strand.
GGGATCCTGCATAGATGCTTCTCAACGCACGTCCGCCGCGTTCCGGTCGTCAACGTTCTCGCTCTATGCCAACGCGATGGCGACTTCGACCTGCAGGGCGGCTCTGGGGTTTGTAGCCGTCGTCAGGATTTGCAGCTTGCTCCTGCTCTGGCTTGGGGCCCCTACGGCCACCGCTCAGGCGCAGGCAGTTCCGAGCAATGTGCCCGCTTGCGGAGTAAGTAAGGCCCCATGGATCCTTGCGCAGGATAGGCGCCAAACCCGCATCGGCTTTCACTCACACTGACCCGCGTACCTGCAGCTCAACTGCCTTCTCGAAGTCATCCCTGGATCTGGCTGTTCCCTGGGAAACACGTCCTGTCAATGCTCGAGCTCGGTCTTGCAGGACAAGATCAACGACTGTCTTGTCGCCAATTGCACGATGCAGGGGCGTCTCGGTATGTGAAATTTACGAGTGCAGAGCACTTGAGCAGAGACCTCTCAGCGCTCCCTTCTGCTCTAAGTTTGAATGTGCAAATATTTACAAAGATGCTGCAGACATGTCACGTGTCAATGCTGCAACCTGCGGCCTCTCTGACGAGTCTCAGTCGACGCGCGTCATCATAGCAGTGACCTTTTTCTTTGTCGGCACATCAGTCTTCGTTATGCTCCGGACATGGTCGAAGCTTCTGACACGAACCCTTTATGCCGAAGACCATATCATAACCCTCGCCGTGACACTGGCTATGGCGCCATTTGTGTGCACCGTCTACAGTAAGTAGGTTTCTGGTTGGGTCGTTCGTCAAAGCTTGCTATAGGTACTAGTCCGAAACCCGCTGACATTGTCTCCCTCGAAGTGTCCGCGTTAGGCTTCGGTAGCCACCAGTGGAGCCTGAAGGATGGTGCACTGCTACAGATTCTCCGACTGTTCTACATCTCCGAAATCGTCTACGTGGTTGTGCTGGCCTTGATTAAAGTCTCCATCGTCACGATGTACCTGCGCATATTCTGGGCCTACAGGCCCTTCTACATCGCATGCTACGTCGTGCTCACATTTATTCTCCTGTCAAGCTCCATTATCACGGTCCTCACGATACTCTCCTGTCAGCCGGTCCAATTCTTTTGGGACAGGGATATAGCAGGTGGTTCCTGCCTGGACATCACGGCTCTAGCTTACGCCAATTCGGGTCTGGCCGTGCTCCACGATGTGACCATTATCGTTCTACCCATATTCATGCTATGGAATCTCCAAATGACCCGCAAAAAGAAAGTGTTCATCGGCGTCATGTTTGCACTCGGCGGAATCGGGCTAGTCGCCACTATAATTCGCTTGCAGACCCTGAAGGACTTCGGAACAACTCCCGACCCCAGTTGGGAGTGGGTACCGGTAGTATATTGGACCAGCGTTGAGCTTGCCGCAGGAATTATTGCATCGTGTCTTCCAGCTGTTCGAATCCTTCTCGAGAGATTCTTCAAGTTCTTCGCGTTGAGTACGGCTGCGTCGGAACCATCAACGTTCATCAGGTTGCAAAAGCAAAGAAGGCCATCTCGGAAAGGGTCAACTCCAGCTGCTGAGCATTGGACGGATGACGTTGTGCGAGAGACGATTCTTATGAGCTCGAAAAACCCTGCATCGGCTGCGTCATCTCTTGTGCGCGATGCTGAATTAGGCGGAAGTAGAAGAGGCGAAAGATCCGGCCAGGGTTGATGGGGACCTCGGGAGATAGGGAGGGGGTAGCCCTATGCGCGCCGAGAAAGACATTCTATACCCTAGTCACTTCACACAGAATGACTCAAATTGACTACTTGCACTATAGATTAATACATAATGATTTCCAAATTGTGGCTCCTTCGAAGAGGACTCCAACTGAGAGGAAACGAGCCGTTACACTCAGTTTCGCGTCCACAGTCGTACCCTGAGTCCATGCTGTGGGTGCATCCTTTATTTGTGCCTCATGCGTGCCGCGGATTACTAGTATGGTGCATATGTTGATATCAGAACAGAAAGCATTTACGGTGAGTGTAAGGAACGTATAGGATGATTTCCAAGGTTGTATTCTTTGAGCTCTTCTATTAAATGTAGCAATATACGGTCTCTTAGCAATCAGGGGTCTTCACCGTAAATACAGATCTCCTCTCCCCCAGAGTTACTACACTGACTCAGGCATCGGGTACCAATATACGGCCATTGTTTGTTTGAGCTTCTTCGCATGGCAGAAGTCCCCTGTTCGCAGCCCAAATTAACCACTCCGGCGACGTCCGATGCGAGGCCTGGCAGATCCATTGGGGCAAACCGGCCCGGAAGTGAGGCAATGAAGATGGGATGAAATGATGGTCTAGTTCGGGAAAGAAGGTGCAGCATTTGGAATCAACGTTCCGAGGTTGGCAAGCTTGAAATGACGCTTTCGTGTTCAGTGTGTAACATTTGTGGACCCGTCATGTTGTTGTTCGGGTTTGCTGTAGCCAGTTGTGGCGATTGACAGCTTTGCAGATCCCTGGCCTGTTAACGGTGGTGATCAGTTTGAACTACCAGGCATGGATTATTCGTATTCTTTGAGTTCCTCTATTAAGCCGCAACAACAGTAAATTCCCAGTCAGGGCACGGCAATGTATCTCGAAGATGAAAACAGTAGGTTTCCCCATGCAGGGAATTCGACAGTGACTACCAGTCATATGGAGAATCTTAAAAAAAGAGATCCATGATGGAACCTATATGGCCAGGTTGTTCCGCCAAAAGAATTGATAATTGTCACAAGTTCTGGTCAGTGGTCCATTTTGTTTGCCAGGCGATACCTAATTAACTCCGAGTCAATGTGGTAGTACCGGAAAGGCTCGAGTGATTTTGAATAGGAAAACGAGATTGCTGGAGCATCCATGGCTTAACACCTGTGCCCAGTCTCCGAAACAAAGACACCTGGGCATGGAGAATCCATCCAATTTCGGATCAATTCAAATACACTCAATAACAGAACATACAATTTGCTTCATCACCCATTCGTGGCACTAATCTGTCAAGTGAATACATCCGGTCATTTTGAAGCTGCTAATGCCCAGGCGGTATAAGAAGATGATGCATTGCCGATGCCGAAAAAGTCGCGAGGGCGAGAAAACAAAGCAGCCACAATGTGCGGGAGTATGCCCCTTTTGTCACCTACGCAAGCTCCCCTGTCTCTTCTGAGGGGCGATTCGACCAGTCCTTGGCTCATATCGACAACGACGGCAGGGCGGCGGAGTTGACGCAGCACGCTGACAAGGCAAAACGGCAAGGCCTGAGGAATATACATGTGGTCGCCTATGTCCTGAACCCCGAGACTCCCAGAGAGCGGCCCGAGGAGCCCACTAACGAGGCAACGGTGCAGCAGAATGGTCGCTTCAACGTGCAGTATATCGGGATGGCTGCTAGGTAAATCAACGGCGGGCGCAACTCGTCCTTTATGCTTGTCAGGCACCATATCTACGAGGTGAGGAACATGGTTATCATGACCAAGAATGAGATTAGGGCGGACAGCTTTGACCGGCACCCTGAACTTTAGGGGGTTTTCTGATCAGGTTGAGCTGAGTTCACCTTCAGGGGCCACGAATGGATTATGGGGTGAGAGAAATGGGCTGCATGGGTGTGAGAGACCCACCAGAGCCTGTAGTAGTTCAGAAGCTCGGAGAAGACTGTGAAGAGTGATCGTTGTCAAGCACAATTAGGTCGTGTACTTCCGCCAGTTTCTTCTACTCATACAACATTTGTGATAGCATGGCCATAGCTGTCAATGCACCGCTTGTTGCTTTCCCTAAGAGCATATGGCGCGACATCTCTTAAATCGGCGGCGCGAGCACTGCTGTGTAAATACGGGTAGGGATGCATGGCATGTCAATTATGCAGGAGAAAAACACATATGCCTCATCAAACTAGTTTGTTATGGAGTACCCATGTGAGTACACAAGCTGCAAATACCGATAAATCCGATAGGCCCGAGGGATGGTGGTTGCGCCTCGAAGATCGAGGGAATTATTTACAGGAAACCCCACAAGAGGGTTGTAAACAGTTTTACTACACTAGACATGCCGATATACAGCGGCCTGAGAATGCCTTGAAACAAGTAATAACATTCGACTTCGCGCGATTACTTTGGTCACACCTCAATATCTACATAAGTAATCTGTCTGCTCTTGTTCTGGTTGAGGCTGAATCACCGTACTGTGAAACCTTTTGTTCAAAGCAGTGCAATTTACCTAGTCATGTCGTGCACATTCTATTCTGTGCAGGCCCACACAGCCTCTCTCAATGTGACTGCTTATTCGAAGCGGCGTAGTCTGCATCGGCATTTCGCGAGTTAAGCGGCTCCGTGTTCATCCGGTCTTGATAAGCGAGCCAACAGGACGCACATCGTTCAGACCGAAGACCGAGCCACAGTGTTGAGGATAGGACTGCAAAACTTTTGTCTTTGTACATTGTCACATATTATTGCAGAAAGTATGCGCAACTGCCAATGTTGCAATTTCGACTAGATGCTTCCCATGCAGGTGAATGCATGTCCGACGGTGTTTATCGACTGGGGTACCGCTGGCCGATTACCAATTGCACCTAGCTGGCGAGGTGTTGAGGGAGGGTCCACCACCCGGGCAGTGGTACTCAAGCGCCATGACCTACAATGGACGACCGGCATCATTGAGTCGATCTTTGCAGGATAAATAACCAGCGTCGGCCCCAAAGACGAAACTGAAATATTTCCTCCAGTATTCACTCATTACTGATCAAGAACAAGACCCTCAGAGCACAATGGCTACCAGATATGACAACGTCATCGTCTTCGGACCCACCGGCGCGGTTGGTGGGTCAGCGGCGCTTGAAGCAAGCAAGCGAGGAGCCAAAGTCTGGCTGGCAATGCGGAACACGTCAAAGGCAATTGAAGAGATTCCAGAAGATGTCGAGAAATCCGGAAAATTCGAGCGTGTCCAGGCCGACCTAACTGATCCAGCATCTGTGGCCGCCGCTATCAGAAAGTCTGGCGCGAAGGCGGCCTACATTTACTTGGTCTTTGGAGCTTCTGACCACCTGCGCGCATCATTGCAGGCATTAAAGGATGCGGGGGTTGAATACGTCGTCTTTCTGTCGAGTATGTCAGTCGAACCTGACAAAGACCTCCACTCGCACCCTCCCGAGCACTTCATTGCGTACAGCCATGCCCGAGTTGAGATTGCAATGGAGGAGGTTGGGTTCCCCTACGTCACAGCTCTGAGGCCGGGGGCTTTTGCGAGCAACCACTTCAACATCATTCTCGATAAGGCGTCAAGCCCCCCGAAGGCCAACATCTCCTATGGCGATTCTTTGGTCGACAACATTACGCCCAACGACATTGGTGCAGTGGGCGGTGCTGTCCTGGTAGAAAGGCCCTCGGAAGGCAAGGAGATTGTCTACCTATTGGGACCGAAGCTTACCACTTTGACGGAATCATGGGACATTATCAAAAGAATCACAGGCCGAGATGATCTTGACACCAAGCCACTGGGACCGGAAGAATGGCTAGCTAGGGTCAGTCAGCACACGCCCCTGCCAGTAGCCAAGGAGATCTTGCGAATGCACGATGAGTGGAGAAGCCAGGAAGCGTTGTCCAAGTATGATTATCCGCAAGCGGTGGCCAACATCAAGAAGTTCTCCGGCAAGGGGCCCACGGAGTTCGAAGACTACATTGCGGCTCATAAGAAGGAATGGCAGGCTCTTTGATTGGCAGGTAGCACGGCGCCGGGAAAGGGACCACTTATTGACCCACGACCTGAAGAGAAGCACTTAGAGTAGAGGTATTACTTGTTGAATAAACACAACAGTAGAAAAAAAAAGACTCGATTCAGGACTATCTCGGCGTTGGTGTGTGCAGTGTGTTGGTGACCCTGAGCATCGGAATCGGGCCCTGCGGGTGAAGACGTATCTGTTGGTGGCGTGAACGCAAGGAGTGGGAACTGGAGTTGCAGTGGCCTCATTTCTCACTTGAAGGGCCGGAAGAGTGGCCGACAAGGTGTTCTCGAGCCATGGCGGCGGATACCCTTCCCACGGGCTGCTCCAGAGATTGTCTGGTGAGCGACGATGGTACGACCCGTCGCAGACAGGTCACAGATCAGCCCAGAATCGGAGGCGGAAAAGCGGGGCCGTGCATGAAGCTGGTGACGTATTTCCGCGTCCTCCCGAAGCAGTGTCGGCTTGTTGCAACAACGAATTCCAAGAGGCTCATTTGACGTGCGGGAAGACCAAAAAAAAGAGAGGCTGAGAAATCATGGGTCTGAGGACGACAGCAAGATTGCAATGCAAGATGAGATCTGATCTCAGAGGGCTGTCTGCCAGTACCGGGCAGACAGGTACGGGCCAATCAGTAGCTCGGCTGGCCGGGGAGCTCCTGTTGGGTGACGAGTGGGGCAGTCTGGCTGGTCTTGCATGTCCTTACCCCGGATTTTCCCCAGACAGGCTGACTAGAGCTAGGATCATTCCGGGCAGCAGACCAGAGGGGCGGGGCCAAGCTCCCGGCCCACCCTTGCTCGATGTGAGGGTCAGGTCACGCGATGGGCTGATTGACGATGAATGTCGTCCTGGAGTCTGTCTTCTACTGAGGTAGATGACCTGTGGAGACCACATGCGTGAAAAGGAGCGAGCTCGCATGGAGAGGCTGGAGCTGCAACAAGACCCCACGGGCGCGGCGGGACTGGCCCCCAGCTTCTCTCCTGTCAGGCAGAGGCGAAGAGTCATAGCACTCGAGGCAAAGGCAAATAGAACAAACACAAACGAGACGCAGAGGCACAGGTCACTTGACCGCAACGGCTGCTACCCCGCCTGAACGCTGACGAAACCCAATTCAGGAGACTATGCAAGTACCTTCTTGGCCAAGAAAGCAGCTGTGAGAGCAATAGATCTACACCAGTGACCAGCCAGACTGACACGGACAAGGTACTTCCCGTCTGGTACCTACCTCCCCGGCCGACCCACCTATTCTGAGGTAGGTAGATCTCTGGCAGTCTGGTGAGGAGAGGGGCACAAGGGATACGACGGCGCAGCTTGGGAAGTCACGCTCGCCCTCACGCCATAGCCCCTTTCGTAGCCTGGACAATGCGTGCCTGCCATGTCGGCCCATTACCCAATGCCAGCCAACCAGAATAACCTTCCCACCTTCCCCTCCTCTTGTACTTCACTCGAGCTTCCCCCTCTTCTCGTGCTCTCTCCCTGAAACCCATCACCATCAAGGAATCGAGCTCAGATCAATCATCATCATCAGCCCTCTGCAACAAACAACTGCTTGACCATCACCTAGGTCCTCAGAAGTGACCTTGCTATCCAGATACTACATTCAACCCCCTTTTTCAGCCTCTTCTACCGGCACCTCACATCACCTCAATCCAACATGACGGAACCACTCTCCAAGGTTGACTCTGCCGTCGAGGGCGTCGACGCCGGCAAGGATGCCAAAGAGACCAAGAAGCCTAGGATGTCTTCGATCGCGGCTCCTGGCGTGTGGAACATCAAGGACATTGGTACGTTCCCCCCGACGTGCCCCCGGCCGCCCCTTGCCTGGACATGAGCTGACACGCCTCGAACAGAGGAGCAGAAGATTGAGCTGCAAATAGCCCCCGAGACGCAGAAGACCGGATGGTAAGTGCGCTGCTCTATCAGAGTCACCACTCCTCGTAAACATCATGTGTCCCGCGGGTTCGGGGTACTAACTGGACCTTTCCGCCCATAGGAAGGTCAACACCTCACCGTCGTCAATTGAGGACAGGGACATCCTGAAGAAGATGCTCACCGAGCCACCAGTCAAGAAGATTGACCTGCACTTCCCACTGGGCCTTGAGGTCACGGCACGGAACCTCAAGGGAGTGACGATCAAGGATGCACTGGATGCCATCCACAAGCAATTCAAGAAGAGGGTAAGGCTCTACCCCGACATCGACAACCCCACCCGTCCCCCAAGCCTTTACAGAGCATAAGAGGTCTTGTCTCCCAGCTGTCCACAATTACTGACTCGAGTTTGGTTGACAGCAAGATGATGAGCTGGACAAGCCCTACCTGGCTGGGTTCGAGTGGGACAAGGAGGAGTCATGGACCAGGCTGGTGGTTCACCTGCAGCTCAACAGCGGCGTGGTTGCTGCCCCGTCAGGCAAGAAGAAGAACAAGAAGGCTGCTGCTGAGGAGTAAATATGTCCTCGAGGTTGTCAACCACTGGCCCCGGATGCTGGGTCACACTGCGCCTAGCATTTGACGAGTTTGGCTGGGAGTCGGTCCTGAGGGGCAGGCAGCCTTGCGGTTGACGACACCCTGGGCATGGCGGGCCAATGTATGATTTAAGATAGCTCCCATTTCGGGAGTCTCTATCCTCTGCCGCCGGGGAAATCGTGCAGAGCACAACAAGTCAATTGAAGAACATGATCCATTATTCAAGCGATGACGTATGAGCAACAAAGCCTGAGGTCACGGCATCCTCCCACCGTGACAAGATACTGAGTTATGCGTAAACCTGGCGGGGCTTGTCGCATTGGACAGTATCAGTACTTAAAGCTGGTCAGGCGCTGTACCCAAGCCCTGCCACATGAGCAACACATTGAAGCATGGTAGTGTAAGTACCTAGGTAGGCTGCTGGTAGTGTAGCTGGAGGTTCTGTCATCTCATAGACACCTGCCCAATGATGCCCTAGGTCTGAATGAGGCATCGACCAAGTGCTGGGCCAGCGCATGCCTCCTATATTCCACCCGGAGACGGCTCAAACATGTTTGTGCCTATCCGGATCTGAGAAGCGGGTCCTCGATGGTGCGACGGTGTTGAAGGTGCGGGGCGGTTCTCGTCGGCCCGCACTGGACCCCGCCGCTGTCAACCCCGCATTCTCCGGTGTTAGCCGTGTGCGGAATGGGCGCGGAGGCCTGTGCCAAGGGGCGAGCAGTCGGAGACTACGACTCGATCTTGACACTCCGACAAGCTCGCGCCGCGACGTCACCTACCAGAAGCCGAAGAGTCGGGAGCTCTGCTTGTCATGTCTGCAATCTTAAGATGCCGATACTTCCCGCTGGTGCTTCCTGTGGTAGCTTATTGGGGAATGACATCCCCAAGACCGGACTGATTGGTGTTGATTGATTAATAGATCATCATATGGTCTTTTCCCGCAACGACAAAAAGAGAAAAGACAGAGCAGACCCGGTGTCCAGAGACAGCCTCATCACAATGCCAGTCACAGAATTCGCCGTGAAGGAGAAGTACCGTTACCAGAACGGCTTCGACTCTTACTTCGAGCAAGTATAATCACCATTCCCCGCGGGAGTCTCTTTTGGTGGCTTTGCCAACGGAACAATGGGCTAATCGCGCCTTGCTCGTCTGGAAACAGAACCGAAGCCGTCGCGGATGCGCTCCCGGTCGGCCAAAACTCCCCACAGAAGCCACCACACGGCCTCTACGCCGAAAAGCTCTCGGGCACCGCCTTCACCGCACCCCGTCACGAGAACAAGCAGACATGGCTCTACCGCATCCTCCCTAGCTGCTCACACCCGCCCTTCGAGCCGGCCTCGTCCCAGCCCACAAACGGCCACGGCAACGGGCAGCCCGTAGACTTCAAGGAGTCGGCCGCGACAAGGATGCACTACATACCAAATCAGCTCCGCTGGGACCCCTTCGACCAGGGCTCAGGGGACACGGACTTTGTGAGCGGGCTGCACCTTGTCGCCGGCGCCGGCGACCCCACGGTCAAGTCGGGGCTGGGCATCTACATCTTCGCGGCGGCAAAGTCGATGGACGCAAAGCACGCATTCTATTCCGCAGACGGCGACTTCCTCCTCGTCGCGCAGGAGGGCGTGCTCGACATCCGCACCGAGCAAGGATGGCTGCTCGTGCGGCCCATGGAGATCGCCGTCATCCCGCGCGGCGTCAAGTTCGCCGTCTACCTCCCCTCCGGGCCCGCCCGCGGGTACGCCCTGGAGCTGTACCAGGGCCACTTCGTCCTGCCCGAGCTGGGGCCCATCGGGTCCAACGGGCTCGCCAACGCGCGCGACTTCCAGGCGCCGGTGGCCTCCTTTGACGAGGACCACGGCAGCGTGGCCTTCGACGGGCCCAACAAGTACACCGTCACGGCCAAGTTCGCAAACAGCCTGTACCAGACCGTGCAGCCGCACACGCCTTTCGACGTCGTCGCGTGGCACGGGAATTACTACCCCTACAAGTACGACCTGGGCCGCTTCAACACCATCGGCAGCATCAGCTTCGACCACCCGGACCCGAGCATCTTCACCGTGCTGTCGGCCCCTTCCGACCACACGGGCACCGCCATCGCGGACTTTGTCATCTTCCCGCCCCGCTGGCTCGTCGGTGAGGATACCTTCCGCCCGCCCTGGTACCACCGCAACACCATGAGCGAGTTCATGGGGCTCATCCAGGGCGGTTATGACGCCAAGAAGGGAGGGGCGGGAGGCTTTGTACCCGGTGGTGCAAGCTTGCATAATGTCATGAGCGGGCACGGCCCGGACGCGGATAGCTACGAGGGTGCGAGGAACGCGGAGCTCAAGCCGGCCAAGGTCGGCGCGGGGAGCTGTGCCTTTATGTTTGAGAGTTGTCTTATGGTTGGCGTCACGGACTGGGGGCTCAAGACGTGCAGCAAGGTCCAGGAGGAGTATAACCAGCACAGCTGGGGAGGGGTCAAGGTCCACTGGAAGCGGCCAGAGGGTGCGAAGGCCGATGGGCATTTGTTGAAGTGAGTCGTCGTCAAGGGCACGTCGTAAGACTCGTTTGCGCGCCACGATCAGGCAGGCGACCAGATTGTACCCATTTCCAGCGTCATTGTATACTTTGATCTTCATGAGATAATATTCTCTGTTTTCTGCACGTCTCCGCACGTCTTGTCATACTTCGTGCCCTCCTCTTGTCGCGTCCACAGAGTCCAGAACGGGCCATCCGTCCCAATTTCCAACGTGTTGAGTATTAGTGGAGAGAGGTCGTAGCATACAGTCCTACGTTTGGGCCTCTCCTATCATATGCCAGCTTCAGCAGCCGCATTGGGTATCTCAGATTTTCCTCCCCTTCATGCGCGCGAGCACTGTCTGTGCCTCGCAATACAAATCACACGGCGTACCGCGCCGGTGCCATCAATCCCAACTTTTCGCCAACTCTTATTGCGATGTCGCCCCGGCCCCGCTGTCAGCCTCAGCCTCGAGCGGCTTGCGCCCATAGACGACGCTGAAGGGCAAATACGCATGGATGCTCGTGTCGTTCAGGCTCTTGCGCACATCAACGAGGAACATCTCGACCTGCTCAGCCTTCCACCCCAGCCCATGCATGAGGGGCCGCTTCGCGACGGCAGACAGGCCCTCCATCAGTATCATGCGGAGGAACCATATCCCCTTCTGGCGCTGGCGGCGGTCGCGGGCCCAGCGGCCGATGGGGAGCTTGTGCCGGGCCTCGGTGACATCGTCGAACCCGGCGTCGCGGAGCCCCTGTGGGAGGCGGTTGATCATGTGCAGGTCCAGCCCCAGGGCGGCGATGCCCATCTGCACGTAATAGCAGAAGTCGCGGAAGGCGTAGGGGGTCGTGTCAGTCAGGGTGCTGTCGTCTGACCGTGGCCAGTAGGTCATTTCTTGGAATTCTACGTAGCCGCCTGGCTTGAGATGTCTGGGGAACGATGAAATTAGCCTCTTTCTCTTTTCGCCCCTCTTATCTTTTTCTCTCCATATCTCTTCGCATCTTGTCGCGTGTGTTCATATGCCAGGGATAGTCAAAGAAGGGTCGTACTTCATCACCCGTTGCAATAACGCTGCCGGGTCTTTGATTGAGAACGCTGTGTAGCGCATGTGTATAAAGTCGAAGGCATTTTCGGGGTAGTCTGTCCAGTCCTCCTCGAAGTCGTCTGCCGAGAAGAAGACATTGTCCCAGACATAAGCCGGTTGTATTGGTGATATGTCGCAGCCGAAGATCTGCGATTTGCCGTACCTCTGGGCCACTATTGACTCGTCAGCCTGTCTGTTGCTCGGTCCACTACGGTGACACTGGCCCACTCCCAGCGGGATACTGGCACAACAGGAGGGAGGAGGCTGCCAGAGGAATGTGACAGAGTGTGAGTTCATCCATCTCCGGTCGAAGACCACCTCGGCACGTGTGAAGTCATTTTGAGAATGGGGGGCCACGATCGAGAGCACCCAAGGCTGATCGCCCCCTTGGGACGATGATAGACAGCAGGTGTCCCATAGCGGAATTCGACCCATGCTGTCTCACTGACCATGGCATGACACCGGCCAGAATGCATGTCTGTACGACGGGCTGCTCAGTAGCGTCCGGGGAAGCACAGCCACGTTTGACGGCCTCTGGTATTCCAAAGCCCACTCTCGCCCCAAGGCACATCATGTCGCCCCCGGTGTGCACCGGTTGATGTCCTCCGAGACACTACATCCCGGCAGGTTGGGAGGGTGGGAGAGACAGAAAAGGGATGCGAAACACAGGATATTGTTGCACTCACTCTCCATGGCCCACTCCCCTGTCCCGGTACCTGTAGTTTGGTTACACCATAGGTCAGCCCTCTGTCTCTGTTTTGTGGTACAGCCAGGTTTGCCTTTTTTTTTCTGCAAGACAGAAAAAAAAGCCACGTGAGTGGCATATTGTTCAGCTCAGCTCGCCAAGGATACAGGGCTCTGTTGTTGTGCGGGAGATGCACCAGCCGGGTAATTTGCAAGGGGAGGAGAGGGAAAAAAAGAAAAACAACATAGCCCAGTCTGGCCACTCTGAGACAGGAGTCCATAATTGGGTGGGTTGAGCGCAGGCCTCCCAGGTTCGAGGGGTAAGGCATGGAAAGGTGGAAATGGAGGCGAGAATTGAGAGAGGGAGGAGCAACATACCCAGGTCGAAGACCATCCCGCCCCGCTTGAGCACCTCGTCGACGGGTGCGTAGAGCAGCTTTTCGTGCATCATCCACAGGGCCAGCTTGTGCTTCATGTCGTCGCGCTCCTGCTCGGATTCGTCGTTGGGTAAGGGGTAGACAACCCTGCCCGAGGCCGGGGCGTGGTACCGGCGACCATTCTCGTAGACAAAGTCTGTGTCGAGGAAGCTGTTGTCGTCGTCGTCCCCGGCGGCGGCGAGCTCCTCGGTAGATGCGGGCGTGATCCACGTGCTGGTGAAGGACAGGGCGGCCTGGGCCCCCGTGGCCTGGCCTAGCAGGGACGGTGGGGGCGAGGGCTCGGGGCGGCCAACATTGGTCCCTGAGGGTTGTGAAAAGGTATTGATGTTTGTATATTGCGAGACGCTGGTTGGCGGGTAGTAGCTGGAGGATTCGTAGGCGGGGAACAAAGGTGCCTCTCCTTGGGATGATGATCCTGCTGGTTTCCTGTTCTGGTCCATGATGGAGCTGGATGCCGAGCTTGGAGGGGAGAGCATTATCGTCGTGTGCAGGGTGGCTTGCCAGGCCTGGTGTGAACTGGCTCTCTGGTCTCTGCTCTCAGGTCTCTGCTCTCAGCACTTGTGACTGGCCACCAGTACTATGTTGACAGTGGATGTTGCATGGCTGGTAGGAAGTTGGATGAGATAATACTATGTGGTCCAGGAGCCGGTGGTCAGATGAAATAAGGCTGGACGGGAGTGAGGCTCTTGAGACCCTCCAAGAAATTGTGTCTGAGTGAGCAGGAGGAACCAAGTTCGGGTTGAGCGAGAGTAAGCTGCCGATCTGGTAGCGGGTACGAAGTATTGTACACGAAGTACCGTGCTGTATTGGTGGCTGGAACGGGTATGGGCTTCTGGGCTGTGGGTGGCAGCGATTATTGTGGTGGTGGTGTCGTTAGAGGATGGGTCGACTTATGGCGGGAAGCCATTGGGCGAGGACCAGTTTATGATCCATAGGGTCGGGTAAGGTGGGTTTCTTTGTTCAGGTGCCCCCGTCTGTCACCCGGGCCAGGGATTGGACAGGTCAAGGGGAAGCAGAACCGGGATGCTGGTCCTTCGAGGTGCTTACTACGGAGCACAATAGGGACGGACGGACTTGTTAGTCTGGTAGACTGTCCACGGAGTACTTGGGTACTTGGCACCTACTGAGCAGGGCGCCCAAGGTCCTTGCCCGGGTATGGAGCTGTCTGGTACTACAGTACATCCACTCGTGGGCGCTACTGGTGCTGCTAATGGCCCGGGCGAAGGAGGAGAACCTCGACCTTGTACCTCTGGCTCTGCCTCTTCATGATCCATCCCTGTCTGTTCTGCCTAGGGCATTGAGCATGAAGAATAATTATTTGAATATTCGAATATCTGAAGAAACAGTACCAAGGGTTTACATGCTGCAGAATCAGGCACGGTGAGATCACAGGTTCGTCTTCGTCCGAGCCGGTGTACGGACGAGGCCAGGCTCCCTGCTCACCCTCGAGTCATCTTCTTGGTGCGGATGAGACAGAACGAGCCTGCATACTGCGACTGCAACTGCGACTGCGACGGCAACTGCAGTCCCAGGGCATGCAGAAAGGGCTGTGCCCTAGCTCGGTCCTGTGAAATGAAGGGCTCCGGGGCTGTCAGCCAGTGTGGCCAGTGGGCGCACCCGGGAGGAGGGGAGGAGGGGGGCTTCTCTGTTCAGCCGCCCTTTTTCTCGGTCTGGAGCGGTGTCAAGACGCGAGCGACAGAGCCAGCGACTGTTAGGAGCTAGTCTGCCGCGATTCTGTCGTGCCTGGACTTGGCAGGAGGGGGAAACCGAAGAAATCAACCCACTTTTCACATCAACTTCCCGGGCCGGAACAGAGACAAGAGAGAGGAAGAGACGGCGCGAGCGAGCGAGCACATGCCTCAGGTGGCACAAACACGGGCACCCTCGCAGAAACAGCTCGGTTCGCTGACACAATTCGCTGTAATCGATGATCATGTCAGCAGCAGCAAGACGAGGGGGTTGGTTCCCCAGCCTTGGGGGCCGTCCCAGTCAGATCAGATCAGATCAACGGAGTCATTTGGTCAAGGAGTCAATCAGCCAGCGCACACACGCGCGCAAAAGGACAGGAAAGTGGGAGTCGGCCCACCGATAGGCGCCGAGGGAGCGGGAGGAAGGAAGATCCACGGGTCCCAATGGGATGGGTTGCAAGACAGGGGAGCAGGGGGCTTGAGCAGGGGCTGTCCCAGGATCGGGTTCCCGGCGTGGCGGTCGCCTGCAGGGCTGTCTGTGTCTGTCTGTCTGCCTGCCTGCCTGCCTGCCTGTCGGCCTGTCTGTTCAGGCTGATCCAGCGAGCTGGCTGTAACATCCGTATACGGCACAAGCACAAGCACAAGCACAAGCACAAGCACAGCACAGCACAGTACGACAATAGGCTTCATGTGCTACGACATAACACATCACCAACACGGCAGCAGAGCAGGTCTCTCTGGTGGCGACAGTGGCCGTGCCAGACCGGCATGGAGACACCGCCTGTTTGCATGCAAGCCATGTCTCTTGACGAAATAATGTTGCAGGCCAGCAGGGCCCAAGTTGCCCAACCCAAATATCCCAGATGCACGCTTGGACACACCGCGCACCAGACAGAGTTAGGTTTCCAGACACCTGGGCCAAGCCGACAGCTGAACCCTAACAGACGCGGCTCAAACATGGGACGTGTTTTTAATCTCGGCGGTATTCCTCGACTACTAAAAGCTGCTATGCAGCTGCTGCTGCCATGTCGAGATGTGATATCAACAGGCATGCACATGATATGCCGTTACTCATCGTCACCACCGCCCAGGTGGTCATCCAGTGAATGCAACCACCCATTGCACCCGTCAAGAAGGACAGCCACATGCGGTGTCGGACGTTGGATGCGTTGCCCGTTGTCCAACACGGCCCAGCAGCTGGCTTTCCGGTTCGGGACAGACGGGTTGGCGGGGGACAGGCTCAACACGCACACACCATGTCCACAGCGTTGCATCGTCCCCTTTCTACTGTTACCAGCCAGCCAGCCAGCCAGCCAGCCAGGCTTGCCAGGCAGTCCCAGAGACTGGCACCTTATTAGATTAGGACTACCCTGACTACTGGGCCTACTGGCTAAGTAGACTACGTGCTACAGTGGCATGTAGCCCCGACTGCGGATCCGCAATCAACGGTCAGCGGGCACGCGGAGGGGTTGTGAGACACTAGAAACCGATCATCCTTCACACTTCGTCTCCTCCTGCTCGTGCTCGTGCTCGTGCTGATGCTGATACAGACGCTCGTCGTCACTGCGCGCCCCCCTCTAGCCTCGCTCAACCTTGGCCAAGCCAAGGCAGGTTGGCAACTGACAGACACGAGGCATCCACGTTTCCCAGTGGGCCGGTCGGGTCGCACCAGTAACGAGATCTACGTCTGCCTTCGCCCTCTCATGCTTTCTTGCTTGCCCTTCAGCAGCCACGCACAATCCCTCCCCCGCTTCCCTTCCTCGATGCAACACATCCACGCGCTGGATCACGGAGCCGGATCCGGCCGTTGGCCGTTCTCTGTGGAGTTCCTGTCGCGACTACCTGGGCAGAAACTTTACTCTCTCGCTCTCGGCATTTGCTCCCCAAATCCCGTCACTCAGCCAGGCCTGCAGGACCAAGCCTAATGCGGTCAGCCAGGCCGAACACACTCACATCTCCTCCTCCTGTAAGCCACTCATAACCCATTCTTTGCCCTCCTCCTCCGCCCTCCCGAGAAAATGGATGGGCCCTGGAGGAGACCGGCCCTCTCAGACCCGCATGGGGAGATAAGCAGGCCATTCGGAGCCCTCCTGTCCCCGGGATAATAGGAACCCCGGCCCTTGCTATGCTTCGGCTTCAATCCAGAAACTCATATGTGTTTGTCTTGAGCCGTCCCTGGCACAGCCCTGCCTACGGAATTTGTTCCGGGAATGAGGGTTGGAAACTTGGGCTCGGGAAAGGGAAACTTGGGCTCGATCCAACAACCCTAGTGCTCCCAACCTCGAGACCTTGTGCCAGTACGTGCATGATCTCAAGCCCTACCCAAATGGGAAAGCTGGGTGGGCCTAGTCAGTCCGAGCTGGCAACGGCCGTGAGACATCGAACGGAATTGATATGACAATATATCTGTCTCCCAAGAAGCTGAGCTCCAAGCTGGTAGGCTGGTCTTGTTCAGACCCCTCCGTCACACTGAACTGTCACATCCCACAACGTGTCCTCCTGCCCTGTCTCCGAGCTCAGTAGGGAAGGGCACGTAGCTGCCTGATGGCTTCTTCTTGATCGGTCCTGGGCAGCCCCCGAAGGATTTCGCAAGAAAAAAGAGGGGGGTGGGGGAATGGGGGGTTCAGACCGAACCAGCCGACAAGACAGAGAGAGGTACGACAGTGAAAGTTCGGGAAGGATTCCCTCCCTTGCCAATACGTCCTTGCTTGCACATGCTCCAGCGATGCGACCCTCGTTCCGTGGCCCCGGGGCAGCGCAGGCACGCTGCTATCCTGCAAAGCCGATCCCCTCCCGAGAACCCTTTTGGCTTTCTTCGGCGCCGAACTCTCGGGTCCGGGTGTGCTCCTTCAGGATGCACACCCTTGGCCCGCACCTATCACGACCTGATAACTCAGCACCGGACCGCTCATGTCGCATCTTGTCTTATACAAATGTTTGTAAGCCATCCTAAGCACGGACTGGAAGCTAGTGGAGGTTGCGTGATCACCACTCATCAAACAACGGGGGCCACTTGGGCACTCGGGCACGGTTTAAAGGCTCGGCCACGTTTCCCTTGGCGTAAGTTCTGCTCGTCCTCGGGCTGACCCCTCAGGGCGGGATCGGCATAGAGGTGACATCGCCCACGGCCACTCTGCTAAAGTTTCGATAAAACAACTCGCCTTCGTTATTCCCGGGCGCGACTGAACATCCCGCTGGAAATTAAGCAGCGGTCAGGGGTTGCCACGAGGAGCCAGGTTCAGGTCCGCCGGTGATCTTCTACGGCAGCCGCAGAGGTGTGCAACCGGCCTCGGAACCGCTTGCTGAGCCTCTCCTCGGAAATGATGAATTCGCTGGGGAACCACCCGTCCAGATCATCATCTCCACGCATCATACCGACCATCGCGCGCGCGCACATCCAGCAGAGAACCATGCCGTGCCCCTGGAAGCTGCAGCTCGCCCAAAGACCCTCGCGCCCGGCACCTCGCCTACAAAGGGGAAGCCGTCTGGGCTGTAGCCCATGATCCCCGTCCATTCAGCCCTGATTCTGCCATCCGGGTGGTCCTCACCCCAGTTATCTCCGAAGCGTTGCGAAGTAGTCTCGCGCAGGTACGCGCTGATGTCCCCGTCGATCGTGGTGTCGTCCGTGTTGCCGTACTCGCAGAGGCCCTCATGGGACGCCTTGACCAGCCCGCCACCGATGACAATGTCACCTGCGTGACCTGCGTGTTTCGACCCGGGCGGCCGGGGGATCATGTACTCGTAGCCATTCTCGTAGATGAATGAGTACGTCGTAGGTAGCCCGTCCCGGGGCATGTTGCGCCCGGGGCGGTGGGCAGTGACCTGTCCGCGCAAAGGAACGATGGCGCCCTGGAATGGCTTCCACAAGTGAGCCGAGTAACCGTTCGTGGTGAGGACGACCCCGTCGGCAATGATCTGCCCACGCGGCGTACTAACTTTCCACCTCCCGCTGCCGTCGTGGCACTGGCCTATGCTCAACGCCGGCGTGTGAGTCTGGAGATTCAGGCCCTTTTGAAGCGCCAACTTCAGCACTCCCACCCCAAACTTGTAGCCCGATATGCTCCCCGCAGCGTAACTCACCGCGCCTACGGGCTCCGGGTCCGTGCCAGCACAGTAGAACCGCGTCTTGGCCTCTTCCTTGTCGTGGAAAACATACTCAGCCGCGGGGTCGTCCGGCCCCAAGATGCGGCGCATTGCCTCGACGGCCTCGTGGGCTTCCCTCCAGTGCCCTTCATCGTAGATGATATCCACGGTCCGGCACGGGAAGGAGTCGCACGGGATTTCATGCTCCCTAGCGAAGGAATGCACGGCGTTGATGTTGGCGAGCTCGAGGCGCGCTATCGCCGCCGCGGCCGGCTCGCCCAGGGCGGCGGCGTTGTCCAGGAAGGACCGGTAGCTGGCCGCCTTTGTGTGGCCGCCTGGAGGGTAGACAGAACATCAGTTGTCAGCCAGCCCCCCAACCATGACGGGGGATAGTTAGGGAGTGCTAGGTACTGGGTGCTGACGAACCGTTGCGGCCCGTCGCGCCGGAACAAGCTTGCCTTGCCTCGAGCATTATGACACTGGACGACGCGTTACTGCTGTCACTGATGCTGCCGTTCCCGTACTGCAATAGGTTCCATGCGGCCGCCGCGCCGCTGATGCCGCTCCCAATGATGAGGATGTCGGTCCTGCCGGGCAAGTGCGGTGTTGTCCGCAGGTCGGCGATATCGTCGGCAGGGCATTGCCAGTAACTCGGGGTTGGATGATCACGCGGGAGCGTCACGGGTATCTTGGCGCGTTCATCCATATTGTGCCGTATCTTCTAGCCTTGGCGGAAGGGGCGGCAGTCCCGGTTGTAGAGAATATAGTCGTCGTTGTTGTTGTTTTGGGGTTTTGAATCTTTCCATCTATCGAGTGAACAACGTTGGGGGCGGGGTTGGATGGAGCAGCATGGTAATTAACACTGTGTCATGGTGAAAGAGCTGTGTTCTGAATATTATCCCCGCGTCTCTAAATAGCAGATAGCGAAGTTAAGTTTTCCTACATAATCCCTCGGGAACTCGTTGATTCGTTCAAGCTCGGGGAGACCAAAGCAAGCAATGGTAAGAAACAAAATATGACGAACACAAAAAGGTATAATTACATTGCGTGTGTACTCAGGTGTACTCCACTCTGTTGGTCGATGTGTAACGGCAAAATGGTCTGTTAGCTGTTGTATCCAGCCATCTATTGCGCTCTACCACCGCGGCAGCAAATCATTTCGCATTAATACTTTACACTTCAAGTTCATCAACCATTGATCGTTCTCCAAGATCCCCCGGCTAACCCTCCGAGACCACAAATGAGGCAACCCGAGCGCGCCCCTCGCCAATGTCACCTCAAGCGTAGCGACGTATTACTGAATTCGAAAACCGATGGAAACGTGTCAGCCAGTAGCTCAAGTACCCAGCGAGTCAATGGTCTATGCGCCTGATATTACAACCGATGGGCATTCGCCCACATTCTTCCCAATTGTGTAGCCTCACTGTATGTAGAATCGGCTCTTTTGAACCAGCTACTTGCCCAGCCCCAACGCCGACAACCAAACACTACATGATACAGCAACCCATGACTGGAACCCGGAGTAACTTTGTGGACTGCAAATTCCGGGAGCACGTGTTTGGTAGTTCGCAACCCTCGTGTGTGGCGATTGCAGGATGGTCGTGCAAGGAGATCACGTCAATGTTTCTATATGGCCAAAAGCCTGTGCATTGGTTTATTATAGAGACGAAGACATACCCTAGATTAGTTGCAGAGTACAGAAGGGATAGCGTAGTTATTGAGATTCCTTCGGGCTTGTTGCTCATCAATCCCAGAGCGGGAAAGACAAAATCACCAAGGACATGGGAAAGGCCAATGGATTCATAAGTGCCATTATTAGCCACCATTGCTGAGGATACAGGTAGGCTTGAGCTAAAGTATGCAAATCGGATGTCTTGCCTTTTGAACGCACCACTGTCTGTGGGTGTAGGAATAGTGTGGAATGCTCTCCAGGGCTGTCTAGGCCCATCCGCTGTTATATTGAGCTGCCCCGGAGGACAAAGACTTGCTCAAGACATCACCCAAAAGTGGTGCATAGTCGTTAGTCGGATCTAGAGATATCCATGTTACTGTATTTTATTCTTCCTTCTCTTGGAAACAGCTCAAACGGCGCTTTGTTGGGGGACAGCTTATTCCCTGGGCATACGACGCGAACGGTTAACACGAAGGCGTGTGTTTGTGGACTCGAACAATTAAGTCACTTTTGTGCCAGCTTTATGTATTCTATCAGTTTCCCACAAGGTTCAATCAGGGATAGTCTAGTTCTTAGCGCACTTTGACGACGTCCAAAGCGTACACTTCCAGTCACGTCGCGGATTCAGGAAGCCGCCAGCGTCCTCGCCACTTGGGCATACTGACGCGCAAGACTCTTTGGCCCCGATATAATTCGCCGATTCCCCTGAGCAGGCAAGCCTGTCTTTCAAGATGTCGGCTGAAGACCACGAAGAAACACTCACTGCGGAAGAGCTGGCGAAGTTGCCAAGGGTTGAATTCTCGGCTGAAGTAGAGGAGCGGTGCGACCGGTTCACTAAATTCTACAACGACAATCGCGTTGTCATTGAGAACCGATGGATCAATATGACCAAGCAGGTGAGGGCAGAGTTGTTGGCCAGAAATTGGAGATCCTCTGGAGGGACGGGAATGCCCCAGGGACATCGCCCAGATTTAGAGTGAGTACATTTGAAAAGCAAAGAGCGACGTTGCACTTGGGTGCCCACCCTTTGATTCTCTTCTTGCCAGGCGAGTCCTGAGTATGCTATCTCATTTTCAATCTGTTCGTTGGAAACCACAATTTCAGCTACGATGGTTCCCAAGCTTTTCCTACGTGGACTTTATATTTGCAACTCGTTGGCTCGCGCAAATTGCTGATCTCAGTGCTCCAGAGAACTTGCACCCTGGAGGGAGCGGAGAGACAAAGCCAGGAGGCTCTGTCCGCCCCGTAATGTGAATGAAAATTACTTGCGATGGCCAATCTTTAGTCAGAGCGACTTGAGTGATGTTGCACAGCCATTCTTGCAGTTGCTGCTCTCTAGGGCGGCTAATCATCCCAAAGAGTTCGCCCGCCTCGACGGTTTCTGGGACAATAGCAAGATTGCAATGGATTCTATGGGTCTCTCTGAGCCGCAGGGTCCGCAAGTCATTCAACCTTTGGTGAGAATAAAGAGTGGCGGTTTAAAAATCACGAGCAGCGGTGTGAACAGTGATCAGGGAGACAGCATCTACGGTGCTATCGAAATTGCGGACACTGCGGAAGATTTCAATCGGCTAAAAGAAGCACAACTTTGGACTGAACTGATTTCGAGCCAATTGATGGTTAACCAAAGAAGAATATACCACTTCCTGGAAGACGTGGTCAACGACATCATGGCTGAACAGAACGAGGCGAGATTCAAGGTTGACCAAGAACACGTGGAAACGCAATGGCGGCCTCAGGTTCCAGACGCTGATTCGATGAACGACGAGGAGTTTCGGCAAGCGCGTGATGAGTACATCAGTGTCTATCGTTCAATTATGCCTTACACAGCAATGATCGCCCCAATGTGGGATTGCGCGACGCAGATCATCTCGCGGCGAATAGAAATCTATGAGGACCGTCTTCGGGGTTTGAAGGCACACCCAGGGTACTTTATGCAGTACATCGAAGATCTGCGCCAGCATTCGCATCACGAAGTATCGTATAGTGGTGATCGCATACATCCATTTGTAAATTATGCCAATCTCCAGGATCTCTCATGTGCAAATTTAGAGACAAGTGGGCCGAGGCTCCCTCGCATTAACCAACCACTTCGCAGGCCAACCTGGACGACAATCAGAATAATGGTCGTATGTGGAGTATATATCTCGTGCGCGCTTTGCACCATGCGACAGAAGGCCTTGACTTTTGGCGAGCTATCTTGCTAAATCTAGACAGCTGGCAAAAAGCCTCACTTGCAGCCGAGGATGACACAGACGAAGATGACCCAGTGCTGCACATTGCGTACCTCGTCATACTCTACGTAACAATTTATCATCGACTTCGTCCTGCAGAGCTGAAGGATACACTTGCCTGTTCCCCATCTATAAGGAATTACTTCAGGAATATTTCAGACAATGAGAATAGGCCAGTCTTGATGTCCGGGTTGCCAGGATACCCATCGCTTCCTACAAATAATGCTAAAGCCGCATCGCTTATTTCCCTACTCAGAGCAATGAATGAAGCTGAAATGGATGACTATATCGCTCTTAGAGGAAATGTATTGGCGGAAGAAATCTTGATCACCCTTCAGGGCCGAGCAGGAGGATCATGGATGACGAACTTTGGGTTAGAGAAGGCAGAAGAGCATCATGACGCCACGACTATTTGGGCGCTGATGCAACGATACTGGCAATACCATGATTTGGACGCATACACGCCACTCCAAATGATGGACAGACTAGCGGACTATATGAAGTGGGACGAGCAGCTGAGGCCGTCGAAAAATCTACTGGGCGTCAATGTCGACGATATCGTGGCGAAATATATGATTCCCTATCCCGCAGCGCGGTTTGATTATGTAGGTCACACCAAACTCTTTCTTTCAATGTGCCCTGAAACAAATCTCGGTCTGGTTGGCTGGGATAGTATCAGCTGGACCTGTGAGCTCCACTAGACATTGGACCACCTAAGTCGCATCCTTCAGCTTCACCTATCTAGGTAGAGATCGTTCCACTGATTTTCTCTTTTCCTTTTAGCCAAATATCAAAGCAAGCCTCAAAGCTACCAAGCGCAAAGAAAATACAGATAAGAGGAGAGATTCAGAAGCCCGCTTGAAAGCCCTGTGGGCAGATCTACAACCGAGGCTTGAGGAGGAGGGCGCAATCTCGGAGTATGCAGCCCAGATCCTGAATTCAGCCATCCCGACTGCGACGGGAGAAGATGGATCGGACGTGACTCCATCAGAGCCTCCTGCCATCCCTCAACCAGAAGCGCCTTCTACGCCACCTCAAGGGCCTCCCGATCCTCCTCAAGGGAGTCCCCATACACCTCCTGGAGACACCAATCCTCTGGTACCAGCTGCGACGGGCACTCCGACCCAACAATTAGGGGGGCTTGGGATCAACTCACCTCCCAACAGGCCCCCACGCGTGAGAACCCCAGAGAGAAAGACAGCCAATGACGGTGAGTTCATTCCTGACAAGATGTGCAATTTCCCATATCGCTATAGCTGCCATGCCAGCTAGCCTACTTCGAAGGCATACGAAAACTTGGCTGTGGGCGAGATTTCCCCCTTCCCCAGCTTCGCGTAAAGTGTGCCTGTAAATTCTGTAATACCTGACTATCGGTATCGTAGGCGTAAAGAAGATTTCTCCGATCCGCCCAGCAAGACCAGACGAGGACCGACCCCGTCGGCCGGCCATCGACAGGAGAGCTCGAGAAGCAGCTCGAGAAGCAGCTCGAGAAGCAGCTCGGCAGGCGCGAGCGCGGCCACCGCCTGTTAGAGCCGTGGTTCCTGCCGCTCAGCCTCCTCCTCCGGCAGCTGTCGAATACCAAAGGATCCCGTTGTCCGCTAAAAGCTACGACCTTGTCAGTCGCGTTTTCGTGACCACCAAAGAGAAGAATCCGGGCGACGTTCCGTGGGAGGATATAACAAGTCTTTTCAGAGAGATTGGTTTCGATTTCATTCGGCGTGGCTCCCGTGGTGCACTTAATGTGTTTCAGCCAACTCCTCATCTCACAAGAGAGCAAGTAAGTTGTTTGTCAAGCTTTTTATTGGTGTAAAAGCTTCCCACGGTGTTGGTGCTTGGCGCAAAGTCGTACAAAGTCCTTCCTGGTCGCAGACAGCCTAGTCAGATACAACAGGGCACGTTTGAAGCTAACGGGGAATTCTGCAGGGCATTACAACACCTTGTTCAAGAGACAAGCCTCACAGCGGCAGACTCAGCTTCATTAAAACAAGGGAATTCTTGCGTGGAAATTGGGGATTCGGGAAATATGGTTGGGACATCAACAAATTCTACCAAAGGTGATCGCATCTTTTGATGTCGGTTGTGTGATTGATCCGATAGATGCACCCCCAACTTGGACGGGTCTTGCTTGCAACGCATCATCCAATGAAGGGAATGGCATCACTGTCCTAAAAAAAGGGCCCGAAGTTCCATCATCACTTACCTCAAGTAGTGTGTAGTGTGTAGAAAGGTACTGTTCAATTTGATATCCCAGGCAGTAGAATTTTATCGTGTATTTCCCGTCGCCTCCTTAGAGCACAAGTAGAGCAGCTCTCATAAGGGGCTCTAACACATACAAAGTAAGACCTAAGCACCTACTAGTAGAAGTAAATTTTCAGGCTAATCATATGTACCTGGGTCATCAATGATGATTCTGAGCCTTCATTGGGTCTCTGCAATTTTTAGTCTGCCCATGCAGCACTGCAATCATACGGTGGAGATCCTCCATGCTGCGTTGAAGTGTATGCGTGGCTGGTGACTTTGTGGCTCCCAAGAACGCGTAATTGCACACGACAGCAGTGATCCGATACCCACTTCCCGTCCATGCTCGATGTCCCACCTGATCCCAGCTCTCTGCATTGATGCTCCGCCTGAATGATTCAGCAGATTTAAATAAAGCTTGGTTCACTAAACTGAAAAAGCAGGGAAATCCTACCGTTGCTGTTGGGGTGTGCCAACCATAGAAGAAGTCCGTCGCATGGCGCATTTGTCGTCGCACGCGCGATCAGACGTCAACTGCCCATTGTTCTTCGCATATTCCTTGCGCATCGTTTCCATCGAGGAAATGACAGCTGTTCAGGGAACTACACATCAAAGCACGACTCGCACATCGCTAGAAACCTCTTGGAAGCCGTGAAGAAGAAGACACAATGTTGACTCCTGCTCAGTCATGCTGTCGTTCGAAGCTCGCGTCCATCCCCAGGATTGCTGGGCTTGTGGCTATCTTTATGACGGCGCTCGCCTTTCCCTATCGAACCGAGATCAAAGAAAAGTGGTATGGTTCCGAGAGGCTTTCAGACTGGCTCCCCGTTGCTAGCAGTGCCGAGGGAGAAGATGTCAGCTTGGCGAAGACATTGATATCTTTACTCGAGGAACATTCGCCGACCGCGTCGAAACCAATCGATACAGTCAAGGGTGCGGCCGTAGACCCATGGCCAGCTGATCACGATGTCGAGCTGATGGACATCCTTGCAACGACGCCCAAGCAGATCTTGGATCTGATGGAAACTCATAGTGGATACGTGAAGGAGGCGGAAGCAAAGCTCCCAGTGTACACTCCCAAGCAGAAGCACTCCCGGGGTATTGTTACGGTCGCCGGTGGCCCTTATTTTCCGCCTTTGTTGGTCTCATTACGGCTTTTGCGTCGAACTGGCACAACTCTGCCCGTCGAGGTCTTCCTCCCAGAAGAAGAATATGAGACACGGTTGTGTGAAGAGGTACTTCCGAAGCTGAACGCATCGTGTCGTACTTTCGCAGAAATCGACGGCAAAATCTCTCACTACCAGTACAAGGTTTTTTCCATAATACTATCTTCATTTGAGGATGTCCTCTGGCTAGATGCGGACAACTTTCCTCTTCACGACGCCGCCTCTCTTTTCACTTCAATTCCATTTCAAAAGACCGGGATGATTGCATGGCCGGATATTTGGCAGACTTCGATATCACCGGCCTACTATTTGATAGCCCAAAGGAAACCGACAGCCGTGTCTGCTCGCGCAAGCACCGAGTCCGGGCAACTTCTAGTCTCCAAAACTAGGCACTGGAAGACTCTTATTCTGGCCGCATATTACAACTACTACGGACCTGAATATTACTACCCGCTACTATGCCAGGGCGGAGCAGGCTGTGGGGATAAAGAGACATTCCTCCCAGCAGCCGAAACCATGGGTCTATCCTTCTATGCCGTGGAGACGCCGCCACAGCCTGTCGGCCACTACAAACACGACAAGCACCGAGAACGAGGAATTTACAGATTTGCATTGATCCAAGGGAACCCCTCGGGGGACTACATTGCCACAGGCGGTGCCGGAATGTCAATGGTCGCGGGGAACCAGACCGAGACCGCTCTTCAAGCGGGTGGCCAAGCTTCAAGGGTCCAAGACGGCGTCAGTCTGCACGATGCCGTGCAGCCTTTTTTCTTACACATGATGACACCAAAATGGGATGCTCTCCATGTTTTTGATCACGTTGGTAGGTATGATCTCACCCTCGACTACAGAAACCAGCGAGCTGCAGCATACCAGGACCCACCCGAGGTGGCTGCGAGGATCAGAGGAGCTGAGAGGATGGTCTGGGAAGAGACCAGATGGGTGGCTTGCAACTTGGAACTTGTCATCGGGCACTGGGAGAATAAAAGGAAGGCAATTTGCCGGAAGTTGGAACAGTATTTCACGGAAGTGCTTGATACGGAAAAGGCAGTCAAGCTCGGCCTTGCACCCGATATGGTGCCGGCGCCTTACGTACCCTGAGATGCCTGCATGATCATAACTTCCACTTTATCCATTTCCATACGTCCCTGTCTGATTCGATTCAACGACTCGTGTCCACCAAGTGCAGCAAGACTCATTCTACACCCGCAAGATGCGCTGAAGTCAACGATGAAAAATTGTCGTCCCGTACGCCCTCGAATTCACCGTTCTGTTCTGCTGCAAAGCAGGCGGAACACCTCGTCTTGTACCTATTTCCGTAGCGTCTGTGAGGCTCGTGATGCCCGGTGGAATGTTTGAGCGGAGGGCCACACGGTAACACGGCTACGGTCCAACGCGCCGTGAAGCAGCTCACCAGGCTAACTGAGCGTCTACAGCACACCAGAGAACTTTCGTCTTAACCGGTACAGCATGCCACGGGCGAGGATCTATACAGCATACTGAGACAGACATGCGGCTCCGTGCAAGTGTGGGAGATGCCTAGCAAGTCGACAGGGTCTGCTCGGGTTAGACATCAATTCTTGTGCTTCCACCGGTCAGCGTGAACATCTGGAGTCCCGACCCAAGTCTTTCGTAAGAACTGTGTTTTCTAGCCCAGCCACCGCTATATATCTAGATACGTGCCGTTGACTAATGCGCGTCACTCTATGGTGTGCGGCCGGAAGTTCAGCCTGGCGTTGCTGTCCTACCGCAGTGGTTCGAGACAGAAGCCATGTCTTGACGATGAGGCGACGAGGCAACTGCTGTGACCAGCACTAGGACTGTGAGGGCACTCCAGCAAGATGGCGATCACTTTGCTATCAACCAAACTTCACTTTCTAGGCACAGGAACTCTCAATCATGACATCACACAGAGGCTCATTTCCCAGTATAATGGTCTCCATCCACACATCCGGGATTCCAGCACCAACACTACCAGGGGCGTATTTCAGCTCAATTATACGCCAATGTCGATGTAATCATGCTTGTGACACAATCAGCAGGCGAGGGAGGGTGTGTGGCCCTGAAAAAAGGATGCAATACCCCTCGGGTATGCACCTATATCAGCATTGTGGCACGGCATAGCGGACGGAAGGCATGTAGGAACACACACCCCTCCCCAAGTCTCCTGGGCCGCGTGAAAGGTCGCACGTTGTGCTGACTGCGGGACCTACTGTACTGCATCCTGCAAAATCTGCAGGTGTGTCCCGAAGTGCACTGGTCATTGGCCCACTGGCTGACTGGTTTGATAGTCAGTCAGCCCAAAGATAGGACAATGAATGGTGTGTAACACACCCACAACCTTCAGCCCCTGGGCCCCCTATCCCCATAATGTCCTAATGTGATCCTGCTCGGATGGTTGCGGCACGGGCGTGGTACTGCTGGCCATTTGTGGAAGTGCGGAGAGACAAGGGCGTGCGTGGGTGCTAAGCCGTAGGATTCTGCTTCGAGAAAGGATCGAAGGGCGGCAGAGGCGGGGTGGTGTTGGTGTCTTTGCTCTTGGGTGTTCTTCTGCCTGTTCGGCCCGTCTCTTACGCGACCTGCCTAGGTTGGCTGCCCGTCGAGGGAGAAGGATGCAGAGCTGTAGGTACTTATATATTACTATGTAAGTACTCAGGTAGGCACTTAAGTATATACTCAATAGTAAGCTGACTCATATGAACCATCTCCATCACCGCGAACACAAACACACCATGAACAAACACGATCAGAGACGTTGCTTCTGAGATATGGCCGCCTACGACGATATGATGTGAGAACTCAACTCAACCCCGAGCCTGCAATGGTGCGTAGATCGCATTGAGAAAAAGGAGGCAGGTGATGAGGGACAAACGGACGCCGCCGTGGCCCCAGCGTCCCCCAAGAATTTCCCCGCGGCGGGGCAAGTCATAGCTGATTGGGCCCAGCCGGCAACCTTCTAAGCGCCTGGCGTCCACCCACCTCCCCAATTTGGGCACTTTTCCTCGGCCATGACTGCGTCTCTGCATGCTGCTGTGCGAAAGGTGCACCGGTTGTGCAACCAACACTCTACTCTTGTCCATGTTGCAACCCTCGTGGCCTTCCACACTCCCCAGTTGCCAGGGTTGTCGGGTCGGGAATCCCTCTCCTATTCGAGGAACAGTGTCCCCGACGATGAGCTGCTTGTCAGTCACCTGGACGTCTCGACGACGCCTGCACATCTGAGCATCTGAACATCTGAACAGCTGCCCTGCACCGATCGAGTCACGATAAGACTCGGCCCATTTTCCAGCCCAGCCCTCTGCTAGCTCTCTGTGAATGTGAAGAGATTCTGATCCCACCACCAATGGACTGCGAAGCCAGCCCGCTGGACATCTTCTGTTCAACCACACCGGCTATTGGTGCTGACTGGGGAACAGCGAAGGGGGTGCCGTTCCCCATTCCATGACTGGGTGGGCAATGGGAAGGCAACCACATGATAATCATTGTCCATCACTGACTGTCATGGTAGGGCTGACCTGAACCCCATCCGAGGGCTCATCACTGGCCTGGCAGAGGCCGCAGTAGCCGCAGCTCGTGCGTCATGCAGTGTCCAAAGGCCTTCTCACGCTCGCTGCTACTCTGCCATCGCGCTCATCTACTAGGAGGCTAAAGCGGGACATCTGGCCCCCAATTATAGAAACTGCTCTGTTCGACTCCATCTAACCTGCTCGCTTACCCATGGCGCAGGCACGCACATGCAGTGACAGTAAGCAAAGGGATGCGCATCACATCAAGGGAAGGGGGGGAGTGCATCTAGGACACACAAGT
The DNA here is from genome assembly GCA_023522825.1 of Diaporthe ampelina. Lineage (NCBI taxonomy): Eukaryota > Fungi > Ascomycota > Sordariomycetes > Diaporthales > Diaporthaceae > Diaporthe > Diaporthe ampelina. Next base: position 220,104 of record JAMFTM010000345.1, read on the forward strand.
ACCGTGCTTCCTCACAAGAAACCCACAGCCTCGAACCACTCGGCTGCCATGATGGACCAAGACATTATGAACAAATTTGAGCCGCATAGTAAACATGTATCAGATGCCACGCAACTGACCCAAGACAGACTCGACAAGGGCAGCCCTACGGCCGGCCCATCAGGCGGCCACCGAGCCCCAGCCCTTGCCCATCAGACGCATGTTTCCACCTCATCTTTCAAGGGTCTCTTTTTTACGTTGAATGCCAGACTAGATCTCACAGGGCCTTCTCAGATCCGCCCCTCGCAAGGTTACTGCTCTCGGATTGAATGGAATGCCACACATAGAGAGGACCGAGGGGGTCGTCAGCCCTTGACACCCACCACTCACAAACTTGCTAGAAAATGCCGGGGAATGTTGGCAGCGGGCTCTGTCCTGCGAGATCATCCTCCTATGCAGGCGCTTAATTTTGGATTTAGGCTCCAGACTACTAGCCGGAGCCAGCCAGTGTCACAACGGCCCCCAAGAAACTTTCCTCTAGGCGCTGAGACCAATGATTTCCCTCACAAGCCTCGACCAACATCCACTGCAACACATGCACACACTCACACAAAGACAGACTTACACACCCACTGACAGGTGCTAGCCTGCTGCTGGCACTGGAGGATTCGTGGTGAACCGCCGTGCATCCGATCCTGCTGCACCAACAGGCGGTTGAGATAGCCTCAGCCAGTGGGCGGCGCATCCGGTGACACATTAAGGGAAGCAGATTTACTTTCTGCTAAGAGATGCGACGGAATCTCTTTAGCCGGCACACGCGGGCGAGAGCGAGCACAGGGAGAGCCTGTGGACCAGGCGCAACGGGCACGGGACGTGGGCGATCCGAGGCCCTTTTCTGCCCGTCCAGCTCGTTGTTATGCGTGCATCCCAATTTTCCCCAAGCATTCGGAAAATATGTGGTAGGTGAACTTTTGTGAGGACAACCCGGCTGTCGTCCTGCACACCCTCGCGATATATCTTCTTATTCTCGCTTGCGTCGAAGGAGTGTTGCTCACTTACCACCAGCCCTCCCCCCAAAACTCGCTGCATCCTCGCGGCGCAGCAGGGAGGTGCAGAGGGGAGCGGCGCGGCAAAATATGGTTGGTGTGCATACATGACGGTGGCGTGGAAGTATCTGAGAAACAGTTTCAGAAGAGCGCAGAGGGAGGAGCTGTGTAACTGTGCTCACCCCCCCCCCTTCATCAATGATCCCATTCCCTTGTCCAGTCTCACCAGCCACAACCAGCATCGGCTCTGATATCCAACGCACTGTGCTTTCATATGTCATACAACAGTATTTTGTAGAACACTATTGTGCCGGGTTCTGTCAGTGCGAGGGAAACAAGAGACTGCTGGATGCAAGGGATCGTCAGAGAGCCTACACCGAGCCACGGGCTGGCCGCGTGGAATACTTCAAGTTGCTCCCCGTTTCCCTGTACGGCCCGTGCAGGCGTGGCGACGCAGGGATATATAACAGCAAATGCGGTATAAACATACAAGACTCCACCACTCGTTCTGTCAATATGCATGCAACAGCGAAACTTTATCTTGATATTGAATGACGTGTAATGCTTTGGGCCCCGGGGCAGTGACGGAGCAACGCCGCCATGAGACGGTATCCGTATCCAAGTATGCCGGTCGTGCCGTTGAGGAATTGCCCCCTCTGCCGGGCGTTGGTGTTGATGAGACCAGCCGAGACAGCGCGCGGATAAGAGAGAATCTGACAGCAGCCAGTGCCGTCTTGTAACGATAGGGTTGTATGTTGGAGGCTGAAAGAACATGTCTCAACAACAGGCCATCCCGAGGTCTGCCCTGAGACTAGTACTGCTGCTGTGTGCCCTCAACTTCAGCTCCTCCTCGCATACACGGACACGGCATGAGGACCCTAGTGCGGCCCGGATACGCGGTTCTCAATATCGTACCCACGGCTGAATAGCACACAAAAAAGAATGATGAACGGGGCTGGGAATGGACGGGTCAAGAAACACCAGACCTGCAAAGTTCACCCATGCAACTATATTCTAGCGGTGACGCAGGACTTGGGACGAAAGGGACTGACCGACGCAGGCTCGCGTTTCGTCTCGTCTCCCCTGGAGCAGCGCAGGGCTGTCAGCGGCCCCTATAGCATACGCGTTTTCCTTCTATCGCAACGCGAAGCAAGCCAAGGGCATCGGCGCCGCCGCGCAGCCGGGGGAAAAGACACACACACAAACACAAACACACATAAGAAAAAAAGAAAGTTATTAACTTGGACGGAGGAAATACCCAACTCATCCATGAACAGGAGGAAAACTTGCTCCAACGCCGCAAATCAAAGCCAACCACTGCACGGCAGAACCGAGAGAGGGCAAGACCAGATGAGAAACTCCTGATCGACAGCACGCCGAAACATGCAGTTGACCCCCCTCTCGGATCCAACACTCACCCGTGCCACCGCGTCGAGATCCTGCTTCTTTTCCATCATACAACCAGATGAAGAAGGAAGGGAAAGTGTGGGAAAGGCGCAAAAATTTCTTGCTCGTTCCTGGCTGACTTGCAGGGTGCAGGGTAGCATGAAAAGGAAAATGAATCGCCAATCCTGTCCGTGTGTGTCCCTGCTCCCAAGGTCAAGGTCAGCTCCAGGGGGGTGGCACAGGCAGCACAGAAATTAGGGTTTCCCCTCCTTTTTTTTTTTTTTTTTTGTTGTTGCTTTCTAATTATTGGCAAAGCCACAATATTAAAAATGGACGTGTGAGATAGAAAAAACCATTGGCATTGGGATGAATTGAAACAGACAAAACAAAACATTGGTTGGGTGTTTACTCTCCCACTGCCTACCCCCGGTCTCGTAATTTCCCCTCGACCACACACTCCCCCAGGGTAGAAAAGGAAGGCAACGTTGGGCTCCAGTGGTAGGATTGGGGCCCAACCGTCTCATTTCAGCGCAACGCCGTGACGTCGTTCCCGTCGAACACGGGAAGCAGATGAAGGGGAAAAACAAATGATTGCGACAAGATGTAAAATGGAAACTCAATCGGGGAGTTGTGACAGGGATGGGAGGGAAGCACAAGAGATCGGCCGGGGGTCACACTTGTAATTCGCTTTCCTTACCTGTCAACTCCCACAGCGTTGCACAGCACGGGGGAAGGTTCAGAACGGGGTCCCGTTGATTGATGGACAGACAATCCGCCTGTGCAACTGAACCCGCCCGTACGCCCCCTAGCCGCCTGTCAAGATTCAGTTCTACAAACGCTCGAGACTCCCGAAACATGGTATTTTGTCTTCAACGTGATGTTTGACTGTCACGCATATACGTAGCAGGTACAACTGAGACCTGTGGGCTCAGAGGGGGCTTAGATGTGAAATGCACTACATCCTCGGTACTGGCATGATGCGCGCCTTGTGGCTACAGCTACCGCGCTCATGTTCATCCGTCGCACGTTCATGCACGACCAAACCATCATCAGAAGTCGCAATTGTCTGCAATTCAGAATTTAAAATCTGGAATTTGTTCGCGCCCGTCCTATCTTCACACTTCTGTTGTTCGCAAAATAGACAATATTGAGAGTAAGGGAAGGGGGTATCTCCTCCATCTTTGCCACACACCATCAACGGCCTGGGAAAAATACAGAACATAACCCAGAAAAGAAACGCATCCAAACATTCAGTCAGGCGTTCGTTCGTGTGGTTGTGAAAGTGATGCCGGTCAAAAAATAAAACAGCACGATGTGCGCCTAGCGATGTTCCCCGTTTTCCTTCCAAAATCAGACTCAGACACGCGAACAACGAGAGGCATTATCCCATCCATTCCATTACAATTGCGCATCCGCTTCGTGTCGTTGCTTAGCCACTTATTCTCGTCCCAGCAGCCAAATATATCCCGTGTTCCCTTGTTCCCCTTTGCCAGTCGTCGTAATCGAGTTGTGACATTATCCCTTGAATAAAAATAACTTTTGTGTGCCGCCAGGCAGAAAGTATTCAACGGTGTCTTGTTGACCCGTGTCGTCCTTGCTGTTGTGTGCCTGTGTTGGGGCCCTTCCCACTGGAAGGGGAAGGAGCCAAATATGAAATAACATCCCTGGGTATCATTGTAAAGACCAGAAAGATGACAGCCACCCCTTGAGACGTGAGTCTCTAGACAGTGTAGATGAGACCAAAGTAGTGAAAAGTCCCGTAAAAGAAATCCCCGCTGGTCTGTGAACATAATCGTACAGGATCCGTGTATGGTTTTCTTGTCTTTTTTTTTTCTGGTTTGCTTTACGTGTCGAGCACAGCGTTGGTTCGGGTTGTGCTGCACGTGCACACTCAGGCATTCTTCGTGGAGTTGCCAAGAGGTGCAGTTGGGTTGACTTATTTTGTGGGCTGCCTGAGCACCTCCTCGCAGTTGGCGTCAAACCGCATGTTCCAGAGGCGCACCTGTTGCATGAAGCGCTCCGACTTCTCCAGCTCGCGCTCGCGGCCAAAAAGCGTCTCGACAAACTCAATGCCCGAGTTCCTGCCGAGCTGTTCCTTCTTCTTGCTCGCCTTCAGCATGGGCTGCTCACAAGTCTTGAGCAGCTTGCGAAGCTTGTCCGTGATGCGCTCGCCCGACTCGATGAAATCCTCAACCATCTCCCTGCTGTCGAGCAACCGAATCCGCGGCACACACTCCTTGGACCTCTTGATCTTTCCGGCAAGCTGGATGAGCAGCAGCCACATCTCGCCCGCCATCTCGGAGATCGGGGTGGAGGGGCCGTGAGTGTAGACAGTCCAGTCGTAGATCCACTTGCCCAGGCTGTTGGCGTCGAACACCGAGCCAAGCAGAAGTATGGGCTCCTCAGTCGGATCCCAGTTCTTCAAGGAGTAGCCAGGAGGAATGCGATACTTCTTCGCATCGGACTCGGTCGCCTTCCTGGTGGTCGGCGGTGGTGCCTTGTGGGAGCTGGCGGGCCGGGTCGTCTGCGGCCGCTGGGGGATAGAATGCGAAGCACGCCTGGTGTGTCCAGAGGAGCGGCGGGGCGGCTCCTCGTAGTAGTGGGGCATGTCGTACCTGTCAAAGTCATTGGCCTGACGGCGGGATGAGGCCTGTGCATAGTAGTGGCGATCAGTTGCGTGCCCATCAACGTGTCCAGAATAGTAAAGACCCTCATCCTGCCTGCTGTGGCGCTTCGACCTCGACCGCGCGGGTATCACGTAGGTGATACCGTTGACCTCGACGTATTCGTCCTCGTCGGATTCCCCATGTGAGTCAGAGGCCCGATAGTATGAATATGAAGACCGGCGCTCGCGCTTGGGGCGCGTCGTCCCAGAAAATGATTGTTTCCGCGATGATCGCGTTGCACTCACATTAGCAGTTGCGGCGTTGGTCGAGTAGAGCCCATCGCTGTTGTACCGCGGCGAGAAAGCTGCCGGGCGCGGACTCGCGTAGTCGTTCATGCCGCTGCTCATGTGCCTGAAGTGCGCTCGCGTCGCAGGCCTTTGGGGGGTGGAGGCGTAGTATGCAGGCCCCCGAGGAGATGGAGTCGGTGAGGGGGTCGCAAACTCGTCCCGGTAGTAGTATCCTGCGCCAGAGGGCCCGTAGGGAGAGTGTCCGTTCATTTTTCCAAAACTCTTGCGATGTCTCGCTGACACCCAGCTCAATGAGGAACAAAAACACCCGCGACCCAGTTGTCCCCTTATGCTTCGGTGTGAATGTGCTGCTGTTGTGTGTTTGTGTTGTTGAATTTTCCCGTCTCAATCTCGAATGTGGCGCCTATGTCGGGACGCATGGGAAAGTGAGGCCTGTCACCTTGGTATGTGGTCGGTTGGAAGAGGAGAGGAAAACCGTCTTCTGTTCGCGAACATGTCCAAGGTTTTTGGTGAAATTCAAACCGTCCGCAAGAGCGAGTTGGGCATAGGGCACCAAAGCACGTCGCAAAACGTCTCTGATGGTGACTTCTGGAACAGACTGGATCACTCGACGAGCCCAGTCACTTGAGTAGCGTGGTTGATTATGTGAGAAGGCGCTGGTCAAGACTGGTTTGTATGTTGAGGTTGGCGAAAGCCAATGTGGCAGGATGGGACTAAATGGTGTGGTTGGAGATTTGGGTGCGAAGGGGGTATTAAGAATCAATTCGGCCAAGACCCCCGGCGCGGAGAGTGAGCAAAAACAGGTGAGAGGGTCGAGTGGCTGCGCAGGGAATATCCCAGCCGACCCTTGTAGAGCACTAGCCGGGTTGAAGGATGAGCGAAAATGAGCTCCGTGCCCTGCGTGCCTCGTGGGGACCTGGTGATGGAGGGGGCGTGGGATTATGAATCGAGACCGGCAGCCAAGTACCACAAATACCTGACCACCCTATTAGTCACCCCTGCCAGAACCAGCCACAATGTTCCACACTGTCGAAGGGCCTGGCTGTTCGCACTGCTGTGCCCGTGGCTCACCCTGGGTCAGTCTGCGTGGTGTCTGAGCTCTGCCCGATTGTTCAGTGCTGAGCCAGCGAACAGCCCACCAATCACACAAGACCTGTCGCACTCGCTGCGCTAGAAGTCTAGGCTCAGCTGCAGTTGAAGCAAGCACCTGAAAATAGAACGAAAGGGGCTGCGCAACTTGTCAGTTGGGCCGCGGCAGCGAGATATGGCTGAGAATGCGACCACTGTCTGTCTCTGGTCGTTCAACACCGTCCAGCGTTTGTTCCCAGGTCAGAAGGATGCGCCGACGAACCTCGGTGAGCTCACCCTGATCCTGATCCTGGCCCTGGCCCTGGCCCTGGTCCCTGATGCAGAATTTTGCAAAGGTGAAGAAACCGATGCCGTGGTGGCTCAACGGTGTGGTGTGGTGTGCGTGCGTGAACACAGCTTTAATTTGGACGGCCGGGTAAGCGAAATTGGATTTGCACAACGGCCGGGATGGTCCACAATGTCGCGGCTCCGGATGTCAGGTTCCAAGACCGGGCTCTGTGAAAATTCTTCCTTGTCGTCACGTCGAGGAATGCAAATTCGATATCGAAAGACCCTGTTCTCCGTGACTGCTGTCGTCGCGGCAGCGTGGATACGATGCTAGTGTAGTCTGGGTAGGACTCGGGAGAGGTGGATAGTGGGTTCGCATGGGGACGAGGCCCGCTCCCAATCCTTCCTCCGCAAACCTAAGCGTCCCGGAAGGTCGGGAACGTTCCAAAGGACGAGAACACCCCTGTCGACGGGGTGTCTTTGAGCCACGACAAGACGACAAATACGAGGGCGGTCAAGGCAGTCAAGATGACTCGAGTCGGCCGATGTTTTCTAACGCGCGTGACCTGTTGAGTCCAGGCGGCCTCGGGATACAGTCCCCCGGAGGTCGAAGCCGTCGTCTGGGTTGCTGCAAGGGCGGGATGTCGAATCGGTGGCAAAGGGAACACGCAGCGGCGGAGGCCTGGGTTGAGGCGGCAAGACGATGGCAGTGGTCTTATGGAGCGAGACGCGGGCGGTGTCCAACCTCGACTCTGTGCGGTTATGCGAATCCTCGCGGGCTGCAAGGGCTGGTGAAGCTGGGTCGTCCCTTGTATCGTAGATTGCGGGCCATGAAATGGCCACGGTAGTGATAGTGTCACAGCTGCGGAAGGGTGCAGGCTGTGAGGGAGTGCGAGACACAAAGCTGCTCAGGACCGGAGATGATGCCGTAGCCTAGGGCGGTGGGTTGCCCGGCCGTTTTCGTAGAGCAGAGCAAGAGCGGCCCTCGTACATACGGAGTAGATTGCTGGTGTCGCCGGGTGACCAGACAAGACCAGGAGCGCCCCTGAGTTGAAGAAGAAGAGGGAGATGCAGGCGAGATATCTAGGCGGCAATGGGGATGACAGAGGTATACATGTCTGACAATGACCTCGGCGTGGGGCGTGGGGTGCGTGTACCTGTCGTGCCTGGCCGAGGCAAAACGGCAAAATGGCAAAATGACAGGAGCAATCACCAGGACGATGACTCTGGTGATGGGTTACGTTTCAGAAGGAGGAGGCGTGAAGGGGACGAGGAGGGTTCCAAGGTTTAGGAGACGAAGGGTTAAGAGGAATGACGACAGTACCTGCCGAGTGCAGCTGTGTGAATTCCTTCACGTTCTCGGCAGCATCCAAAACCCCTCATGGCTGCTTCCCCTCCATCCGGTCTGACGGTCCGCCTGACATGACCACCTGCGAACACCGCAAGCCCGAGGCGGGCCACACAAGCCGTCCACGACGGGCCACGACAACGGCCATCTTCCACACGGGCACGCACGCCTCCACGTGCACATCTTGCATCCGACACCATTCTTATCAGGCGCGTTCTGACAACCATACAACCTGCCATGACCTTCCCCAGCACGGAGGATCCTCCCTCGCGCGGCTCTGGATCTATTGCTGCTGTGTGTATCGGTTGAGGATCGATCGGCACTGGCGCGCTGCGAAGGGGCCCATCTCCTGCAGCTCGATGCCAGGAAATGCTGCATCAGACCCCAGGAGCGGGGTTGGCTACTGCAGGCAACGGCAATGATGCACAGCGGCATCGCTGTCTGACACTTTGATGACAACCTTGCGCCTTCCTTCGACTCTCCTTGATCCGCCGAACCATCTCATTCTTACCCAGAGCATCCCAAGGTCATTTCTGCTGGTACTGCGAGGGACGATGAAGGCCAAGGCCTCCCAGCCCATACGCGCAAATCCAACCTATCCGCGCAGCCAGGCAGCCGGGCAGCCAGGCAGCCCAGTCTGTCACGACGACCTCGGTGGCAAACAACCTCCTGAAAGCCGGGTTCATCGCAGGTCCTAGCCGCCCCTAATGTAGGGGTTTGCAGGATATGAACCACCTAGGGAAGGCCCGAGCACAGTTGGAACTTGGCCGCGATCCCCAGTGAAATAATTCATGAGGGGGGTTCATGCACGATTGGCCGGCGAATGGGAGAGATTCCTTTCCCCTCCAGGGCCCTCCCCCGTACGCCTGCCCGTCTTTTCCAGCTCGCCCAGGATCCTCCGCTCCGGATCTAGACAAATTAGTCTAATCCAGAACCTGTCTGGCAGTCTGCAGTGGTTGTCTGGTCGGCGGACGCGGACACCAGACGCGTTCAGCTGGCCCCCAAAAGCCAGCCTCTTCCAACTCCCGTTCAATGGAGCCCCTCATTGTGATACAGGCAGTGGCCGGCTGGCCATTGACCGTGCGTCTCTCTCACACCTCCCGCCAACCAAGGAGACGGATTACACCCCTCGGCGGCCTGGCAGGCGGCCGCAGCTGGGGATCCTCTTTTGCGGCCGTCTCTCTAGCCCACCGACCGGCCCACTGGCCCAGCGGCCAAAACTCAATTCAATTGACACGACTCTGGCCTGTTGGGGTCATCCTGGGGTGATCAATATATCCAGAGCATTCTCTCGGCCTGTGTCGTCTGACTCGGCTCGATATGATATGGCCCACGGCTCTCATATGCAGGGACAGGTCCGTTACACCGTCGTGAAGGAATAGATTGTTTCTATACGGCCTACATCCAAGATTCAACAGCATGGTGGTGGGAAAGGGCACTGCGGAGTACGTCGGACCCGGGCACTCCGGGCTTGGTCTCGGCCGGGTGATCAGAATCCAAGACGGAGGTCGCGTTCGCATTGTTCAGGCAAATGTCCGGGGGCAAGCAATTCTTCGCTCTGGTTCGAGCGCTGTCGTCACGAGAAGCAATGCTCCACCACAAAGACATGACGACATGGTGGGTGTAAAGTCGGTGCGGTCCTCGATTCGACCCGTACAGTATGCCCGGCACGGTCACGTCGGCCGGGCAAAAAGCAACAGCCACAGAAGGCCATCTCGAGAGGCCTCGAACATCGTGAGCTTACCACACGCCCCTGAGCCCACTGGGCGTGTGCATACACGGGCCGGCCCCATGTTTATCACCCCTCCGTTGGCGCTTCTCTCATCGTGCAGACAATGGTCACGCCAAACCCTGCGGACTGATTTGCGAGGGCGTCTCAGGTCTATGCACGAGTCCACATTCCCACTTCTTTTTCCGCTATCGATGCCCACTGTTTTGGCTTCTTTACACCGGGCCAAGACGCAGTCTGGCCAGTGCAGCTGTCATCTTGATTTCACTGCGTCAGGTGCCCCGCCTCCTCTCTCGGGCCGCATCATTCTAGAAAACCACACGCCAGGGGCCGTCACCTTCGACTTTGCGGTGAGACACAGCATTGACCGACGGACCAGGATTGCTCGTCCCCTGAACGTCGTCATTTGTTTACATACGGTGTAAAAATTTTCCCCCCTCGTCCGACCGGTCATTGTCAGATAGACGCGTCAGAAACAGCAGTAGTCGTGAGTCACCAGATGCTCGCCTCAGAAAAGCGTCACGGGTGATGCAAATTGAGTGGTGTGTCTCTGGCGTGGCACGTTGCGATTATGCGTTGAAGCCCAATTTTGCAGGGCGAGCACTCGGCTCTCTTCTGCTTACAGTCAGAAAAGCCAATGGCCGCTCCTGGTTTGGCCGGCCGCATGCAGTCGTCGGACACGACCACCCCTCCTATTGGAGGCTTCAGACTCATGTCCTGATCGGTCAATTGATGGCCAGCAACTCCTGCGGCAGCATCACTTTCTTCCGTGCAGCCGCCCTATCGGCTGCTGCAGATGCCAACCAGTGCCTCTAGTGAGGATCCATTCCTGCGGGAACGTGGAGACTCACCTTACCCAGCGGCTGGCTCCATTGGACGGCGCGCCCTGTCAAAAACCTCGCTCACCTACTTTTCTAATTTTCCTAGCCGCTGCAGGACACCGTCAATCCTCCCCGCCTCACCCTCCGATGGAGGACTTTCCGCCGGTCGGCGTGCTTCTGGTCTCCATGACGACGGTGCGATCAATGGGCTAGGCTTGCAGGGCGATGTATTGCTGCCCTTCGTGCCAACTATGACTCTACAACGCCTTGCCGTCAATTCGACAACGCACACCGACACTTCCAAGGTTTTTTTACGCTTTGTATAGACCATTGGCGCCCAACGAGTCCTTTCCTCAAGTGTGGCTTGCAGGGTGACAGGAAGCAGGGCGATGTCATCATTTCCTGCCCCTCCTGTTTGTCTGTAGAAGTATTCGGTACCGGGCAGGACCCTTATCTCTCCCTCTTTCATGCAATGCAGCAAGGTCTGTAAGTGGACACGCTTGATGCCCCAGCATGTAAAGCAGCCGCCGAGTCTTTGTGGATACTGTGTGGACAGGCATGATTGCTCCACCTGTTGGCCCTTGTGGCTTGTGCGATTCCTCTCCCATCTTCGTCTACTCTTGATATTAATTTCCAGTGGCCGCCGTTACCCCCAGTGCCGGCCTACATGCAGTGCACGTTGTTGGTCAGGCCGTCACCGAGCAACATTGGTCTAGGACTGCATGAGCGATGCTGCTGTAGGGCAAGCGGCCAACGTATGGCTGGTCGGGCAGACAGTGAACAAGCGCAATGCCTTGGTGCAAGATGCAATCCGGCTCAGTTGGTTGCATACTGATCGTCGATGAGTTCGATCCTCCGGCTATGGGCAGATTAACGGCGCAAGGCACGGGGAACTCCAGGGCTGTTTAAGGCAAGGGCGCTCTTACGGTCTCCTTGTGGTTAGACGGGTATGGCGGTCATATCTCCCGAGCCCTTCTGGTATTACGTGGGTCTGGAGTTACAATGTTGTTGGGCTCTTTTACCTAACATCGCCAACTGCAAGACAAAGCCGCAGTTGTCGAATATCCACTGCTAGGAGTTACATCCCATTCTGGCACTAGGGAAGCCGAGGTTTCCTTGCGCGTGCCGCGCCTAAGGGTTAGTCCATGTAAGCTACCTGGCCTGTCGCGTAATGTCGTTCCTGCCCACGAACAGAAACAATTCAAGTCTCCATTGGTTTCAAGCCCAGTGCCTGTTCAGCCAAGAATGAGATTACGGGGCTTGCTTGTTTGCAGACATTACAACAGGCAACAAGTTTTGTTTTCGCTGGGCAGCCCTCATGTCGAGTAAAGGTCAACCGAGTTGGCTCTCGTTTTCTCAAGGTTTATCATCTTCTGACTGTTTGACATCAAAATACTCAAAAGCGAGAGGATAGACAAGCTGCGAATGATCGTTCTGTTGGGCTCTGTGTTGTATTGTGACTTCTTCTCAAGTGCTAGCACAAGGCCATCTAGCACGATGCGTGGCTCATCATTTATTCAATGCAAGTTCGATGTTCACTTCTGGCGCGGCCAGTTCTCGAAGACACCCGACATCTGCCTCTCGCCTGATGCCTCTTTCGCCACTTGTCTGAGTCCAGTATTTCATTGGATTTGGACGTTGCCACGCCATTGCGGTACTTGTATCTGCTCTCTCGTTCCCTGTCTGACACGCAGAAACAATCTATCACTGTGGTATAGTCTCAGTCAATACGTCGTTTAGCAAGCTGTTCACGCAGATCGCTGAAAAGCAAGGTAAAAAGGAGGACAGGAAGATTCCAGCACCAAAATCCGAGGCTCTATACATGCTAATAATGAAGTATTCTTGATTCCAAAACTCAGCGTGATTCAACTTTCAGTGCCACCTGATACCAGTCTACCCAAGACAAAGATGCTTGCATGGATTGATTCCTCGAATGTTGAGGTGAGAAGCTGGCTTCTGCGTCTATTTCCAAAAATAGAGTGGGCAGCATGTTTGGCCATCAATAGAGGGGACTTGACGTGTTTCTCAGCTCAGATATTGAGGCAGTCTACAGTCAAACCGGTATATGATTGCTTCCAGGGTATGTCTAAAGTTTAGAAACACGTCTAGGAAGCTAGCTAGCTGAGGCAATCTTTGCTTCAACCACCCTAAAATGTCTAGATGTCAGTGGAGGCAATAGTAGTAGATGTGTTGCTCGACTGCAAGCTGAGGCCTGCAAGACAAAAAGCCCTGAAGATCTCATGCACATTCTCATACTACCGTGCTGCCCTGGACCCAGTCCACCTGAATCCGGGATCCTATTGCAAGGTTGCCACATGATGTGGCGGTGCACCGGGAGTTATCGCTCCAGGGGCTGCCCATGTGCGTCTGCAAGTCGGGCGGCACCGCCAGCTCCCCGGGTTTACCGGACTCCAACCCACGCCGTGCACGCTTTGAGCAGTGAAACGTTCGCCTTCTATCGACTTCCACATCTTTTGTTCGAGACTGACAAATGCAATAATTTGAGTCACATTCTTGTCCTGGACGGCCTCCAGTGCTACGTCATCAGTGATGTGTGCAGAACAGGACGCCCGACGAGCGCCCAAATGAACGATACGCGCACACCTCTTGGAGGTACTTGTGGCGGATTGCTCGGCGTTAAGCATGTGCGATTGGGTGAGACCCGATTTCTCGGGTTCACGCCGTTGGGCTGGCTACCACTGGAATTGATGTGCAACACACCACCATTATTCACACGCGGCCAATCTCAGCATGGATATGCTGACCTAGCCCAACCTTGCCAACGCACACAGGGACCATACAAGATCTCTGGGATCCAACCCGTGGCCCTTTGCACGCCTTGATCTGGTAGTATCGCCGGAGGGTCACCGAACGTTCAAATACCTCGAGGCGCCCCCCGTGTGAGCTCCGAAGGGCCTCGGATGAGTCACTAGGGAGAGTTTCATTGCCTGACTGACAGCCCTGGTAGATGGCAGGGCCATCTTGGGTGTGCCCCTTCGATGGTACCCATGCAACCCAAGATCTCCGAGTTCCACAAGGCCTTTCTCGCGCGTCTTTTGGCCACTCCGTCAGTCCGTCCAAGGTCATCAGCCACCCTGACCACGCACGAAAGGGTCAGCATCGGCAAGAGGGAGTGAGTCTATTGGGCTGGTCGTCTGGGCCTATTGGACTGAAGATGCGTCAAGACGGTCTCTGGTTGGTTGCGATCGGTTTGGCATCGCCGGGTTCAAGTGTCCCTGCGGAGCTGGACGGCAAGTCAAGATGCGACGTCGAGGGGAGGCTGAGCAGGCACCAGCAATAGCGACGAAGCATCGCTGTCGATCGTCGATCAAGTTGTGGAAGCTCTTCAGTCCGATTAGCTTATCTGCGAAGGAGACCTTTCCCGGTGGTCCGGCGCGAGAGTGCTGGGAGGCATATTGATAGTGCCACAGCCAGGCAGTCACATGCTCACGCGTACTTTTCGCTCCGCCGTCGACATATCACATCGTCTTAGGATGCCATAACTCCAAAGGATTACGGGCCCTGTGATGATCGATCGCCGTCGCCTCACCATTTGGATTGGGCAATCTGGTCCGTTGGGAGAGTGTCTGTTCTGAGTCACAACGGACAGACAGTGGGAGCCCTTTCCCAGGCTGCTCCTTGCGCTGGAGATGCTACAAGACTGGAGCAACTCATACACACACGCCCTCCTCGAGACCTTCACTCTCGGTACACGGTTCGAGTCTTGTCCGGAGAGGAATCTTTCCAGACCGTGTCTCGCACTGGGTTGCAACCTGCTCGGGAGTTATTCACTTCGTTCCCACCGCATCACGACTGGACAGATGTTTGGAAAGGAGTCGGGCCTCAGCAAGCAGACAACAAAGGTGGGTGCCTGTTATGTTGAGTCACGGGTATGGGACGGCTGAATGCAATCGTCGCACGTGCTGGTTTCGTGTCGCCTGCAGCCCCTGACTTGCCCTGAGTGCCGTGCCGCGTGAGATATCTTTGGAGGAGCACGCACGGGCTGCCTCTCCTTGCCTCTCTGTCTTGATTGCCACACCCAGAATAATAACTCTACCTGTTACTCATTCGTGAATCACCATCATAGTCTCTCAGCCAAGCTGGAACCAAGGCTGAGAAATGATGGTGCATATGCGAGGGCGTAGGTATCGGTGACACATTCCGCTGAAGCTGTCAGGTTGATTGAGCCAGGTTTTTTGTTCTGCCCCGGAACTCCTCGGTCCGCAGGATCCTTTTTCACGCCATCCTCTCAGAGGAAAGTCGGAATCTATGGTTGATTGTCTCGCAATGGGAATACCGTCAACATATCTCGAGAAACTTTCGCGCAGCCCCTCTGAGATGAGTATTCGTCACTGCTTCGAAAGAGGACTGCCTTCGGTCCCGTTGAACTTATTCCACGAATTACTTTCAGAACATGTTAGAATACATAACCTTATCCTGGCCAAACATAGTTTGGTCGACAAGCCATCCTTTCCAGAGGTTTAGCGAGCACAGGCAAGTTGTGGCATGCGGGTACGCACTTCAAGCTTGACGCGGCACAACTCGTAAAGTCATCAACAATCGACACAGCAAATTTACAATGCAATTATCATTAGACAAGGGATTCCATGGTCAAAAGGGACTATAAACTGCACCTACCATGCTATGAATTTCTTCCGTATGGGTCTCTGCTGTGAACCTTCCCAACAGCCCCCGGGGACGTAGAAGTGGGACCACAACTTGAAGGAAGATTCATATCTCAATGCATCTTAGGAAATCTTCGAGACAATTTCGAAGACGCTACCTTGGAGGCTGTGGTGGGTCAGCACGCCCTGCAGAATTCAGCACTATTCTGGGAACCATGGTGCACGGAATCAGGTGAGATCTCTCAAACTGCGAACCCCTTGTCCTCATGTACCAGTTCCCGTTGGACTTGAATCAGCCCGCAATCTAAATGCACTGGAAAGATGCATTCAACTCCTGAATGTCATGACAATGCTTCTTCCTCGATGTAACCATCTTTGCTGACCGGAATTCCTGGCTACCGCGTAGCTCGCCCGGGAACTGACGAACCCCGGAGATGCGAACTCCGACTACCACCAATTATCCTCTTAAGTCCGTGAAAGGCCAGCTTCCTCCGAGGAAGCCATCCTTCTCGGGAAATTTTATCATCCTTCTCCTCCAGCTCGGGCTTAGCGACAGGAGTTAACCTACAGGAGTTAAACTAGTTACACACTCCTTCCATCTGGTCATGCCATTCAGAACAAGTGATACGGAATTGACGATGTTGTTAAGCGTGCACAACGGATCGACTAGACTCATCGGCTCCTTCTGTGATGCGTAGAGTGTTGTGTAATGCATTGCCCGGCACCTCAACTTGTTCCGAAGTCCATTCGATGTCGGTAGCTACTCAGATGAGGCATGTCCCAAGCCAAAAGCTGTTATTATAATTAAAGACGTGCTTCCTGGCCCCAGACCAACCTCACGGCTATCACCCTCAGCACGTTTCAGAACACAGTCTTGTGGAAAGCACTACCTCCAAAATACCGTCTTGCTGCAACTGTAAAACTCAAGCAACCGTCAATATGACTCCCGAGTACGCCAGAGACCAGGCTGACGGCTTTGTCAATCGCATCGAGAAAGTTGCCATTGTGGGTGTAAGTATTGAGCACTTGAGGTTTCGAAATCTTTTTGAACTCGCAAATGACAAACTATGACCAGGCCGGAGGCAATCTAGGCAGATTCATTGCTCAAGAGCTGGCCAAAACAGGGAAACACAACGTGACTGCCATCACTCGCTCTGGTAGTACCAACACGTTGCCAGAAGGAGTCATTCCTGTCAATGTGGACTATGATGACGAGATATCTCTGGTCGGGGCTATGAAGGGACAGCAGGCTCTCATCATAACCTTGGCCGTGACGGCACCCGAAGGCACTCAGAGCAAACTCATCAAAGCAGCGGCGAAAGCTGGCGTTCCTTACGTCATGCCAAACGCTTGGGGGACCGACCCTTTGAATGAGAAGCTAATGCAAGACACCTTCTTCCTGAAGCTGTTCAGTACGTGGCAACCCACGAGTGCCGCCTTGCTCTTTGCGTACCGCTAATATCATGTACAGCTGACGCTCGTGACGAGATTGAGACTCTCGGGGTAAGCAAATGGGTTGCCCTCTCCTGTAAGTATCACTTTTCACTTGTTACGGGTGCCAGCCTTTCATGTTTCGGAGTGTTCTAGAGGCCAGCACTTCAGGATCCACAGCAGGACTAATATGGCCACTAGGTGGGTTCTGGTATGAGTTCAGCCTCGGCGGCTCGGCCGACCGCTACGGTTTCGACTTCCATAACCGCTCACTCGTACTTTTTGACGACGGTAACACCAAGATCAACACCAGCACATGGGTACAATGCGGCCGAGCAGTGGCTTCTTTCCTGAGCCTGAAGTTACTCCCCCAAGACGAAGACGACAAGAGCCCCGCTATCGACAACTGGGCCAACCGGGCTTTTTATGCCTCCAGCTTCCTCGTTAGCCAGAAAGACATGTTCGAGAGCGCCAAGCGTGTCACTGGTACGACGGATGCTGACTGGACGATCAGTCACGAGGATTCAGGCGAGAGATACAAACAGGCAATTTTGGATTTCCAGAAAGGGGACATGAAAGGCTTTGTGCGCCTCTTGTACACAAGGGTCTTTTTCCCAAATGGAGATGGAGATTATGAAAGCCGTAAGGGTCTGCTGAATGGTGCGTTAGGCTTGCCAAACGAGGACTTGGACGAAGCTACAAGGGCAGCAATCGACTTTGCTCTGAATGGCGAGCTGGAAGCCAGGTATTCAGGCGTGTCATCCAGAAGTGGCTGAAGTCTTGTTGGAAGCAGTTTGCGTTTAATGTCATGCAAAATGTCTCTTGGGACATAGACACGTGGTTGCGACAGCTATTAAGGAGCTTTAATATGACTTGCTTCCCTCATAATCTTCCTTGAAGGGTTTATCCATTGCTCTTACTTGGTCGCTTACCACTCCCCTGGGCATACTTGAGACTGGGTGTAGCTTTGGTGTCTGATATCATGAAGCCTGGGATTTCCTACCTAATGCTATATAGATTTGCGTCTCTACTATATTCGAGATCTAGCCTGGCTAATAGCATTTCGCTTGAGAAACGCTTACGAGCAAGTCGATCTAACGACTTTGCCACGACTCTGTGGGCTGAACGCCGCTTGTCCGCCGTTCACAATATTTTGGTGTCTTCAAAAATGGCTTCATGAAAGGGCGATCTGTCATATACCAGTGTCACACACTGTGGTAGATCCCTTTCTTTACCAATATTTCCATCCCTCACTGCCAGACACTTGCCGTTTCGACGCCCTTCTTCTTCCCTTCCTGATAAGTGTCCGAGAGGCCATTGTACAACTTCTTCACCCTCTCAATCTCAGCCAACCACTTCTCCCTCTCCGTAGGGTCCTGAATCCCCTCTACCACGTCCGCAAGGCTCTTACCCGTGAAGAACTTGTTGGTCCGGTTGTAGAGCGGCCGCGCGGCGAGGGACTCGTCCGAGTCGCCCGGCGCTCTCACCCGAAACACCTCCTCGAGGATGTCGATGTCGTATGGGATGGCGAACAGATCGCGTGAGTCTTCGTAAGTGAAGAGGTAGTAGAACTCCCTGAAGCCGGCCCAGGCGATGCCGCTGAGGCACAGCGAGCACGGCTCGTGGGTGGCGAAGAAGACGCAGTCCCGCGGGGATGGTCGGCCCCCGACGTCTTTCTTGAAGAACTCCTGGATGCAGTTGATCTCGCCGTGCAGAAGCGGGGACGCCCGCTCGTTGTTGGTTGCCACGGTGTGGGCTTGGAGCCTCGGCTGCGTCAGGATGGCGGCGCCGAAGAGCTTGCACCCTGATTTGACCCCTTCCGCTGTGAGGGGTATTATTTCCTTCTCAGTGGTGGCGAGGATGGCGGATAGGAGTTCCGATGGGGAGTGAGTGGCTGTCATGATGTCCGGCGTTTGTTCTGGCACCAGGAGCTGTTTTAGCTGTTGGAGGGGCCACGGGATGAGAAGGTAGTGGTGAGGTTGGAGGCATAGCCAGAAGTTATCTTGGCTGCAGGTGGTATTTTGAGTGGAACCTTATATGTCCCAGGTGTCATTTGTAGGACGAAGCCGGCCACCAATCCGGCTTGATATCAGGGCGGCCGCCGTAGCAACATTGGAACCCCGGCGACCTCCGACCCGCAAACGGCCGCCGCGTCATCTCTATAATTTTGGCGCATCTTTCTAACCATAAATCAGGGTTGAAATTTGATCAGAAATTCATAGTGTTTGTGGTAGGGCTCTCTAAATATAGTCATTGCCATATGTGCACGTTCGAGGCGCGGGGCGTTGATGTATCTTGTGTGTCACGTCCTGTGGGTGCCTGTAACCTTGGCCGGAGCGGCCCGCCCGGTGGACGTCTTGGTGGGGCCTCCGTGCGGTCGGGCGAAGGACCTGAAGCTCCCGGCCTAGAAATCTTGGAAATAAACTCGACCTCAAAAACCTAAACACGGATTGTCCACACCACCGCAACTGGTCGTTCCAAGAGATGCACTACATCCGCCTTATGAGGCCACCAAGCCTCGATGACCAGCGAAAATTGAGGCTTGTCATCGCCGTAACGACAGATCTGGGTGACTCGTTCCTCTGCCCCGACGAGCCAGTGCCCATCTCGGTCTTCCTCACCGAGAGCTCATCTACAAGCACTGAAGATGTCCAGAATCAGACATTCTGTCTCACCTCCCGGAAGGCAGGCAAGACCGGGGTCTACTGGAAGCAAGGCATGAGGATCATGAAGCTGGACCTGCCAGTGCCTGACAAGATTTTCAGGACCATCCAAAAGTCGTCCTCAGCACCAAGCCTGACGCCCACTGTATGCATTGTCGCATCCCACAACCTCGAGGACTCCCCCAAGGCCGCAGACCTCCCGTTTGATGTAGACGGCCGGATCATGGCCGTGGAATCCGAATTTCCCTGGCCGCCAGACGGGGAGCGGACCTTCGAGTCGACGAGACGACTAGCCCTTGCCGAGGGGGGCTTCCTGAGTGTGGATGAGAGGATTGGCGAGAGCATTGATCGCCATGTCTGGGATGCAGGGGTGGTCACTACTGGTGTACTCGTGAACATGTGCCAGGGTGAGGTCTCAAAGCACACGTGGGATAGGACACCACTGCTGAAGGACCTGCTATGCTCCGTGACGCCTGACCGGCCTCTCAACGTTATTGAGCTGGGTTGTGGTGTTGGTGTTCTGGGCATCGGGCTTGCGGCTGCTCTGTCCCGTCGGATGTCTTCGTCCTGGGAAGCCGATAGTCCTACACGGGCACCCAGCCGTATTCTTTTGACTGACTTGACAGATGCCGAGGAGGTGGCGCTGGCAAACATTGCCAGTGAGAAGAAGGCGAGGAAAGCCGACACCACGGGGGAACCCAGTGTAGATACGGATTTCGAATGTCTTGATTGGGAAGAAGGCAAGACGGGGGCATTTGGGCCCAAGGCACGAGCATCGAGCTGGGATCTTGTCATCATCAGCGACTGCACGTATAATGTGGACATGCTGGTGACGCTGGGCAAGACCATCTGCGAGCTGCACAAGCTCTCGATGGAGAAGGCGAGGAAGAGCTCCAGGGTCATGCTTGCCACCAAGCCCAGGCACTCATCCGAGAAGGCACTATTCGGGCTGATGGATGAGTATGGCTGGAAGGTACTGGAGAGTGCGTCGCAGCCGCTGCCTGTGCTGGGGTTGGAGGACCAGACTGTTGAGATCTATCTGTTCGGCAAGGATCCTGAGCAGCCATCCCAAGGGGACGGAGCATCATCTACACCATCTGCACCATCTGCACCAAAGCGCAGGAAGCTGCGTTGAGACCAACGATGTGCACCGGGAATTGACGAATCGCCATCGCCCATGCATAGCATAGCACACGCAAATCTTGTCCATACTAGTTCACCTGTTGGTCCAGAGGGGGGGTCACACTACTGATTGAAGCCATTGACGACGCGACCTCGAAATGCCGGGGAGCTCCTCAGATAACGGTCCAAGGAGACGGACGCGGCACGAGGCATTTCCAACAAGTTGCTATTGTCTGGTCGGGAAGTTCGTCCTGTGTCACGCGCATCGGAACCTATGACGACCAATGAGCCTGGGGGCAATGAAGATGAGGCTCTGTCAGGTCATGGCTCGCCGACGGCGCAGGCCTTGACGTTGCGAGATGGATTCCAGCCGATTGGCGGGTGCCGGAGCCTGGCCAACCAGCGTTGAGCTGAATGTCAGCTGTGGCTGCCGTGGGCCCACGGGCCTGGTCATGTCCCTGCAGAACGGTCCACCCACTGGCCACTTGCAAGGCCACTGCCTGTCATGACAGTCTGATACAAATACGTCCGTCTGCCTTCTCAGCTCACTCCTTTGTGCCAACCTCAACAGCCATCTCACTTCCTCAAATATCCAATCCAACTTTCAGCTCTTGTGATTCAATCACCCTCCCCATCAAACACCAACCACACAAGCATCCACACTTTTCCTCCATCCACCACTCTCGTCTCAAAAATGGCCACCGAAGTTGCCAAGCCTTCTACCTGTTGCGGCAAGGGAGACACCTGCGTCTGTGGTAAGTCAAAGCTCAGGAATTTACGGTCTCGTACATGTTACTGACAATAAGTCCGCAGCCCAACAGGCCAAGTGCTCCTGCGGCAAGCAGTCTGCTCTCCACTGTTCATGCGACAAGGCCTCCAAGGAGAACACAACCGCCGGTCCCCGCTGCTCATGCCGTGCCCGCCCCGCTGGCGAGTGCACCTGCGACAGGGCCTCCACTGAGAACGTGAAGCCTGACAACAGCTGTGCCTGTGGCTCAAGGCCTGCTGGTGAGTTTCGTTCCCCCCTCCCCCCCCCCCCGGCGCAGACAACAAGGCTACACAATCAGTAGCTGACCCGTCCTAGGTGCTTGTACTTGTGAGAAGGCTGCTGATGGTGGATACAACCCCAACGAGATCGACTTCACCACCAAGAAATAAGGTATTGAGATGTCGACGGCCGTTCAAGCCTACAGCACCGGATGGGCGAACCTCCTTGGTCTCCCTGTACACCGTTTTGTGACATTGCCAGCTCCTGGCCACCGCCCTGCTCAATAGAGCACCCAACACTATTCCGCGCTTTCCCCATGAGTGCCCGTAATGGCGGGGGACCAGTCACCGGCACATACATCATCGCCAACCAGCTCAATTCAAAACCTCGCTCCTGTGGCAAGGAAACCATCAAAGTCCTCATACTTGGAGCAATGAGATTTGAAGGTGCATTCAACAACCATCATGAAAGAATCGTCAACCCTGAACGAACGAGCGATATCAGGTCTTGCTCGTATGAGCGGCCGGGGAGGACTGGAAACACCACTGCAGGAGGGACAATGCTCAATGAGCTCTGGGGGTTGAAAAATCGGGAGCAGTGACCCGAGTCGCCTGTGACCCCGACGATTTGTCTGCAGTCAGCGAGGCTCTACACTGGGCATAATTGTTCAGTGTCATGATAGGGAAGTGAAATAGCATTTGCCATCAGGCCTTTATATAAACACACGCAGTCAATCTGGTAGACGGACGTCTACGGTGCCAGCAGAATAATAAATCAATCCCACACTCCACAATTCTTTGCAATCTAACACACATGTCGTATATCTGTACAACTTGTTCCGTGACCATCGAATGATCCCCATCAACGGCAATCCTGTATCTCAATGCTTTGATGAACTCGAACCTGGGACGTCAATTCGCCTTGTATCTAGATCAGTCCAAGCACTAACAAGGCCGTCGTCATGATCAGGCCTATCATGACCGAAAGTCTGCCCGATTCACTGACCGTAACAGGGCTTGAAGTCGGCGAAGACCCAGCCACTCCCGTCCCGTTCGGGGCATTCGACGCGCCGCCGTTGTTGTACTGGCCGACAACGAACTGCGCAACGTCGATGCCGTATCTTTCAATGTATTTCAAATGCGTGTCGAGAACCGGATCATAATTCACGTCGCAGAACGGGTCCCCGGCGTCGCAGTACGAGCGAATGCGGCTACCGAGAGCCTCGCATGGGCTGATGTCGTGGCGCCAGAAGACACCGCTACCTGTGCTGTTTCCGTAATTATACGGAGCGTCATCGCGGTGGGTAGGGTCTCCGAATAGGACAACTGATACCACTTTTTGGGGGGAAGGGTTGATTGTTAGCCAGGTTCAAAGGTTGAAGTATTATCGGGCGGAGAGGGCTACCGTTCTTGGTGGCATCCGTGGGGAGTGGCTCCGCGAATGCCAGAATGTCGGGGAGGTTGTCAAGACCATTAAATACTCCCCATATAGGGGGAGTTCCGCAGATAGCATTGCTGCTAATTTGAGCACCCTGTTCAGTACCACGCGATCAGCCTGTGCGTTCAATTCAAAGATTGCAGAAATTTCGCACCTGTGAGTACCCAAAGACTGCCATTTTCGACCCAGGACACGCCGCAGCGTAATTCGTGATGGCCTCTTTCACCAAGGTTGTCCCGTTCGAGACAGACTGAAAGTAAAGTGGGTCATCCAAGCTTGCTGGATATTCAATCGCCTCGATATTGGATCCATTGATCTGCTGTGCGATGACGTCCACCAGCAACCCGGTCGCACCAACACCCATAGCCTCGCCAGTCCCGCGGGATACGAACATTTTCAGGCCCGGGGCACATTGCACAGTCGAGTTCTGACCCAAGACGCCCGAGGCAGCCAGGAAGGTGGAAGTTATGAAGAGTGTCGCACGATGCATGATGTCCGAGTCCGCCTTGGAAGACAAGGAAAAGATACAGCAAGGAGAAACTGCGGAAAGAAGTAATGAAGGAAAGAGAAAGATGCAGAGTTGCTTTTGATTGATATGGCATGTAGTGTCCTTCTCCCTGGAAGCGAAGAGACTTTAATACTACTGCTCAACTTGAACGCCAACGATATGGAGCAGCCCAGAGCGCACAATTCATCCGTTTCCAGACATGTGCGGCTTATGTCAGGCTTAGACCATTGTTTATATAGATTCAGCTCCTAGGCTGACCCCCGTGAGATAGGCCAGTCAACTCGAAATCAGATGTCAACACCAAGTCCCCGCCCCGCACTCCAATGACCAGTTCAAAATGCCACCAAAGCCAAGGGCCTCATGATTGCCTAGACTTTGACACGAGAGGCTAACCCACACGGCTGGTAAAGATCCTTGTGGCGGCGTTCTCCAGCCACTCCGCAAGAGTGAGATTTTAGTGTGAACGCTTTACTTCTTATTTTGATGAGAATGGTACGCCTGAGAACTATTGTCGGGATAATTAGGAGTCTTTACAGACTCAAAGCTCGTTGTTGGCATACATAAGTCTCTGCTGGCTTGGTATGCTTACGTCAAGACTCAATCGGAGTGTGGAAGTGATCGGGATGTACGAAAACAGACCCTTGCTTATTCCTTAGCGAGCGTGAATCTTACTGTGACACCTTCTGCTTTAGGGAAAATTGGGCGCTCCGAGGCTTGTCCATAAGATGCTCAGACGCCCACTGAGTGGTCCGCTGATTTCCGTCTATTTGGATTGGACCCCAATTCATTGGCATCCGCATGACCACGCAGCCAAGCAAATAATTCTAACGGGACAGGACTATGCATGCATACTTCTTTTTCGTCCATGGTTGCAACACTTTGCAACAAGCCTGCGGGGATCGGGAAGACACAAGTTCCTCCCATGGATAACTTGTATAGCGCCGAGTCTTGAGTCTTTTGAGTTTGCCCAGCTACGTAACTTCAATCTGTACGAATACCATCGGAAAGGGGCTTTGGAAATGTTGGCTCTTCATTGGGATACCACAGATTCACGAGAATAAACCCATTTAGTCTCCAGCACCCGACATCAAGACGGCCCCGGTAAGTTGGCATGACTTCTTCGACTTGTTCCCCTGCTTCGAACCTAGACGCATATGGATACTGAGACTAATTCAAGGTCCACCCAATGGATAAGTGCTAAGCATGGCCAGTCAAGTCTGGCCTGCGCATAACCCACACTTCCAACATTTGAACGATGCTCATCTTACGAGTTTGCCTGCAAGCAGACATTGATCAGAGCCGCAACACGAAATTCAATGTCCGTTTGAAGACCCGCCGGAGTTCACAAGCGATATGCAATGAGCCCAGAGACGACATTGAGAACAGAGGCAACGGTCTCGTGGACTGAAGGACGCCATGAGTAAGGCGGCGTTGGACCTTATGCTCTTGAGGTCAACACAATCGTACGTTCTTGTACATCACATAGAGCGACGCCCCAGTACATCTGAAATCTTTTGCCGACAGATACCAGAAAATCACTACATAACCTATCCAGCACACGTTTCTGATGATCGAGAGAGCCAAAGTTGCCTGTTTGTGGCACGGTCATCTTTGTTACACGGTCATCCTGCGAGCAGGCCATAGATGTCTTAAAAATACGAGAAAACAAAGGCCAGATCAAATATTTTCGACATCTCCGGGATTTCCGAGCCACTTGTATCTGGAAGCGTTGCCATCGAACGATGACTGTGTTTTCAGAGCAGCCAGTGCTGAGAGCATCATGACCACGCAGTGCACGGGAGTCTAATCATGAGGAGAATAGAAATTGCATTCTGGCAGAGGTAATGTCCTTGACTTGTTGGCTGAGACAGCTTAATAATGGGACCAGGCCAAGCAAGCCATGTCAAAATCAAGCTATTAGTAAAAAGGCTGTGCAGATTACTTGTGCTGACGTTGGAGCGCCAGACTTCAGCTGGAAGACTTGGCAATGTAATGTGCCCAGGTGGACTGAGAGGATCTACAATGATGATACCACAGTTTTCAAGTTTCCTCGCTCCAACGCTTCACTTTTTCCTTTCAGTTCTCATCAGAAATTACCCTCTGATGTGAAGCGACAGAGAAGTAACCTATCGCTTCATAATTTCTTTGAATGCACTTTGCAGTTCCGGCTGATGGCACGAACTCCGTCCAGCCTCGGCTGTGAAGCTTGTCGGAGGCAGAAGAAGCGAGTAAGACCCCAACAACTCAAGAAACCAAAGTCTTATCCATTTGAGTACCAATAATTGATTGCGACCTGGAAGTGTGATGAAGGGAAGCCAAAATGCGGAAGGTGTTCACGTCTAGGCATTAAATGCGTCGGAGTTGGGCGTCAGCGCCTGATCTTCAAATCATATCAGGACAGCACACATATATCTCATCCAAAAGTCATTCCCAGCAACGAAACCAGCAAACTAATTTCCTCTTTGGTTCACATACTGGAAATAAAGGACATCAGATGTCAGTAATAACTCTTATCCTTTTACGGATCTGCCGAGTTTCATGTCTTGGAGTATTACCAGTACCATTTCAGTATGCGTAGCAGGTGACTGACCCACACCAGATGACCTTCGTACCTTCGGCGGCAAGGGAATTACGGATATTCCTGGAGAGATAGGCGTCGATCCAGCTCTCGACGCTACTGTATCAGCGATGATATCCTTGTACAGGTCTCGTCAATACAATGACTCCAAAGTCAATGCATTAAGCCAGTACGGTAAGGCATTGAGAGCAATCAGAGAACGAGTACATGATCCTTCTATTAAATATGGGGTCAAGCTCAAAACAGTCTTGGTTATGGGCATCTGTCAGGTAAAAACAAGTGCCTCCGATCCTTTCCCGAGCCGGCTCAACGTAACTAAAGCAAGAGGCATCGTGCAAGGGCTGGGTTGACAATAGTCAATCAATTCGACACCGTGAAGTGCTCTCGGGGCTGTTCCGCGACGCTGCTATGCAAGGAAGATTAGAAGAGATCGATCCAGCATACATCTATGGTCTTCTTCTGATAGTGGTAAGGTTTCACTTTGCTTCTCCAAGTCCCTCAAATTTTTATTCTAGGGTCGCTTTCTGTTCAGCTAACATCATGTTACCGCAGCTTCACACAAGTTGGTTCAACAGAAACTTTCAGTTAGGCCCGTGGTTTTGGACTGTCAACGCATCTTTGACCAGCCCTCGCCCTCTCAGGTACCAACCGGGGTCATTTGTGGATCTCGAGGCTGGGACATTAGCAGAGGTGACCGAATATCTACACAATCCCAAGCTGGATGCGAAACGCATGCGATCTCTGTATTGCATCCTCGAAGCCAACATGCCCAGGGCATCTCGCTTACTCTCACAAGCAACAATAGCCGCAAGGTCAACGAGTAGCGACCTCTTTCGAATGAGAATTTGTTGCGAGTATGGCCTGGCGCTCGCCGTGCTGCTCGGATTGGCGTCGTGTATGAACTTCCTCCTCCGCCACCTGAACAGCGAGGCTGAATTGTTGATGGATGCGCGAGGATTTGTGGACAAAATTATATTGCTAGCAGAGCAATGTGCTTCTTACCGGCCTTATGGAGCCTCATTTTTGCCAGACTATTTGAAGATGATACTGGCGTCGACTCCGGACTCATATCGTGCTAGCGAGATAGAAGCTGTCCTGGTTGATTATGAGAAAGACTTCGAGGGGGCATGCTTTGTGGAGGAAGCGTTCCAGATTCGAGAGTGGTTGAAGAGTCAGGCTCAAGCGAGAGAAGATTGAGCATTGAGAATAAATTCATTTGTGTTTCTCTTAAGGTGGCTTGCAGATTGGTAACGACATAGTGTCGGTCAAATCGTCGTCTCCTCGGCTTCCAGTCGGCGCGCTACTGCAATAGGTACGGGTGGCTTTCCTTCACTGCAGAACTTGCCTTACGCCCTGCGCAGCGGCTATTCGGAATCAAGACAGTGAGTTCGAAATCTTCCTTCCTTCCTTTCTTCTCTAGAGGCTCCCAACTGATAGAACTAGATCACTGGATCTGCTCCCTAGACTAGGAAACTATCACGTTTCCCGTTGGGCAAAAGGCTTCTCGGCTACCCTTCCTAAGCTGGTGAGCTCAAGTGCGATTTGTGCTAAGCCACACAGGCACCCATCTACATTCAATCGCCATGCCATTTTTTCATCGGTCGGGTAGAAAGTTCATTGGACAATCATTGCTTTTCAGAATACGAACTCGATTTTTCGGAGACAACAAGACCTTGAATCACCTGCTGATTCGAAAATGCCAGACAGCTGCACAGATACTGCAGCTCCGAGCATGAAGTGTTGCTCATTGATCGGTGTTTCCGTCTTCCACCTCTCTCCTCCTCTTTGAAGGCGACTGATGATCCAGAATATCGCTGTGGACAATTTTCAGGCGGCAGCAATACACTTGATTAAGCAGGAGCCAAAGGATGCCAAAACTTGCAGAGGCATGCTGACTGACTATGAGGAGCTGGCTTCAACCCAGTGGCTGCTGTCCTGGGACTCCGCATAATAAAGCACCCGATCCTTGCATTCCTCGAACACTGCAGCAGATTCACGGTCCACTTTTCGGAGGCCTTTCACAATCATCCCAACGATGGGTCACCGTGCGAGGTTCTGGCACAATGCGGCCTCACGCCCGACATCGCAGCCAAAGACATGAAGATGGGTGTCCATGGCATGGAAGAGTTCTTCACAACGTGGGTGTATCGGCCGGGAGGAATGGATAGCGATGGGAGGCAATGTCGCTGGAACTGGAGACCTTCGACAATCCTCCGGCCCTCCGAATCGGTCGAAACATGCAGGAGTCCTTCATTCAGACACAACATTGAATGGAGATCTCGTCACCACACGTTGGGGCAGTCCGTAATGGAATCGCTTGGGATACCTGTCCTATTCGATATTAGTATTCAGGCCGGGACTTGAATCGATATGTACTTCCATTTGATATCTGAGGGCGGGTTATGGGAAGGCGGGAAGTACGAATCTCAAGATGGGAGAATTCTAGGTCACTTGCCCTTTTCGTTGAAACGGACAAATCTGAGACACAGGTATCTCATCTGAGACCTAGAATTTCTCTCATTTGACAGGTAACCAATGCTCTTTTAAACACAAACTTCCCGGTCATCCCCTCTTAGTGAAATCCAGCGATCGACTCTGCGCCTCACGGACTATAAATTTGAGGAGCTTGAGAACTTCGGGACGCCTAGACTCCCATAAGTCCTTGCTAGGAACAAGACAAATATCTGAATTCATAATCTGTTGCTCCAAAGAAATACGAATACGTGTTAACATGAAGGCATAGGCACCCGGCAAATGTACCACGACAGACCCCTCCAAACAATTCTCCTTAACGCAAAACGCCAATACGGGTCTCAGTAGCGAACACAAATATCTCCATTTACGATAATGAACTAAAGGCTTACAATGCCACGTCAAGCAATCGCCTCCTTTGAGGTTGACCTAATTTTCACTGAGAATTGTGTACGTATTACCATATTGTGTCCGGCATGCCAGGACGGCCAAGTACCAAGCTTTGCAAAATTGAAGACCCAGCTAAGACATGTGGCAGTCTCTTGTTATTGCCTTTAGATACCAGAGCTCGACCGTGACGAGGGACACGTTAGGATTGCTGCCTTGGAAGCCAGCTCGAAGGCCACGTCAACCCGCGACTGTGATGCCTGCTTGACAAGTATAGTTTCTCGGTGCCTGGTGGGAAAGCCGGACCAAATATTGCTCCTCTTCGTGACGCGACACGTCACTAGAGGCAACGGAAACAATATGGCAGAACTGTCCTCATCAGACAGTTGGAGATAAAATCTAAGCTGGCGTCGTGTCTTAGAGGTGGGATTTCAGCACGAAAAGTCCATGACTCTCTAGTTTGCCGAGGGTTTGACTCGCATTTCTCCTGGTGACAGAGGCACGTCTCGGAAGCAATTAAGATCCCTGTCTCAGAGCTCGACGAACGGGCCTGCTGGTGAGCCGAGCACACGACGCATGACGTATTTGGGGCTTATCGATTGCTCACGGCACAGGCGGGAAGGCGCACACTAGGTGGGATTCGCCGGATGCAGGTGAGACCCCTTCTCTTTCCAGTCCATGTTTATCCGTGCGCCAAATCATATGAAGCTGCAAGCACGGTCACCAGCATCTACAGACCTCGGGAGTATGATGGGGTGTGCTGACGGTGGGAGATGAGACAGTAAATATACATTATTTGTCTGGGACAAGAGAATCAACAGACGGCTCAAGGCAAACAAATAACAGAGGAACGGCTTCAGGCGGCCCAGGTCCCCCCGCGTTCCACGAGCTGCAGGCAGGGTCCAGGGCAGCTGCTTTGTCCTCGTGCCGCTGACGGGTCCGTGGATGAGCCCCACGCTCCCATGAACGCGCCCCTCCATCCGTTTGGGGTTGCCTTTGAATTGTTGTCTATCACCTCCCCTTCCTCTCTTTCCCCCGACATCGACTCGCATCTGCATACACAAACCTAAGGCCCCATCACTGGCGCTCATGATCAGTGACCATGTTCGACATATTCGCGAAACTCCTGTCGTCCATCACCTCCTTCCTCTTCCCCTTGTTCGCCTCCTACAAGGCGCTCAAGACCTCCGACCCGGCCCAGCTCACACCATGGCTCATGTACTGGGTCGTGCTGGCGTGCGCCCTCCTGGTTGAGAGCTGGACAGAATGGTTCCTGGTGTGGTGCGTTCCCCAGAAGACCTGCAGACCCATCGTCACGATCTGGGGGGTTCTAACCAGCTGCTGTGCACAGGGTCCCGTTGTACTCGTACATCCGCCTCCTCTTCCTCCTGTACCTCGTACTGCCTCAGACCCAAGGCGCGCGCGTCATCTACACAACCTACATCCACCCCTACCTAGAGGAAAATGAATCCCAGATCGAGGAGCTTATCGCCACAACCCACGACAAGATGAAGGCCGCGGGCATCGCCTACCTCAAGCGCGCCATCGAGGCTTTCAGGACCCAGGTGCTCGGGCTGCCGCCCAACCCGGAGGCGCAACAGGCAGATAGCAACGTTCCCGCGTCGCAGCGCCCGCGCAGCTACACCCAGGCACTGCTGGACAGGTTCCAGCTCCCACAGGCCCAGTGGTCCGGTAACACCGGCAGCACCGCGGGGCAGGACTTCTACTCCTTCCTCTCCAACGCTGTCAACGCAGCCACGGCCGCCGTCGTCACTGCCGACAACAACACAACCGCGGGTTCGGGCAGGAAAGCAGCATCCGCGTCGAGGGGCCCGGGCGTCGGGGCGTTTCCCACGGGCGACCTGTCTGCGTCCGGGACGCTCGTGCCGCCCAACATCCAGGGTAACGCCGACAAGATGACCTTCCTCGCCGCGCAGCGTGAGCGGCTCAACTACGTCCTCAGCGCGCTTGACCGCGAGGCCGCGCAGCTGAGATCCGGGGCAGCGGCAACGCCGGCCAGCGAGAAAGAGATCAGCCTCGAGGGTTTACAGCCCGGCGGCGGCAGCGGCGAGAGGCCGACGACGTCGTCTAGCGGGAAAAGCACGGGCGGCCTGAGCAAGAGCCGTAGCGAGGTTGACTTTGAGAAGATCGAGGCCGAGAGCGGCGCCGAGGACAACACTCAGGAGTCGGCACAGGCTACGCCGGCCCCGTCGGGCGGCTCGTGGTTGCCCTGGCAGTGGAGTGCGTCGTCGTCGGATGCAGGGAAGAACAAATCCGAGTAGAAAGCATCTTTGCTACCAACTCATGTGGCGCTTTGCGGGTTTTGTTTTTATTGTACAAGAAGAGGAATTCGGGTTCATGGCATTACATGGTCAACTGGTAGACTATAGCGAGGCAACCCAGCAACTGTCAGACCTCTGATCTGAGGCTTGCTATACACTGACCAC
Source organism: Diaporthe ampelina (assembly GCA_023522825.1). NCBI lineage: Eukaryota > Fungi > Ascomycota > Sordariomycetes > Diaporthales > Diaporthaceae > Diaporthe > Diaporthe ampelina. Next base: position 251,341 of record JAMFTM010000345.1, read on the forward strand.
GTCTGTGGCCTTCCTCTTGGCCCTCCCAATTCATCTATAGAGGGGCGTGTATTCGAGGCCCCGGTCTAATTCTCCACCGTATATCTGTAATGTACAAACGGGACCAGCCAATCCTACACTCTGGTCTCACAAATATTCTCTGCGAGTGCTCGCTTAGCGTAGGGTATCTTCCAACGACGCCACACATATCGAGAGCCAACCACTCATTCCTCCATCCTCCAGCATGCAGAGTTGACCCACGGGCTCTGGGTAGCCTCTTCGTGGTCTGCCCCGCCCCTCATCAGCACGTCCATCCTGAAAGACTTGTGCCACCCAATATCCATGCTCAGCTCCTCTTAAAGGGATAGGCTGGATCGTCGCCCTTGCGCACCCATGTCTGCCTCTTCTTCTTGGTGACGACGTGCTCAACCCAGATCTCCTGGGCCCACTTCTTCTTAAAGTCGCGGATGTACCGGGGGTCCCACAGCTCGGATGCGATGCCCAGGTCCTTGCAGCAGCGCATCAGGGCATTGGACTTGCAGCCCTCGCCGGCGGTGGCGATGCCGTCGTCGGCGAAGAATTGACACTCGCCGCGTGCTTGTGCTATGAATCTGGAGGGGGAGACATTGAACGTTAGTCCTCAGGCACTCGTGATACCTCGGGGCGTCCCTAAGGAGATTCCAGGGCAATCTCGCGAGAAGCAGAGTAAGGCTCACCTCCCGTGCACAAGTAGCGCATACTCCCTCGTGACAACCTTCTCGCCGACCATCAGCTCCCCGCGGGGCGCCATGCCCCACCCGCCGGGGCCGAACGCCTGGTTCAGGATGCGGCGGTACTTGATCTCGGGTAGATATATAATTCCGTCGGGCTTGATCTCGACGTCCTCGAAGGGGATTGGCTTCATGAGAACGGCGGCGACCTCGGGCGAGAAGGGGACCGTCGACAGGCCGTGGAAGGAGCTGGACCAGTCGATGCCGTTGCCGCCGAAGGCCGGGTCGCCCTGGCCGCCGTTGGCTGTCTGCGAGAAGGCCGGTGAGGGCGGCGCCTCGGGGATGGCGCCCATGCCCTGGGGCCGCGCATATGGGGCGGATGGTACTGGGTTCGTCTGGGACTCGGCGAAGGGGGTGTTGGCGTTCTTTGCGGCCGAGGAGGAGGAGGAGGCGCTGGGCTTCCCTGCTGAGTTGTTGTTGTTACCGTTGGTTCTGCTATTGCTCGCCGCCGCCGTGCTCGTGGTGGCCGATCGCTTGTATGGTGTCTGTGTAGGCGCCGGTCTCGACCTCGCGCTCGTGGTGGCGGCTCTGCGTGCCTCGAACGGCAGTGTCTGCGAGGGCTCTGCTGTGCTGGCTAGGCGGAGGCCCCGGCTGCCGGTGAGCCTTAGTGGGCGCATGGCCGATGATATTATTCGTGTCATGGTGGAGGTGAGGGGCTGTAGTTCTGGTGGACAGATAGTGGCCTACAGGAGTAGGTAGGGTAGGCACAAAAGTAGAAGAGGTGGTAGTCCCGAGATGCTGGGAACTTTTTGGAGAGGGTCTGCAGGTGGAGGCGACATGGGAGCTCGAATGCAGCGGCTGGGTTTGCAGTGGCCGGGAGGCAGGGGTCCAGAGGTCCAGAGGTCCAGAGCGCCGAGCGTCTGCAGGGGTCTGGCGCATCATGGACTTCAGATGTCGTTGAGTTCTGGTCACTATTGGACGTTCCTGTGCTGGCGATACAGCCAGTTCAAATGGATTAAAGTGGTATTGAGAGGAGATGTAAGACTTTTTTTTCTGAACACTTTTGCGCGCGTATGTCTATTCCGCAGTCTTGTCTGCATCTTGTGTCGAGGTCCTCTGGTCATTGCCGTGAGCCTTCCAACAGCGCTTGAATGTCTCCATCTGCAGCAGTCCAACGTAAATTGAGGTTAGCGAATGGCCTCCTCCTATCATTGTACTAAGTCAGGAACTTGCCTCGTCCTTGCATTGCCTCCAGTCCTTCTTCTCAAAGTAACAGTCGGTCATCTTCATGTTCTCCTCTGCCCATGGGGCCGTGTGCGTCAGTCTCCCGGATTCACGACTCTGTTCAGCACTGCTCCAGAACTGGACGGAATGCAATTACCTGCACAGCCGGTGCTGAAGATGCGTTTGTCCCTGCAGCAAGGCTGAGTATTAGCGGCATGTTCGCGGCAGTTGGGATTGGACCGCCAGTGAAGATGGTCTGAGAGGCGCGAGATTCCAAAAGTCCGAGTGGTGGACGGCTTGGCCCTCGTCTGAAGAAATGCCTCAGCAGGCCTGGTTGAAAACATAAATTTGACTCACCACTCATCTGGCTCGTCGTCTTCTTCCACTGGCTGTACCACGGACGCCTTGGGCTCCTCTTTCGACGTGTTGCTGCTCATCTCGAAGCGGGTGTGTGCTGATGTGTTGAGAAGACGGGCGTTGAATTTTGGTGGTGCCACGGCCGGGACGGATTGATCTCTTCCTCTCACTCACTCACTCGCCGCAGCCATACACAACCCACCATGGCACCACAACGCAAGCTCAATGTCCTGGTCTACACAGGTCTGCCGCCCACACTCTGGTTTCTTATATCCGCGACATATTCCTCGCTACCAACTTAGGACTGACACATCTCTCAGGCACCGGCACAACTGTCGCCTCGGTCAGGCAGTGCATCTACACCCTGCGCCGTCTGCTCTCCCCAAACTATGCAGTCATCGCCCTGACCGAGTCCGCCCTCCTCAAGGAGCCCTGGCCGCCCACTGCAGCCCTCCTCGTCATACCTGGTGGCGCAGACCTCAACTACTGCCGCGTGCTCAATGGCCCTGGCAACCGCATCATCACCGACTTTGTCCGCCGCCTCGGCGGTGCTTACCTCGGCTTCTGCGCTGGCGGCTACTACGGCTGCGCCCGCTGCGAGTTCGAGGTCGGCAACCCTGACAAGGCCATGGAGGTCATCGGGAGCCGAGAGCTCAAGTTCTTCCCCGGAACCTGCCGGGGCGGCGCCTTCAAGGGTTTCAAGTATGCCAGCGAGAGTGGCGCCAGGTCCGCCAGGCTCAAGGTCCACAAGGACGCTCTTGCCGGCGCAGGCGAGTCGCCAGAGACCTTCCGCTCCTACTACAACGGCGGTGGTGTCTTTGTTGACGCTGCCGAGATGAAGGACGAGGGCGTGGAGGTCCTGGCTAGCTTCGAGGACGACGTGGACGTGGATGGTGGGTCGGGAAAGGCTGCTGTGGTGTACCGCAAACTTGGGAACGGAGGCGTTATCCTGACTGGTCCTCACCCGGAATTTGCAGCGGTCAACCTTGAGCCACACCCTGATATCGACGGCTATGATCAATTGATCAAGTCCTTGGCCGAGGATGACGACCACCGGACCAATTTCCTCAAAGCTTGCTTGAACAAGCTCGGTCTCCAGGTTAGCCACGAGGGCTCATCAGTGCCGTCCCTGTCGAAACTCCACCTCTCAGCCCTGGACCCTCAGGATGCCGGCGGGCTTGTCACCTCATTCAGTGATATCATCACCCGAGATGACGAAAATGAGGAATTAATCAAGGACGGTAACGACTCCTTTCACATTGAGCATCCAGACTCGCGTTGGTCTGTAAATGAACTCCGTGACGCACTGCAATCAGCCCATGTCAACGACAAGGATGGTAATACAGGCAAATATGACCCTGCAAGAGCAACTGGAATCGATGGCCTCATAGACTACAACAAGGTGCTCAAGACCATCGTTCCACACGAGTCGTCCTGGCCAGAGCCAAAGGAGACGCCATATTTCAACCACCACGACTACTACGCCTCACTCCAAGAATTCCGCCGCCGCGAGACCGAGTCCTACGAGTGGGGCGACGCCTTCATGTACGGCGAGGTTGTCACCAGCACCAACACGCTGCTCGAGAAGAACCCAAAACTCCTCTCCAAGCTGCCGAACGGCTTCACCCTGGCGGCGACGACGCAGATCGCTGGCCGCGGGCGCGGGACCAACGTGTGGATCGCCCCGCCGGGGTGCATGATCTTTTCAACCGTCATCAACCACCCGGCGCACATCAGCGCCAACAGGCCCGTGGTCTTCATCCAGTACCTAGCAGCAATCGCCATCGCCGAGGCGGTCCGCAGTTACGACGGCAACCCGAAAGGCCCCTACTCCGACCTGCCCGTCAAGCTGAAATGGCCCAACGACATATACGCGCAGGATCCGTCGGACCCGTACAGCACCTCTGGTGGCGAGAAAGACGGTGTGAAGCCAAACTACGTCAAGATAGGTGGAATCCTGACCAATTGCGCGTACAGCAACGGCAACTACCAGATGGTGGTCGGCATCGGCATCAACACCACGAATGGGAAGCCGACGACCTCGCTCGACAACATCCTCTCTGCATTTTCTGAGCGGAAGAACCTGCCGCCTTTCCGCATCGAGAGGCTGCTCGCCCGCATCATCACCAGGCTTGAAACCCTCTACCGCGAGTTTGTCCGGGGCGGTTTCACCAGGGAGATGGAGGAGCGATACTACGGCGCGTGGCTGCACTCGGGCCAGGAGGTCACGCTCGAGGCTGAGGGTGGGGTGCGAGCAAAGGTCGTTGGCATCACGAGGGACTGGGGACTGCTGAGGGCGCAGGAGATTGGAATTGATGGGAGAGTTACGAGTCGTGTGTGGACGCTGCAGAGTGATGAGAACAGCTTTGATTTCTGGAAGGGCCTGGTGAAGAGGAAGACGTAGACCAACGTGAATGGCGAACTAGTCTGCATCGTAACCCGCTTGCGGCTTGGGCCGGTAAGTGATTCATATAAATCGATCCAATATATGTACTCCGTACAGCGCCAAATTCTAAAAATCACATCAAATACTTTTGTGTGGCCCGTGTTGGAAGGAATCCTGGCGTTTTGACTTGATCGCTTAATGTGTCAGTGAAACCCTCCTTTAGTTACCCCTCAATAGAGGCTGATTCTTGAGCATAAGAAAACCCCACAGTTCTGCAGCATCCATTTTCTTTCCTGGACATCGACGGGTCTGCGATGCTGCAAACACCACAACTGCACGAATCCTTGCCGCAGCTGCGATGAATGATGTCTGGGAGATCGAATATCAGTACACACCTCTCACCGCGCAGCAGCTTCGACTTCTTAGACCCATCTGTTCCCATGATTACGATGATCTACGTTTCGAGATAAGCCACGTGTCCAGGAAATTCTCCCAGCATTATACTGCTATTTCGTATACTTGGGGTGACCAAGAGCCAACTAAGACTATCCGGCTCAACGGCAGGCTGTTTTACGTCCGACCAAACCTCTTGTCCTGTTTGTACTACCTGTCACGAGCCCGGCGGCATATCCAGGAATGGGACTGGATCTGGGTAGACGCTATATGTATCAATCAACAGGATGACCAAGAAAAGTCTGAGCAGGTTGCGCTGATGGATTCAACATACTCCGAAGCCCAAGTAGTTTCTCTATGGCTGGGCCTAGCGCCGATATCCCCCTATCTACAAGATTTGCTTCCCAGCCAGGAAGAGTTCGACAATGGGAATATTATCACCTTCGAAGACGGGTCATTCTTCTGGGACGACCACCTTGACGAACTGCTGAACAGGCCCTACTGGTCACGTTTCTGGGTCATCCAAGAGTTCCTGCGCGCACGAGATATACACTATTATTGCAGCGATAACATCACCACATCAGATCGGCTCTACGAACTGCTCACAAGGACGACCGGAACAACCTATGGCACCAGCTCAGCCCTCGATAAGAACTTCAACAACACTCTGGATGCCTCGGCACAGCAATACAAGGCGGCATCTCTCATCCTAGCGCGCAACATGCATATGTTCCCAGAACTGGGCTCATCACTGTACGACCTCCTTCTTCGGCACCGACGCTCCCAGTGTAAGGACCGCCGAGATCGTGTTTTCGCCCTCTTGAGCCTTGTTGGGGCTGAAGAGCACAAGTTACTGTCAAGATTCCTCCCAAATTACTCCTTGAGCCACGATCAAGTGGCTGTGATCGCACTGGCACACATTGTGAATTATCAGAGACTCGACCATGTGGGGATCACTGTGGATTATGACGCCATTTTCCAAGCTTTAGGCCTGGAGGGTGGGAGGGCGGCTGGGAAACGCATGTTGGCCCGAGCAAAGGAGTTTGACTATTATGGTGACTGGACTTCCGTGGATATCGCTAGGACCATGGATGTTCAAGAAGCCCTTGTGGGACAGTATGGAACTTTCAATGATAACACTGACCATTTGTTTGCACCTTTCGGTGGCAACTTGGTAGGGCCTGAAGACGAAAGGCATCAGAAACGTCCAACAACCAAATCACTTGGTTTAATGGCCTTGTTAGGATTGGCCGGTATACTAGCAGTCAAATTCATAAGATCTAAGCAGATTTAGATGAAATGAAAGCCAGAGAAACGGAATTTGAACCCAGAGAGCGCATCAGATTTATCAATTCATTGACTTCTATTTACGTACTATAGGATCTGTGTGGGAATAGTTGTCCAACACTGTGAATAAGTGAGTCCACATCGCAATCGAATAAACATCTTCTTCTCTGGTCGAATGTGAATTAAATACTCAGACTGATGCTCTGTATTTCTCCATACACAGATTCATGATAGCCCTCGGGCATGGAGCTACGGGCTTGGACTGGTCTCGCGATGTGGAGATTGCCTATTTCTTCAGGACAGTGGGGGATACAAAGGGGTGAGTCTTTAGTAATGACAGGAAGGTAATCCTTACTACTATATTGGCGAGTCAGGAGGGAGGATGGCCGATTGGCACTGACGTATCTGAGGAGGCGCTGGTCGGAGCCCAGATGTACGATACAGTAGCACTGTATCTGCAGGCTGGATCATTTAGACAAGAGCAGGTACCATTCTACCGCTTTGTATCACAACCATTTCTGATAGAACCAGCTACCTAGGGAGGCATTCAGTCCCGATTTGGCTGGAATAAAAGCCCAATGTCCACATTCGCGGACGATCGTCCTGCCAGAGCAGGGCATGAATGGCTGCGGAGAACTGCCGACGCCAAATAAAAGCAACGGAATCTATTGATATTGCGGCTGCATAGAGATGCCCGCACTCATTTAGCCAGAAAGCCTCCCCAGGGCTCTGTAGTCAAAGGGCATTCCATGCCATAGTAGTGGTAGAAAGAAGACTGCAGAACGACGCCAGTTCGGTGGTTCGTTTGGGCCGCTCTCGACGCTATAAATCGGAGGATATCCCCATGACTTCCTTGTCAGTATCTGAGCGCTCCCTAGTCACTAACTTACATACTTTCACCATGACATGGTCTTATATCTACGTTGCAGCCCTGCTCCTAGGCGCAATTCAGACTGCTTCGGCAGCCTGTGACCGCGCAACCCTTCAGAATGTGACTAACAGCTACATAGCTGCACAAACATCTGGGTCGCTGACCCCGATATCTGGCTTCATCAATGGCACCGATTACCGGGAAAATTTCAAAGCCTCTACCATCTCAAGCGGAATCCTGAGCCAGGCCCTGAAGATTGACCATAACCGCACCACACTCGACACGACTCAGTGCGCTTCATATTCCGAGCTCATCGTCGCCAACTCAGCACACCCCTACGTGATAGGCACCCAACTATACCTCTCCAACACTACTACGACTCCGGAGGGTCCCCTCATATCTAAGATTGACACACTCGTGACAGACCAAGGTGACTGGCTCTTCAACGCCACGGGTACTCTGTATTGGGCGTCGCGGGAGGATTGGGGACCCATCGCGACAGCCAGCCGGGACTCACGCAAGACAATCCAAGCTGCAGCAGATGCATACCTCGACTACTTCAGGGACAAGAGTGTGGTCGTGCCATGGGGCACGCCGTGTGCTAGATTGGAGGGTGGCTCTTACACCGGAAAGGGTGCGGCCACGGACTCTTGCAATGTTGGCGTGCCGAACAATATCAACTTAACTGATAGGAGGTACATCATAGATGAAGAGATCGGGGAGGTGGATGTTTTCTTAAGCTTCGTGGGCAATCCGGACAGTCACGAGTTCCGGGTTGAAGGGGGCAAACTGAGATTCGTACATACTTTGACTGTCATGCAGTAAAGCCCCAGCACAGTTTCCTTCACTTGAGCGTTTGAAAAGGGGAGCAAGATAGGGTTAAATAGTAATGACGGAAGTTTGGCAGGAAATCAAACCTCTGGTTCGAAAGTTGGTTGCCCAGGTGTATTGGCTCAGTTGTAACATGCTGCGACGCTCATGGTATTGTTCTGTTGCGATCCAGTGCGGCACGAGGCTGGGCCCATGTGCCCACTAACTGTGCCTTTCTCTACTCATATCGGTATTTCTTTTTGTAAGCGCCGAGTATTTGAGCAGTTATCACTGTACGGAGGGATCGTACGCCTCCAGGATGTGTATGGATTAAGAACGAAACCACTCTTTTTCGGAACCTAAGTTAGTTTCACATCACATTGGCTCCCTGGGCCAATTTTCATACACACCACATGGAAGGAAATTCTAGACGTGAAGGATCTTTTATGTTCCATATGGTCGTCTCTATAAATCACACTCCATCAGATTTTCATGTATTGTGCATTCCAAATCAACATCGCCTCTGCTGGTAGAGATATCTCGACTTTGTCCAAGGTTTGGGTTGGCTGTGCGGGTATCATGACTTCTATTAATTATAGGCTGTATTCTTTTTGACCATTTGTCCATCCAGATTTTCTGAACGAGAGACACAAAGTTCCCTACACCTCTCCTCACAGCAGTGCGGCTATCTGAGCCGCCATTGCCTGCGCACCGGCAAGTGTCATATTAGACGTAGGTGGCTGCCATCCAAGCTCGATCGGCAGCCTCTCGTTCTCAAAGAGGTACTTGATAAATGCAGCGTTTCCGTTGCCCTCGACTTGGTCCCCAAACGCAGAAAGAATCAAGCTGTACTCCACCAGCGATGCTGCGTTGCCGGAGGCCGCGTCAAACTCGGGGTTCGTGGCCGCACCGTATTCAAAGCGTGCATTTCTCTCAGCAGCGGCTACGGCGAACTAAGAATCACAGAATATTAGCATGGACCCGGCACACTGAATCACACAATTCCTACTCACAGTGATAACTTCGTTATCTCCCCAGTTAGCCAGAGTTCTTGCCCACGCCTGGTCATTAAATGAGAGGTTGTCGCCCCAGTAGGAATCATTCCTTGACATTGACCCATCATGCTCAAGGACATGAGGGTTGTGTTGCTTGAGGTCGTCCAGGTTGAAAGTTGACGGGTTGCCAGTTGTGGAAGTCTGGAAGGCCAGGCTACCAAACGCCCGCGTGGAGTCACCTTCGACGGTGAAACCCTTGTAAAGTGCGTCGACGAGCACTTCCATGGTGATGCCCTTGCCGTCGCGCGGCAGGAGTCCGTGGTTGGCGAGGGCGTTCAGGGCTGGGCACGGGGCCCGGACATCTGTATCTGTTGGCGTTTGAAAGGGGTATGTCGTCTCGTCCAGGGCAGCGCTGAAGGGGATTAGGGCAGCTGCCGTGGCGAGGAAAAAGGATTTCAAAGAAGGCATGATAAATATTGTACCGCTGAAATCTAGTGAAGAAAGTAATGAACGAAAGTCAGCAAGTTGCGACAAAACTGAATATGCAATCAGCGCACGTCGGAAGATGTCAATTTATACTCCAGGGCAGTGTTGCCCCAGTGTCGTGAACCACGCCGTCCTTCATATAGGCGTTCGTCCGTTGAGGCCCCGGCCCCCTGTCCAAATTCAGCCGACTGTCCGAAGATGATAGATCAGCCCCGTGGGGACACATGCCAAGCTTTACGTCGCCGGAAGATCCTTCAAGCACAGGGTAGGCACGAAGACGGAAAGGGGCCATTGCCCCAGCTTGCCGCTGCTAGTAGCAAATAGTAGGCTGCCCATTTCTAACCCATGCTGTGGATCATATTTCGGCTCCCTGAGGACTGCATAAAAAGCAGAGGTGCCACTATGCGGCGACTCATGGCCGCGGCGCAGGGTGCGGCGCAAGAGTCTTATCGTAGTTACTAAGTAGCCTCCTTGTCCATAATTTCCTCCAGACCAGTGCATCGCCTAATAATGAACCGGGGACCAAGGTGACAAGAACAGGCTAAGCCCCTTTACTATTCTTCGGAGTCCGCAGAATGTGACATTCCTATTTTCGCCTTCTACCACACCCTCGGGTCCTCCGTGCTAGGGTATGATTTTATGCCGCTCTCAAGTCCAAGAAGTGATCGAGGGTGATAAGGGACGTTGATTGACGGGTAGAGGCTGCGAAGGGAGCGTTCCGACTCTTGACAGATTCGGACGCCAAATGGCCCCGGGGGACCAAGAGTCAGCCTAGCAGCTGACATTGGCTTGGGAACTGGCCGGCTCTGGAGAGGTTGTGCATCTCCAGAGGTGGTTTCGGAGAGGGCTCTCTCTAATGATTACGAGGAACTGTCGGACTGGACCTGGGTAAGGAAAATTCATGCATTGAAAAAGCCATGAAATCAACTCACTCGAAAGCAGTTAACTGCGGAACGGGTAACCGTGTCCGATTCGCTATCCTCGATTCATTGGGCATCTTTCTGATTCAAGGTCGCAGAGCATGTCTTGTGGAATTTTCTCGAGTCAAGCAACAAGAATGAAACAAGAAAGTTTTGATGATATCAGGTCAGCCTCATTACTTGTCCAAGTGGGTGTGCTTTGAGGACGTCACAAGGTCGCGAAAGCTTAAAGGCGGTGATAGGCTTACAAGGGTCAACTGGTATTTGAAAGGCCAAGGTTATTATGGACTAGACCCTGTGATGGCGTAGCGTAGCATTACACCACTCTCCACTGTCAGTGTACAGTGGATCCCGAAACCGAGCCTCAGAGGTCAATTTTCTCGGGCCGGACGTTGGGGAAGCAGTCGGAAACGCTGGTCGACCAAATATTAAGACATCAATACCGCGGAAGCAAGCCAAGTGTGTGCCTAGGTAAAGTGAACACTAGGGGCTTGGAGTCTACTTGCCGGAATATGATCCACAACTGCCATCACCACATGTGCAATGTCAGAGGTCGTGAAAGCTTAATCAATCATCACAAGTGATCGAGCCGGCGGTGCCTAGGCACCGGCACGATCGACGCTAGGTTTTATACCTGTCTAGCCGTGATAAAGACGCAAGCACGATCGGGAAGACTTCCGGAACCTTTACTTCGACGCATATATCGTCAAATTCGTGGTGGGACGAATACAGACTGGGCCAATGATGAGTTTAATATAACTTAGTCAGCCCGCAAGAACGAACCTGAACTTGGGTACTTATTGTCGACGTCGCCCCGAAGTCCTGAACTCTGCTCATGTCCACGGTACCGATTGTTTCAAGCCCTCGGGCCAGCATGCTGCCCCAGCCCTGGACCTTCCGTGCTGGATTGGGACTTACACACTGCCGAGCTTTGCTTTGCGAGTGCATGCATCAACACAGACAGTGATGGGATCTGACACAACAGAGGTTCAGGAAAATCCCCACTACTCCCTCAGAACGTAGCCTCAAGTCGAGCGCCAGACGCGCTTTGGCGCGATTCAGCTTTGTGTTAGTAGATCCCGCGGCAACCAGCAGCGCGATGGTTCCTATGGCGGCTGGGCGTTGGCATGTGCAATTCCCAGCTACGATTGCAGTCATCAATGTCACTTTCGTTGCTGGCCGGGCTGTCCAGCGGAGGACGGGGAATCAGTGGCGAATTTGTCCCATCAACGTGTCGCAGCTGCAGCTGTCATGATAAAGTTTCCTGGGACCCGAGGTCCCGGGGAAGCGGTGCGGCTGAAAATATCGGGGAGGTCGGGCAGCATGCTGCATACACTGACCAGGACTGTCGAACTCTCAGCCAAGCACAGACGGCTCTGTGGTTACTGCCAAGGCGGATGGAGACGTTGGGACTATGCGAGGACCGAAGGTTGGTCTGAAGTCCTGCATTGTCCCTATCAATTTCCCACATGGAGAAGTTTTTCCTCGATCGCGCGCTGTAGCTAATGCGGCAATTCGCATTTCTCTTTCGAGTCTGGTCTGCCGGCCTGATTGAAAGGCCGGTCCGTTTGCTTCACACCACCACGCCTATCACCTGCATGTTTCCGTCCCAATATTCGAACGATGGTTTGTTTGATTTTCTCGATTGAGTCTGACCGTAAGACCTCGGCCATAATTGTGACTGTCCAGATGTCACTTGATTATCTGTGACACGATACTCGTGTTCCCCTTAGAACTGTTATTCGCCACCCGAGCACTGTGTCTCTTGTTCTGGTTCAGCGTTTCGTTGCCTTCCTTGCACAACACAACACAATGCCTTTGGGCACACAATGTTCCTCGCATGCGTGCTCTACGCCCTCGCAGTCTGTCTTGATCCGGCTGTATGCGTGACCAGCAATCCGTTGTTTTCTTTTGAGATATCTCACACAAATACACCTGAACCGAATACGATCGACGGAGGGAGCGGTGGAGGTGAAGAGCGCCTGGGAGTGAACAAACTTGTCTTTGAAGGAAAACAGAAGGGTACTTGGGGTCCTTTGCGAGATGTGCTTCCTGTACAGGCAGCACTCCTGCCAACAGCACCTTCGAACAAAGTAATCTCAAGCTCCGTTGTTGCCAGGCTCTTACCGAAGTCCACACCCACCGCGATTCCCACACCATCTCGATTTCTTCAAGCGATTGAACTGGTGGACTATGGTGCAACAGGCAGCATAGTCACAGAAACACCCTTGCTAAGGACACAGTTACGAAGAGGCTCGCCGGCCAATGCTACTGCGTCCCCACGTCTAACGACCACAATTAGGGCGACAACAACAGTCTACGTCGACCCTGACGACTGCACTGAAACTTCGACACCAGCAGCTGCAATGGCGCGATATTCCATTCCTGTATCAGACGCCGGGCAAAAAGGAGGTATTGCAGGTGGCACAGTCGGCGCCGTGCTTCTAGTGGCCGTCCTTACTCTGTTCTGTTACAGGCGTGTACGGCGGAGGACACGAAACAGCAGGGGATTTATGAGCCTTTCCGACCCGGGCTCCACAACCGATGATGCCGAGCGCGGCATGGTCGCCCACGGGGGCCTTTTTGGCACGGACGACAAGACAGCCAGCGCCGCTGAGAGCTTCGCGACGGAGGCGCCGCAGATCTCAGACCCCTCGGTCGTCACGACCACGTCTGCACAGGTCCCAATATGTTTCCGGCCGTCCCGGCGCATCATCAGCCGATACCCCAGCCTCCCGGTGACACCGAGGGCCAGCGTCCGGCTCTCTGACTACCTCAACCCGGTCATCCGCGAAACTGTCCTGCTGCCTCGGCCCCTAAGGCTGGCGGGCAGGGCGGCGCTGGTGCGAAGCCAGTCATGGCAGGCCGTACCGCGCAAACAAGCAGCACGAGACGACTCCGTCATGCACCACGACGGCAGCAGCGGCTGGAGGAGCGGGATCCAGAGCGGCAGCGGGAATAGGAGCAGGAGCAGGAGCATGACCGCGACCAACAGCAGCAGCATGTACAGCTCTGATGAGACATTCGACTTTGCCGAGTACGTGACAATCGGGGCGCGGACGTCGCGGGGCACCGGCACAGCCACACAGCGCGCGAGTGGGACGACGGACGCGTCGGGCCTGCGGAGCACGCTGGCCAACTTCCCCCGGCCGCCGCCCTACACGTTCTCCCACGGGGACGGGAGGGGTCTGGGGACGAGCTGGCGCGAGAGCTTTGTGTTTTCGACGCCAGATGACGAGGTGCTGTTGGCGTTTCCTAAGCTCGCGAGACAGATAGGAGAGGGTAGTTAGGCCCTAGCTGCAATGGCTATTGGGGGCACTGAGTCTGTGTGTAATGGTTGGTTACTGCGATGGCGGACATACATACACGGCGATGGCGGGACGGGTAAATATATACATCGGAACAACCTCAAGGTCTAAAGGTCAGTTTGTCAAAGGTCAGCGTTAGCCAGGCGTACGTATTCTTCAAAATTGGTGGTCAAAACCGGCAGGGCAGGAGTTTGGTTCTCTTGTGACTTATGGGAAGTGAATCTGGAGTACATTGGCTGGTATGCACATGGTGACCTATGAAGCCGCAGTGGCACAATATAGATAGCCCCACATGCACATACACATATGTTCCATAATGGAGATGACTGCAGCTGTTCTGGTATTAGGTTTTCCCGGGGGCGGGTGAGAGATCTTATGTGTGAGTGATGAGGTATTATTGGTGGTCCCAGGTCCTGCCATGGATCTATCTATCTGGCTGTCGACAGTGGGACAACATCCCGGCAATCAGCCTCCATATTTGATCTCCATAGGAACCTTGTATGGTTGGCTTGGGTGCCTTACCACAGTTATTTGCTTGACACCATTCGGGCTCATCTTGACTCTGTTGGGCTCGGGGACTGACTCCTCGACGAGACCCTCAGCTGTCGTGGCTGCTCGCACGCCTGCAAGCCTGCATGCAGCCATCCATATGCTCTGGGCTGGCGGGGCTGGCTGACAGGCTCGTTGCCCCTGTCCTCGCCCCTTGACCCTGGGCTGCAGATGCAGCTGCATCGCAGACGCAGCAGCAGCAGGTGCAGGTGCAGGTGCACTGCCCGCTGGCAAGTTGAGGATGGAGTGGCCGAAGAGGCGTCTGGCGACTGTGGTTGTCGACATCGTCGTCTGTTTCAAGAGGGTGGGCGCCAACGGTCAGGCACGCCGGCTGGTTGATTGGCCGGCGGCTCGCTGGATTGAAACAGAAACGATTGTGCCATTGGCCACAATGTGTTTAGAATGCGGCCGAGACCCCAGAGCCGCTGCAGGATGTGGGGCCGCCAGGGCGGGTGGGCCCTGGAAGACCCCAGCTGGCGCGTATTGCTACTCCTGGCTTGTCCTGGGTGAGCTCACGACAGCCAATGGTCCCGTGGGCGGTCATGCCTCACAGTTTCCATTGTCCTGCTTCTTTCATGTCTTTGTTCATGAGGCCTCGGGACCCCACGCAGCCCATTGTCGTTGGGTTTTGGGGTCCCGGGTTTGCATCTCGTACAGATATATCTGACCCGTTTCAGTGCTTCTTGTTGGTGGTTCATCTTCAAAGGGTGTCTTGTGCCTCGTCCATATTTGAAGGCTTACACGCCTCTGCCGGCCCACTCTTGTCTTCATTTCTCTCGAGTATTTCTCCTTCAACTTCACCATTCGGACAACACAGCGAAGACCGCTCTCTTTTTCATTTCGCCAATCCTTCTCCTTATTTCATTCTTGATACCCCTCGTCTTTTCATATTTCACGCACACTTTTTCTTTGGATAGCCGGTCTACCAACACTCAAAATGAATCAAGACTACCACAATAGCCACCCATTCAATACAGGCCTTCAGCATGATGCCACGCGAGGCTCGGACGCATCAAGTCATGCCACGGCCTACTCAGATAATAAAGGGTCACAAGCGATACCGTCCTCCAAAACCTACATGTTCAGGATGTTCCGGCTCGGTACTTCGATAGCGCTCACAATCGCCGTCCTGGTCCTCACACTCATCATCCTCATTTCCGGAAGGCATGGCGGTGGGAGCAATGACCTCTCGCTAGTAAAAGTAAGCCATGGGTCTAGATGGTGGATATACAACGCCCCGGCTTTTTTTGCTAACCCTACTTCCAGATCGACATGACCAACTTTGCTCGCTTCAACCCTCCTCAGATCAATCTTGTGGACTCCAACGATGCTACCAAGACCCGAAGAGGCGTTTTCGATGACATTGGAGACAAGGTCGGTGATGCCGTGGGTTCAGTTGAAACCTTTGCTTCGGGCGCCGCGTCAAAGGTCGAGTCGGCGGTCGGGGCCGTTGCCACAGCCGCCGAGGCCAAGGCTGACGAGATCATCGGCGAGATTGGCGACGCGCTTGACGACCTCGAGAATGCCGTCACGGGCCTCATGGAGAAAATCCTCGGTACCATCCAGGACGCCCTGAACAAGTGGCTAAAGGAGGCTGCCAATGCCCTCGGGGACATCGATATCCCAAGGACCATGTCGCTGCACCTGACGACGTACTGCAGCGGCAACGACACCCTCACCGGCTCCAACTCGACCGACTCGAACTCCACCTCCATGTCGTGCACACGCCTCTTTTCGTCAGGCGAGAGCTCCTTCAACGAGACTGAAAATAATGGCACCATCTTCGGCTTCCAGCCCGGCGCGGTCCTCGCCAAGGCCCTGGGCGTCTTCTACGTGCCCGAGGGCGCGCAGCTCGCCATCCGTGAGCCCGTCGACAACGGCGTCAACACCGTCGACCGCCTGGTCCACAAGGCCGGCGCAGAGCTCTCCTCCTGGACCGTCAACCTGCTCTTCATCCCCATCGTCGTCGTGTACGTCATGGCCACTTTCTTCGGCTTCCTGCTGCTGATCATCCTGGTCGCCGCCACCTACCGATGCTTCAAGGACCATGGGGCCATAGAACCTGAGATTTTCGGCCTTTGCGGCATATTCGCCGCCGCCGCCGCCTTCTTCCTGCTGCTGGGAAGCATCATCCTGACGGTAATCGGTCTCGTGGCGTATGTCGTGGGCCTCGGCGCCGGCGTCGTCGATATCACCGTCGAGTCAAGCTCGCAGCTCAAGTGGATGTCCTGGGCGGCCTTTATCATGATGGCCCTGCTGGCTATTGCGCTCAAGGTGCAGGAATTTGTGGGGAACGTCAAGATCTGGGTCGGACTTTTGATAACGATCTTTACGGGTAAAACCAAGGCAACAAGGAAACCCGACCCGGAGAAGAGTGGTTACTAATGGCACCCCTACTAAGGCGCTCTGATTTCTCCCGCAGATAGCAGGTCCTACTCTGGCTTATGGAACTAATACTGAAATAATAGAATAAACATTTGGCAAAAGTCATCAAGCTCATGAGAGTTCAGAAAGTAATTATGATAAGATGATATATCATGCTCTTGTGTATATCATTGACCTCAGGGATGTAATTCCGAAGCATTCATCGCATGGGACATCGTAGAGATCTGACCTCTCCTGACATGATGATTGAATGAATTTTGGAGCCAAGATTAGATCTTGCTGCCGGTGCAGTCTATTGTAATTGCTTGCGCAGCAGCAACAACTTGGACGTGGCCAGGCTTGAGCCGAGATAAATTATTCTCGCCCGAATTCTGGGGTTATAGAAAGAAACTTCCAAACTTTCTAGACTCTATGTCCTGTTTATGATGGTGCTGCCACTCTACCCGGTCCAGCCTCCGGGGCATGTCAGCCACTCAAATGTGCAGATTCTCAGCCCCCCCCCCTTGCCTCCAGCTCACCAATGCATCTCGCAGTACTGCCACAAGCCTCTGCCTAGCAGCTATTTAACACCTACAGGACTAGTGGCTCGGTTCGGAATCCATCATCGCCTAGCCTCTTAGGACCACAGTCTTTCAATCGCCCAATCTCTCCTTCATAGTTCCTCTATTTACCACCCACAGACACCACTTACACACTATAAAGCCTAAATTTCATCTCAGGTAGCAGAATCACAGAGATATTGACTATCTCATAGCAGAGTTCCAAGAACTAACTCATATTCATTCATATGGGCTCAGTGGAAAGAATTATTGCCAAGCCTCAAACGCATGCCTCCATATCTTGAGCAACAATCATTATAACGAGTCTCCCACTCGTTTCTACAAGCATAACCTAAAAAAGTAGCTTGAGCGGTTGCACGAACCACATTTCAGGGTGGGAGGTACAACACTCTCTTCTACTACCATTGAGTCCAACCGTATAAAATCCCTCCGAACGATCCCTGGCCATGGACCCAATCTCAGCACTAAGTCTCGTTGCAAACATTTTCACGGTCATCAGCTTCACTGGCGAGGTTCTCTCAACTGCTACACAAATAAAGGAAAAGGGGAGCACCGAACGCCATGGCGAACTATTTTTGCTGAGCCAGGATCTTCAGACGACGGCTGGACGACTTCACGACTCAATCAAGGATGCGTTGGGTGAGGAGAAACTTAGGCACGATGAGGCCGACAGAGAGATCATCAAGCTCGCATCTAAGGCGGTAACAACAGCATCACATGTCTCTGATTTAGTAGGAAAAGTCCGGCCCAAAGACCTAGGAATACTACATGTTATCAAGAAGACAGGACTTGCGTTCTTGCACAAACGTGAGATCAATGAGGCAAAGCACAGACTAAAGGATATTCGTGACCAGCTCAACTTCCAGGTCGTCATCAGTCTGAGGGACAAGTTGGACGCACAGTCAACTTTGAGCAGTGACGCATTCATGGCTTTAGATGGAAACACGAGGAATATCACTAAAGGGTTCCTTGAGAGCCAGGCCGGTCTCAATGCCATCCTTTGCGCCCAGCTGGACAGCAGCCAACAGGCCGCGAGGCGACACGAGGAGATTATGGCCAGCCTTGGCAAGCGCGAGTCCAGAGGTCAAGATTCCATTATTCAAAAAGAACCGAGTTCCAAGAAGCTGATTTAGAATATGGACCACGCATTTCGAAGCTCACTATAGTATCCGACTATGGAGGAGCGGGAGCAAGGAATATAGTTCCCTCACCAAGGTACACTTGATTAGGTGTTCCAAAAGAGCCCGAGGGGAAAGACAGTACCCTGGGACGATTTCAACAGTTTCGTGAGAAAGGGCTGCGGTACATATTGGATTACCAGAAAAGCAGGATCGGGGAAGAGCACACTTATAAAGTACATCAATACGAGTCCCAAGCTGGATGATGCCTTGGCTGAGTGGGCGGCAGGCCGCCACATGTTCAAGGCCTCATTCTACTTCTATTATCTCGGCACAGACATGCAAAAGTCGGAAATGGGACTACTTAGGTCTCTTGTGCTGACACTTCTGAGCACCTCACAAAAGAAGACAGAGACTGTATTTTGGCGCGGCGAAGAGCAGAGGTTCTTCACTCATCTCGGATCTCAAAAGCTCGCATTAGACACAGAGCGTATCAAGACTGCGTTCCCTGAGCGCTTCGAATCAATGCAACTATCATCCAAGCGGCCAGTCTCCTTCGAACCGAGCCGTAATGAGCTATTGTTGGCCCTGAACAGGATATTTCAACACTCGCCGGACGCGCGCTTCTTCCTCTCGATCGACGGGCTCGACGAATATGACGCTTTAAGTTCCAAGATGAGCGATCTCGCAGAAATACTCAAGGCAATATGCCAGCGGGAAAACGTCAAGGCCGTCATATCCAGCCGCCCTTGGGCCGTGTTCGAGGACGCATTCGCCGCCAGTCCACGGCTGCGGCTCCACCAGCTGACTCACGAGGACATCAGTTTCTATGTGAGCGACAAGATGGAGCATGACAAGCGGATGCAGAGGCTTCTAAAGTCCCATCCTGAGGAGTCAAACGCCTTGATGGAAGAGATCGTTGAAGCATCTGCGGGCGTCTTCCTCTGGGTACGTCTCGTCGTTCAGAGTCTACTGGAAGGTCTCATGAACAGAGATCATGTTGCCGACTTGCAGCTGCGCCTGCGTAATCTTCCGACTGACTTGGACGAGCTCTACCAGGTGATGTTGAAGCGGGTCCCAGACACGTATCGGCGCCAAACATCAAAATTGCTGGAGCTTGCTTACTATGGAACTCGAGATAAATGGAATCTGAGCCTGTTCGGACTACACTTCGCATATGAATTGGGCGAGGAGGCTGTTCTCAAGGCACCGATTGAACCTCTTCCGTCAGAAGAGTCGGCTTGCGCGACTGAGTCGATGGAGAGAATCCTGCAGAGTCGGTGCTTAGGCTTCGTCGAGGTGGTTCCGCTGGACACGACATGGCTGGCGTATGGCCCTGACGTGTTTGATACCAGGAGCAAACACATAAACGCCGTCCGATTCATACACCGCTCAGCAGTTGAGTTCCTTCGGTCTGTCTGACCCCCTTCACCTTTGTCAAGTTACTTACATCTTCCGTTCCTTTTTCACAAAGACCGTCCCGAGCCTTCTGTAAATATGTTATTGGACTGTACATATGCTAATCTTAGCCTTCGTGATTAAAAGGCAACCAGAGACGTGGTCCAAGTATATCCTGGACTGGAAGGAGACATCATTTGAGCCATCTCTCGCCTTACTCTGTTCGGCAATCCATACACTGAAAAGGCTCCAGTTGGACAAAACAATGGATTCGGTCGGAACGATCAGATCAATGGCGCTCTATGCCGGGTGTAGGGCGCTTGATGCAGAACAGCTGACCAAGAAAGCCTCTCCAACACTGCTGCTTGAAATGGACAGGGTGATGGACATCCAGGTCAACCGCCCTGATGTGCGAGGGCTTCTGAGCACCGGCAGCGGATCACAGCGTGCCTGCTTGTTATGCAAAGTTGTACACAACGGGCGCTGTTCTTCCCATTGGTCGAAGCTGTGCTTCGAGTTCAGTCCACGATCAAGAAGGACCTTCTTGTCCTTCGCCGCCTCTCTGCAGCTCCGCTACTTCATACAGCATCAAATTGCCTGTCATGGGCCGAAAATTGTCAACCAGGAGCCGGACTCGCTGTTGGCTTACGTGGAAGAGGCTGGAAATGTCGACCCCGAACTTGTCAAGTTCCTCAGAGGCCTGTCGAGAAGGGCGACGTTCTCTAAGGAAAGAGTTTTGCGAATTTGGTCAAGCAAGAAGTCCAGAAAAAGGGGCCCAGTCGGCCAACCACTTATCTCACCAGGAGCGTAAGATAATGTGTCGCGTGTTCTGAATTTTCCAGACTTTCCATGCAGCCCTGTATCGACTTACCTCTTAATCAAACGGTGGAGACTTAGTCAGAATATTCTCTCATCATATACAGAATAGAAACGGAACCAGATTCTCTCATCGAAAACCTGGAAGGGGATTCTTTCGTAGACTGGCGTAGACGATGCTGGGTTGATGGGTGGCCGATTTAACGGTCATTTCGAAAGAGAAAAGGCATCGACTAAATACTGGTGGGTAGTGCAGTAATCAAAATAGCTTCGCGCACACCAGTGTAGAATATTGTAAGATGCGCCACCATGTAATGCCTTACTTCCGAAGCGTCTCTCTTGCAACCGCCTCTCGTAGACTCATAATATACACCAGATTCTATGACACATTGACAGCACAACTGTCTTGCCCTGGGGGCCGGCAAAGCGACCCCTTCGCATGCGCCTGAAACCCACACCAAATAAACGCCTTGCAATGTCGAGTGAAGATGTGTGATATATGCAGCTGATGCCAGCGGAGCATCCACTGGTGCTGGCAAGTTAGAAGCGTGGGCTCCGCCGGCTTCGCCCCCGAACAGCCTCTTCGAATACCCTGCTTTGTTGAAACCTGAGTCGAGGGGTGGTGTGGTTGGAATCGTCGATGAGTGAGGAACCGTGTGATTATCGCCGGGCGAGTAAGCTGGCGGCGTATGAATGCCACCTTCTCAGGGCAGACCGTCGCGGCGGCTGCGCATTCTGCGTCCTTAAGACCGCACTCCAGGCCTCCCGCAAACGCCTCGGGACTTCCCTCCATCATCATTTGTCCTTGTAGATGTTCGGCTTCCACCCCTCCTTCACCTCTTGCTCGTGGGCCATATTCTCCTGTGCGGGCTTGATCTCGGCCTCAAGGCGCTCGCGCGCTCTTAAAATCTTGCTCTGCAGGTAGAAACTGCCGCCCTTCTGCGGGTCGTTGGCGTCAAACAGGCGCTTGAAACGCTCCGTGATCTCTTCGACGTCTGCCTTGCCGCCTTGTGGCGGTTTCACGTTGAGGATCTTAACGGCTTCCTCCAGCGTCATGCCCGAGGACAGATTGGCACGACCCGAGGCATTGCCTGCTTTTTGTTGTGCCCTTTGGTAGCTCGACGAGGCGGATGCTTGCTTGTAGGCTTCAGCAAAGGCGCGACCGACGACTCGGCTGCCGATGAATATGACTTGGGTTATGAGACGGTAAGCCTGGCAGAGGATTAGGCTGTTAGCAACAGTGCTTCCACGATGTGCGCGACGGTCAGGGAATGGACCAGCCATCATGTCATGCGACAGACTCGGGCTATGCGACGCTCACCATTTTGAAGTGCGACCCGGCTCGGCGCTAGTCGAATCTCTGCAAATCACGATGCTCTGACGGTCTTCTCGCTTCGTGAGGCGCGAAGTTCATGCAGCGCTTCAAGCTTGACGGTGCAAGGAAGACGTGGTATTCAGAGGTCGGGTCGTGGTGTCATGGACGGACGGCAGGAACGCGGATCAGGAAAATTCGCTGACGGGAACTAAGACGGAACTCGAAGCTCTCTCTACGGCGTATGGTTCCCGGAGGCGACAGGGAGTGGAAATTTTGCCGATCATCGGGCCGTCGATTGATTTTGGTCCAGTCTTGCCTGCCGCGAAACCACAACTGCAGCTAAGCTCCTGCCTTGATCCGGCACTGGTCTTGCTTGGGGTGACTTGGGGTGACAAGGAACAGCTGTTCATGCCCGCCAAAGCCAGCTGGCCCCTGACGGGAACAAGGGACATTTTGGAAGCCTGCATCATTTCGTATTTGCTCCTCCAACCAACCACAACAACGTCAACACCAACACACCACACCACACCACAGATTACCCCACGCCCGCAAGCACGAAACAGCTCTAGCATATCTGTCTTTACTGCTATATCTTCCGCATTCAGCTCTATTTCGCGTCGAACAGCGTACAAACCACCAGCGAGCCCGTCGTCCCACGCCAGCCGACGTCGATAGCTCCGAGACCCATCTCCTGCTTCCTGCCTGCGACATCGTCACGCGGCCTCAAAACATGTCCCAGTTCGGCTACGGGGCACAGCCCCAGGGCAACCCAGCTTACGCCCCCCAATCCGCCCAGAACCTCCAGTTCTACCCTTCACAATACGCACCCGCCGACGTCTCGGGCCATGCGACACCCTCACAGGCTTCATACGGCGGCTATGGTGTGTCCTCCGGCGCTGGTAACTACGGCTTCGGCGCGCCTGCGGCGAGTGTATCCGGGCGCATGGGCGAGTCGGGGGGCTTAAGGACGGGCTGGATCGCCGCCTTCTCGACTGAGGGATACGAGGGCGAGCCGCCTTTACTCGAGGAGCTGGGTGTCAACTTCTCCCACATACAGGCCAAGGTGCGTTCCTGCGGTGTCAAGATGGCGGCGGGACACCAAGCCGGATCGAATCATGAACAATCAGCTAACCTCTTTCGCTTTCATCTCCGCAGACGCTCGCCGTGCTCAACCCCTTCCGCCGCATCGACCAACATCTGATGGACGACAGCGACCTGGGCGGGCCGATCCTGTTCGCGGGCCTGTTCGGTTTCTTCCTCCTCTTCTCGGGCAACCTGCACTTCGGCTACATCTACGGCCTCGCCGCGCTGGGCTCGATATCGCTGCATTTCATCATCTCGCTGATGACACCCCTCGAGGACGCCGGCGATGCCTCCCAGGCCACGCCCTATGGCGGCCACCAACCCGGCCAGCCTCCGTCAGCCCACGGTGGCATGCACACCAACGAGCTGTCCTCCACCCTCACCTACTTCCGTAGCGCCTCAGTCCTGGGCTACTGCCTGCTTCCCCTGACCGTCACCAGTCTGCTGGGCATCGTCATGCCCATGGACACGCCTCTCGGGATCGTCATGACCTCCGCTGCCATCATGTGGTGCACGTACAGTGCCTCGGGTATTTTCTGCGCCGTGGGCAGGATGCGCGGCATGAGGGGCCTCGTAGCATATCCCCTGGCGCTCTTCTACGTGGGCTTTGGTATCATGAGCATCTTCTCTAGCCGTAAGTACCAATCCTCTGCCAACCAAAGCTTCAGGACACCGTGATTCCATGATTATGCACGGCGGCAGATCCGCTAACACACACTAGGAGGCAGTGGTAACATGGCAAAGATCGTGGCTGGCGGTGTTTCATGAGCTGTCCTATTTTCAAGTTGTACTCTCTAGACAACAGCGGCCTCGGTTGGCCCGAATGTAGACCATTGTTCATCAAATATGCACGCCTCGACGCCGTGAACCCTATCGTCATTTCCTGTGCTTCCCTGCCATTCGCCTCCGGGCCTTTCCTTCCGTTCCGTCCATTTGCTATCAAATGTAGCAGTCCAAATCCCTTCCCTAAGATAAAGCCCTTTCCCTGCGTCAAATTTGAGACGCAAACGCGTATGCCCTTGGCGTGGGGCCAGGTTTTTCGCCCCTCTCGCTAAATACTCGTACAATGCGAGGTTCACTAGACTTCTTTTCCCAACAAACTTAAATTGCAATGAGTGTCAAAATGACAGGAAAGCCTTGCGGCGTCCTCATAGATGCACCAATAGACAGGCGCACAGTAAGAATAGAAGTGATGACATTGTCCTCAGGCATTCTCGTGGATGCTTGTCAATACTGAAAACTGCCCTCCAGCCCCGGCAGACAGGATCTTCCTGTCGCGAATGGCGGTGTTGTCGATCAGCGTGGGTACCTCAACGTCGTCTTCCTGGTCGCCCTGGCCGGTCTGGTAGTTGGCCGAGAACCCCCAGGAATAGGCCTTGCCGTCCTGTGTGATGGCGAAGGAGTTGTCTATCCCGCAGGCGACCGACACGACGTTGTCGAAGCCCTCGTGTTCCGTGGGGACCGTCAGAATGCGGGGCTTCCCGTGTTCGTCGTAGACAGTGTTGTCCGGGTTGAATTTGTCGGCCGCCAGCCCGGTCTGCTTGCCGTCTATGCGGCCCCAGACCAGGAGCTTGCCGTCATCGCTGCAGGCGACGGAGTGGTGCTCGCCGCCGGCGATCTCGCCGATGCTGTAGTCAGCGAGGGACTCGACGAGGGTGGGCTCAAGGACTGTGCCCCCGTCCTCGCCGACGTGCTCGTCGAGACCAAGCTCTCCGTAGTTGTTTAGGCCCCACGCGTACAGACGCCCGAGGTCGTCAATGGCGAAGCTGTGATAGGAGCCGCAGGCGATTTTGACAATCTTGATACCGCGCTTGAACGAAAGGCCGCCGGGTCGCAGGGCAGAGGCCACCATGTCGCGCTGGACAACACGACGACCAAGCTGGTTCATCTCAGGAGCACCCCACGTCTGGACCTTGCCCTTTCTATCGAGGGTTATGACGTGGTTGTTGCCGGCAACAATATCCACAATGTTCTTGGATTCCGAGAGGAGTACAGGCTCAAATTGCACCAGGGTATCCTTGGTGAAGCCGAGAATACCAT
Source organism: Diaporthe ampelina (assembly GCA_023522825.1). Lineage (NCBI taxonomy): Eukaryota > Fungi > Ascomycota > Sordariomycetes > Diaporthales > Diaporthaceae > Diaporthe > Diaporthe ampelina. Next base: position 276,331 of record JAMFTM010000345.1, read on the forward strand.
CGGAAGACTGTATGTGGTTAGTTAACTTGTTGTCAAGACTGGAAAGATGAAAAGCTCACTCGAAATGTACCCCATCCGTAAAGGCGACCGTGCTCGGTCAAAGCAAACGAGGCGCTGTCACTGGCGACGACCTTGGTGAACTTGGTCCCCTCGACAATGTTCTTTGTGTCGACCTCCGTAGGAGTGCACTCGAGAGGGTTCAAAGACTCGAAGCCATTCTGGTTGTCCTCATTATCCTCGGCGTCGGCGTCACGAAGGCCGCCATCCCAGGCAGTATCGCGACCAAGGGCGCCTTGGTCATTGACACCCCAGGTAAGAATCTTGTTGTCCTTGGTGAGGGCGACAGAGTGCATTCCGCCGCAGGCAATCTGGACCACGCCAACGTCCTCGGCAGACAACAGCGGATGCAGTCGGGGCCGCTTCACGTTGACGGGCTTCTTTCCGTCAATCCTCTTGTTGCCTAGGCCGAGCTCGCCAGACTCGCCGGCGCCAAAGATGAAGACATCGAGTGACTGGGTTGGTGCAAAGTTGATCTGAACACCGAGCTGAAACTTGACAGACGGGTCCTTTTTGGAGTCCTTCTTGACATCCTTCTTCACTTGGCCGGCCTTAGAGGCTGTGGGTTTCTTGGCGGATGCAGCAGCCTCTGTGGCAGCCGGTCTGCGCCTGGGCCTCACGGGCTCCACCGCATCAACCCCTTGGTCATCCTGGCCGCCTCGATCGCTGTGGTCGTCTTGCTCGTCCACCTTCCGGGTCTTTCGTACTCTTCTGTTGGCATCAGCGGTAGCCTTCCGCTTTGAGCTGCCAGGGTCCGTCTTGACCTTCTTCTTGGCAGTGCGGGTCGCAACGGGCTCTACCTCGTCGTCCTCGATGGATGACGACCTGCGCTTTCGAGACGTATTGGCCTTGGTGGGTTTGGTCGAGGATGACTTTGCAGTCTCTTCCGGAGCATGTCCCGGCAGGCCTTGGTACTGGCCTGAGGACTCGGGCGGGATCTCGCCCGGTAACGTGGGCCGGTGACCAGCTTTTGGTCCAGCAGCGGTGGCGGCAGCGGTATTCGCAATGGATGATTTCTTCTGCGACTTCTTGGTAGACGGTGCCGCGCCTGAATCTGTAGGCTTCTCTGAAGTGGCAGATGTTGCCTTGGTCGTGGCTGCTTTCTTCTCGGCTTTCTTCACAGATGAGGGCGTCAAAGTTGGCCGATTTGAGGAAGCAGATGCTTTGGCGCTGCTCGTGGCTTTCGAAGCAGCATCTTTCTTCTGAGCCTTGGGGGTGGCCGCCTTGCTGGCTGTCGACTTGGGAGCTGTAGCTTGGGAGGCCGGCTTCTTATTGGGGCGAGCGGCGGGAGTGCTGCCCTCCTCCACCTTGGGTGCGCCCTTTCTCGGCGGCATCTCGAGTAGTCGGTTGTTGGCTTTCACCAAGACAGAGTGAGCGAGTGACGGTAGGATAGACCGCGGTGTTATGTCTGGCTGCCCGTTCAGAACAGAGGGATGGGTCGTGATTACTGTCGGTGATTGAAAGAAAGAAAGAAAAAAAGAAAGAAAGGCGAGGGTAGGCAGTCGGGAAGTGATAGCTGCGAGTTGGGAGCTTGGAGGCGCTCTGGATGCGGTCGCGTAACAAAACAAAAGGGCATCGATCGCGACCCTGGATCGGCCTGGAGCTCCCCGTTTTAAGCCTAGCGAGCAACGGGAACAAGGACAGGGCCCGCAACCGTCTGTCTATTCAGGCATTGCTAGCCCCACCAATTGGCCAATGACGTCTGTTCGAGGCCTATTCAGGCAACCTCACCACAATGGCTAACAGGGGATGCAGGTCATTCACTTATTGTGTGAATGGCACAATGCATTCGCAACACAAACTCGTCAAGTTCACCCAACTTGTGGCTTTCAAACACTCGCTTTCACTGGGTGCCTAACTTCCTTGCAAGGGCTGTAGATTTGCAGAACAACGGAGCTGACGCATTGTTTGCTTCCCCTCGACCGAGTGCTCGTACTGAAGTAAGTGCCAGCAAGACAGGGAGCCCCCACTTATGTATACCGAGTACTCCAGGCAATCGGGCAGGAATGTACTATTTGGGGGAAGGGATTTGGTTATGTATCTTCTCATCCAGGCTATACCGAACCAGGTCGCACGCAAATCAGATGGCGGAATCTCGCCGGTGCGCCTGTTCGTCAGATTCCCCAGCAGGTGGCCATCCCGACGCTGCTTCTGTCCCCTCAAAACCCCGAACAAAGCAAGCGCCTCTTCTCTATAGCAAGCCCTTCCATTGTTTTAGCACTACTCCAATCAGGTTGCAGGCCCATCCACGGTCGTCTGCAATCGACGGGGCCCACCCAACCTCCACCAACAGCCCTCCTGCAACGCCGCATTCAGCTGGTTAAGACCAAAAGGCTCGTGCTTGCGTAACATTGTGGCACTCTCGAAGTCGACCAAGTTTCTCGTCACTGGGTGTTCGCGCCCGGAAGGCCCAGCAACACATGATCGATGTTGCGGCCTTCTGGAATTAGCTTTTCAGAAAGAACAGTAATCTTGGTGGATGTTCTCCGTACCGGTGGGCATGCTCTTCTCCAGGGACGGAAGAACAACCGTGATGCTCTCAAGTCCGGGTAGGCAAAGCGAAGCATAGAAACGATCTCCATCGTTGTTCAGGAGAAGTTTGCCCAACGCCGGCCCGCGAGGCACGCTACGCTGGCCGCACATGACATCTTCAGTCAACATGTCGTACTAGAAATCAGCTAGAAACGCGACGTGGCGGATCTTGAGCATCGAGCTGTGGGGCATCGTGATCAAATAGTAGTAATTATCCACGTAGAGAACGTCAGTCGAGGGGTTGTAGTCGCGGGCCTTGCGGAATTGGCCACATCGGCGGACCACTTCCCGCGACTCGTGGCAGACGTGTCCCAGCGAGGCATCCTCAAAAGCGACTAGGCTGATTTCAGTGAGGGGTGAACCGGTTGAGCCTCGGGGCTCAACAATGTAAAAGATTGGCTTCTGGTCGTCGTGCAGGGGTCCGTCCATAAAAAGTGCATCGTTGAGAGCGTACCCCCAGACTTAAAGGTGAAGCTCAGCCGGGAGCTGCTGAAATCGGTGGGAAACCATCTTCCTCACCACTGTTAGTTACAATGAGAAGCTCGAAACTAAGGGATTTGCTGGAGATTTGCAAGGCAAATGTGTGTCCAGGTACGAAGCGGTGGAATTCTGTGCAAAGGACGAATTCCTGTACAAAAGCAGTTCAAAATGCCACAACCTTGATGTGAAACAATTCAGGCTATGACAAACTACTGCCTACCTAGATACCCACTTAGGTAGATATAATGATAAGCTCACAGTTGTCGGGTGAACCATGCAGCCTAAGAAGCAGGCCGACATACTGGTACTTAAGTAACTGCTTTAAGGTGGGACAGGCTTGAACCACAAACTCCTCATTTGCACGCAAAATTCATGAGGTCCAAGATGTAGTTCCATTAATTTCGGATTGATGGATGTTTTTCCTGAGGCCTCTGCTCATTTGTCACACTACTCCAGAGTATCAGCTGGTATCCGAAGGTACTACCTACCCAAACACCTAGGTAGGTAGCAAGCATCTTTCCACTTGCATGTCCAGTGATGAGCAGAATCATCAGCACAAAGATATGCCATGATAACCAGTCCACAAACAGTATGTAATAGGCATTTGGTGCTTTTTTTTGCATTTTAGACCTTTCTCTTTAGAGAAATTGAGCATCATAGGTAGTAAGGAGTGTCTCTGCATGCTCTCTGTCATTTACATGGATTATTGTCTTGCACATTACGTGTTAGTTAAGATACTCAGTGCGATAAGAGTGATACTAGAGACAACACCCTCGAATTTTGCTTGAAATGATGAAATTTTGACTGGTACTGTGTCTTTCTAAGAGAAGAAAAGAAGAAAGGAGAAAAAGGTTTGATGGAACTGAAGATCCATGGATGTCAACACGTACAGCCTCAAGAGCAAAAGGGGGTCTGTGCACAGGCTGGCACCAGTGAGGCATACCAGCCAGCACCTGGGCATGCACAGCACTTTGCACCCACCACAGTTGCTACTTGTTTTTACCGTTTGTCCTCAGATAATCTTTTTCGTAATCTTAATGGGAAGAATTCAATGAGCATTCTTTTCTGCACTTGGCTCTAGATCGCAGCCTGTGATCATAAGTGGCACATCATCATGAGCCAGGTGCAAACCTTGGAAGGCATTGTTGTGAGTTAGTTCATCATGTTGACCTGTACTTAGACAATGAAAAGCTGGCCAGGCTTATCTGGTCCGTTTAAGAACTCGTAATGATGTATTTCTCTCATTCTAGCATACCCAAAAATTCTAGTATCCCAGTGATATCACCAGTCTGGCCGCCGTGGGCTCCAACCATGTCGGTGGGGCAGCTCAACGACCTTGGGACTCATCCACGCCCTTGGAAGGCACAATGTGAGCAGATCGCCGCGGTGACCAAGACCTGGATTGCAACTGCATTCTGCTTCCCTGCATATAGTCGGCCCTCTCTGTTGTCGGGGTTAACTCCTGCCTTGGAGTGCAACAACTGGCCAGAGAAAGAGCTACTCAACCCAGGTCTCAATTCTGCCACCTTGCAAGGCGACCTAGCCAGACTTCAAACTTCAACCTCTCCAGCCTACCCGTTGTTTACACAGGTGAAACCTGCAAATTCTTCAAGACACATACTGCAAGACAAGACAGGTCAACATGCCGAATCCACACCCTAAGCCCGGGCAGGCCACAGCCAAATGCGCGCACCCCGAGCACCCTTCTCCGACTGTCATGGTCAAGATAAACACTATTCACGATCAATGCCAAGGCCTCTGGGACTTTGAGCGTGCCGAGGTGAACGAGAATCTCCCATGCGGTAAGTTTACCACCAACCAGGCCAAGATTTGCCCAGATAATTCACCTCGAAGCGTTCTTGAGAGCGTCAAGTCAAATTTTACAGCTTGAGACTGATCCACAGCAGAAATGCAAGATGGACAGGTCATCCTTGACCTGGCTCGAATCACGGCGGATGACCTCATTGACGAGATTGACACGATCATTGAACATGGCGGTTTCCACGGTCTAGAACACGATGATGATGTCACCTATGCCTACCTTTCGTTTGAATACGTCTTCTACGACGACGGCAGGGCACCTATATCTCTGGAGGACATCCCTGACTGGGAGCTGCGCCGAGTTCTTGCTGGGGGCGAGGGCTACGTTGAGGTGGTATGGGATTTCTAGGTGCCCATTTGGCTCATACCAGGAGGGAGAAAACAATCAACTATGGAAGCGTTGATTGCTGGATAGGAAGTTCTAGAAAGGTCAAAAGAATAACTCCGACGTGAAAGGACTGTGCACATGATAGTATGCTTGTTTGTTTGCACAGCATGACCCTACTTCGCGTGGGTAAACACTCCTTGAGGGCGATATTCCCTTCTACGTGGCATTTCATGCTTAGTGGGCTTTCGGTGGAGTAAATTCTGTAATAAGGCAATTCGTTCACATTGTCAATAGAGGAAAAAGGATTGCTCTCGGCCACACCCATTCAGATTCCTATAAACGAACAATCACTTCGTAGATCAGACAGGATCACAAATCATCGGACGAAAGACTCTAAATATACGATGCCTCATGTACAGTCACTGCCATGATGGCGTGCCTCCAAACCTCCACAGTTCTTGCTCAACAGGAGCTCCTATTTGGCTGGCACTGCCTCAACTAGCTGCCCATGATCTACGGAGAAACCTGGAGCCGTGTTCTTCGCCACATCACCCATCCAAATTTCCACATGTGCCCACGGTTACTTTCAAATTATCTTTTAAGCACCTCCTCCTGATTGAGACATTATTCCGCAACCCATGAAATGGCCAAATCAACTGACCGTCCTCGAAGAGCGGTCTACGATTCCGTGATACCATTTGGAAGATACGTTAGTACAGCGGCGTTTGCATATGTGTTTGAATTTCCATGTATCTCTACAGATGGCTAAGTACTATTGTACATTTTCGGCAACGTGCAGTCAATCTTTCAGATCACATACTTAAACTTCCATGAAGATTAATGGGAATAAAATGATACTAGCTGGCTGGTGTAAACGTTGTCTTTCCGAAAGTAAACAGTAATTCGCGGTCCCATTATACTGAAATCAAACCCCTGTCCCTGTCAAAGACTACAATACAGGAATGCGTCAACAGACAAATTACTCCTGGGACACACCACTGAATTATAGCAACACAAGGGAAGTCTGGGAAATACTAGTATGTCGAGATATGAACCACAATCATTTCCGTGTTCTTAGGCTGTGAATCCACCCATGAAATGAGGGCATAGACAGGCTTCCCAGATAGTCCAAAGCTTGATGCCACACGTCAAAAACCCTTCCCCGCAGAAGTCGTAGCCTTAATAGGACGAATACCCATATTTGCGCTGGTCAAGATACTAAAAATAATCTGCAAGATCGATACTCTCGGGCGTGCATGCGGAAATTCGCGCACCATCATAGTCTTATATCCGCATACTAGACTCTGGCTTCGAACCTCCACGGAGCTTGAAATGTTCCAAAGCGCTGGCCAACTTTTGAGCTTCATTCAGACTAGATCTGCTTGGTCCTGTCATAGAACTGCAACGTCCAAGTAGGAATGACGTTGGCAAGTGTTGTGTTTTTTTTTATGTCGAGCTTCGCTACTCATTCGTCAAGACACTTGGAGGTGGCACTGAATGAACTTGCCCATTCACTTACATATAAATTCAGTTACACCTATCCCACCCCTCAGAATTGATGGCCCCTTCAAACGCGCCGATCATTCCATCGTAGAACTTGTCTATAGCTTGGGACGAGTTGTCGGTCCCTGTCCAGATAACCCCATCCCGGAGGGGAAATAGAACTTGCCGTAGGTTTTCGGCAAGCACTTTGAGGGAATGCAATTCGGGAGGAAATTCCTCCAAAACAGTCTGAAAGCCGTCCTGGCCCATGTCAAATGATTCGCATACTGCTAATTCGTCCTAGTCGCCCTTGCTCCATTGCCGGAGCTTGCTCGAATCCGGGGGATCTTCCGTGTGGTTCGTTATGATTGTCCAATGATTGTCCAGAGGAAGACGTAAAGGAAGGACTCTAGGTCATGACAGTAAGTGTGAGGCTCACCCTTCAGATCGCCAATGGCCATGAAGGGCCTGGTTCCGGTATTGCCAGGCTCAACTTCTTCTCCATCGGCGAGCTCTATTGCAGAGTCGAGATCTATCATGACACCTCTAGGCTTTCCTTCATCTTGGCCATCCAGAATGGTCATGTTGCCCGGAGATACATCTTTATGAAGGATGTTAGCGTCACGATAGAATGATCGATGACACTTGATAGCATCACGAAATACATGAAGTATTCCGAGACAGACCGAAAGGTGTGGACAGGTCTGCCGACAGGAGAAGTGACGACGCAGTCAAGGACATGATTTTGGAAGTATTTATCGATCTTCTCCGTATGCTCGACAAGTCCATCAGTATTGCAAGTAGTATCCTATTGTTGGCCCACGAGACTTCCATGTCTCTTGCAAGAGTTCGTCTTGCAGAATTTCCTGTGTCCCCCCCCGGAGACCTCGGCGCAGATTCGGGGTGCTTTCAATTTCTTTGTTACAATGAAGGGATATGACACCCCAAACACATCTCTCCTTGGCTAGTTTGAGAAGTTCGTCCTCCGGACACTCCCTGACCCAGCGCCATTTGAACTTCAAGACGTAATTCCATTGAGCCGAAGTGGGCATCCTTGCCCGGTAACAAGTTGTGCCAGTGCCAATAAGGTTGTCACGAGACGCAATTTGCTGGCTTTCGAGATACAGCTTTCCCACAGAAGACATCGCTACATTGTCAAGGATCACGTAGCTGCCACCTTTGTCCGTCTCAATGATGTTGGATTTCCCCAGGTCCTGGTCTGTCATCCGTGGATACCTGAGTATGACGGAGAGAGACTGGATGTAATCTTTGTGGATCTCGAATAGGTCGCTACAGTACCTAGGTACAGGCCAGACCGATCAAAAACCCAAGTTCGATCAGTGACCCGCGTATATACCCTAGGGCAGAAGTTGTATAAGAAGAGCCGCGTAGGCTGACTGGCAAAGACCTGATGTGCAGACCGGCAGATCCGCAATAGTCCATCCTGATAACCGACGCAAGCACAATAGTAGAACTGGCCGATAACCTGAACATTGTCCCATATTGTCTGTACGCTGGAGGGAGGCGAAGTGGGAATGGTCAAGGGGAGGCTTGCACCGTCATAATCACTCTCCTGCTAGGGTGCTACGTTGTCGCTAGATATATGCCACGAGCCTCGACCACCAGAGAGCTCCTGCGATGCGTAGTCGGAAAACCATTGCAAGAAATTGTCAGGTGATGGGCTTGCTGGCGGAACGGCACAGCGGCCAATGAGCCTTCCCGGCTGCCTGAATTTCCAAGAAAGCACCCTATGGGGCGTATTGAAATTGACCGAAGTACTTCCTGATAAACCCGCTCATGGGGCCACGCATTCGGCCGTCTATATTGTCAAGGACTTCTTGATCGTCCATTGTAGAGACTGCCAAAGCCGGCGGATAATTAATCGCCGGATGATTCTCCATGGACAATAGTAACACACAGTGTAGGGCTCAGTCCCTTCGAAGAAAGCTTTGTTAGACAGGACAGCACAAGCTGCCATTCCGATAATGACTGACCTCGGTCTGCCGCAAGAGACAGTAGAACTCCTGAAGCACGACTGGCATTAAGACTCGGACGCACCACTGTGACTCTCTCCTGTTCACCACCTCTCAGTTCTAACCTCGGAATAGACCAAAATATTCAGGCTGCCGTCTTTGACCATCTCAGTACTTGAACGGTTGCCGATCGCCAGGACGGTGTCACGCACCCGCACCCCTGAGCTCCCTAGAACGAAACCCTGAGCAAGGAGTCACCCATTCACAGGGACGCGGAGCAATCCCCAACAGGGCGACTGTTCTATATAAAGAAACGCCACCAACATGCAAGCGGATAGTTCGGCCAGCGGGCGTTCGGGTCCATCCTGCCGGTACGTGTTTGCAGGTGACAGACGCACGGGGCAAATGACACCAAATGCTTAGCTGCAACGTCCGCTTTGACTGGTGCATAACGCGGCTCCGTTGGTCCTGATCAAAGCCATTGACTGGCAACTTCAATGGTTTGTATTGGCCCTGGTGGTCAAGCCGGCGATGGAGCCGTCACTTTTGAAAGGAGCCAACCGCGTTCTCCCAACAGGCGTTGGACTGTGGATCTCGCTGGGTAAGGTGTCTTCCGAGTTGCACCGTGTACTGTGATGTTTAAATTATCTACCTATTTTTGGGACTGGGTCCAAGCGACCCCACGAGCTTGTTGTGGACGGTGGCCCGTTGAGGCGACCAGCCCTAGCATCTGTGTGGCCTTGGGCGCTGGACTGTGTATTGTTAGGGACAAACAAGGTCGAAGCTGATGCCGCAAAAAGGAAAAAGGTACCGCTGATTTGAGCCCACAAATAGCAACCGAACGCAGAAGCAGTGCGCACATGTGTGGTAGAGGCAAGCTGCTGATCCATACAGTAGAATGTCGAGGAGCGACGAAGTGCAGGGCTAGGGAGGCATCGTGCAGCGGGAGAGGAGCTTTCCGTAGCTATATATTACCCCATGGTAACGAGCACGTTTCCCGGGACAGGGTAGACAGATAGATAATCGACAAATGCAATACCACGGTACCACCTGGGCAGTTAGTTCCCCTGCTGAGCGGGACGGGCCACGACGTTCTGTGAAGCTGCCACAGTATTAGAGAGTCTTGGCTGTCTTTGATGGGTGAGACGGGTATCGTGTCGTCAGCGTGCAGTGCATATTCATTGGGGTCCCTGGAGTCGTACTGCATATGGAAGACAGAACTCCCGAGCAGAGTCGTTTCGCAGGGTGTTCATCTGCATTAGCGGTAGTGTGGGTGTAGCACGTTGAGGAGCTGGCAAGGGCATGAGAAAGCCCTGGAAGCCCTGAGCTGAGGTGGGCTGAAATTGCTACGGCAAGAGGAAGCTCGACTTCAGCAGCATGGTCGACCGGGATGGGAGCTCCAAGTTCTGGACCCTGCCTCGAGACCCACTAAGCTTATCTGGGCCTGATATACTGTGGTATGTGAGGTGGGTAAGGGTGGATGGGGGGAGGGGGGAGGGGGGATGGACTAGACCCCACACATTGACACCAACTGGGCACAAGTCACCAAATCACATGTGGTGCTGACTGGAACCTGGCCGGCCTAGCAGGACATCGACGTTTTTTTAAGCGCCGGCATGTCCCCATCACACACCCACCAGCGAATAAGACGGCAATGTCTCCTGTCGATGGTGGTCTAAGAATAGACCCGACAAGCATGCCAACATGCACTTGGCAGGCCCTGCAAGACCCAATCAACCCCCACCCCAGGCCTCCCCCTCCCCTTGCGAAGTCTACCCACGCCGTTGACCCGACCGTCGCCTCGACCGTCGCAATGTGCGAGTCACCTCGCCAAGTAGCGGTCATGACAGTGTAGCAGCGACCAGGGACCAGCAACCAGCGATCAGCAACCAGGCGACAAGTGAGTGGGCAAACGGGCATCTCCAGCAACGAACGCTGTGGCACCTATCCCCTCCGGCCTTCCGATCGCGCCGTCAACGCCGAGAAAAACACTGCTCCAGCCATCGTCGTCTGTGGTCTTGGCTCCTCGGCCTGCCGCCTTTGGCCCCCCTCCCCCTTCCGGCCCAGGACCCGGAGCCTGCATGACTTTGCCGTGGTTGTACATTCACCCGCGACACGAGTCTGCCCGGTGTCCTGCCTGCTGCTGTGCTTGCCTACTGCGTAGCCCATCGGGCTCTGGACTTGTCTCGTCCACCACAGTCCCTGGCCCTCCTCGCCAGGTTTGCCTCAAACTCTCAAGTCCGTTGAACCCCGGGCTGGCAGAGTCTATTTGACACAACCGTAGGCTGTTGCCCGGGCCCTGGACAAGGCAAGCGAGAGGCCATCTGCAACCCTTATGCAGGCCGATATTGGGACCACTCACAAGGAGGGGACATGCAACAGTACGGTGTACTTTTCGCCTCGGTACCGCTCCCAAGAGTCTAGAGACCAGGCCCCCTGCCCACCCTTAGACCGTCGATCGTCAACCATCCGCTTGGGCAATCGCCTGTTTTTAATCTAATGTAGCTGCTCTTCTTGGACCTCAACACACCCTTACACAATCAGCCGCCGCCGCCTCACTCGCGGGCTGGATTTGTTGTTTCTGTCCTTACCTCAACCCGCTCAGTCTGCAATCCCAACGCAGCACTGTCTGCTGTGGACCGGCTTGCCATCAGGCGGTACAACAAATACGGCTCCTTGCCAAGGACGTGGGGCTCTCGAGGACCACTTCCCGAGAGCATCGCACGCACGCCTTGCGCCGGGCAATCCGTACCGGAGAAGGGACTGATTCACTTCTGTTCCTGTCCAGAACCTCGCGCGGCTCACTCCACTTTTGCTACCAGCCCCGGACACGTGCTACTCGCCTGTGTTCGATGCGCATGTGTATATAGACTGCGACCCAACCGTCCAGGCGCTCCTTGGCGGATCAGTCGTCATGAACGACAGCCGCGATCCTAGGGCTCTGCGCCCGAGATTGAACCCTCTGTTGACCTCATCGCTCGGTCCCTATCCACATAACGCCAACACCCCCATCTCCGCCATGTCGTTCAGCTCCAACTCTCACAATGCCCCGACCCCAGTGAGCGCAATCCAGCCTTACAACCCGCAAGAATGGCTGCCTTCGCCAATGCCGGGCTCCGGTCCTGACAGGGGCCATCAGTTGAGCTCTCCCGAATCAACTGGTAATGATTGATCCTCGACATCAACCGCGGCCACCGCCCACGAGCTAACGTGAGAAAGCAGGCTCTCCCCTTCCGCCTCCTCCGTATTCTCCCCCGCGAAGCCAGAGGCCGACTAGCATGTATCTCGACGGGGCTCCTGCTGCCAACATGTCTCTGACTCGGGCTCCTCTCCCCACGCCACATCGTCCCTCACCTGAGCCTGCTGGTACCCAGTCATTCCCGCCTCCTCCCAATGCTAGAGGTTCGTCCCGTGAGAGGCGCTTCGGCCTGCCGTCTTTCGGGAGGAGGAGGGACCCAGACACAACAACCTCCCCTGATTCAGTTGGAGGAGGCACCCGCCCTGCATTTTCAATCACGTCCTCGAGGCCGACCCCTTTGAGTATTCAGATCCCGCATGGCGGCCCGTCGCGGAACGGTAGCGATGCCTCGTCTCAGGGCTTACCTCCAGGATCTCGCAGGGCGGTCTCCACTGGGGCCATCGATACGCCGACTTCAGCACGATCGAGGTCAGCCTCACAGACTAGGTGGAACCAGAGTCTTCCATTGCCGCCACCACCTCCTGGCCCACCACCCGCGCAGTCTCGGTCTCAAAGCACGAGCCGGAACTTCACCAGTGGGAGTGGGAGTGACCCTGTTGCATCACCGCCGACGAGACGGCCACCTCCGAGTGGTGTCACAGCGTTGGGGCCGGTGCCACCCACACCTGCCAACTGGGTAGACGAGGAGCGGACTCCTGCTGAGCCACAACCCCGGCCTCAAGAACCTCTACGGCAGCGAGCCCCCTCCATTGGCCCAAATCCGATCCGGAGGGCGGATGACAGCCCAGAGCCAGAGTCTTCAAGCAGCCCGAACGCTGTTTTGAATAGGAATAATGCCGTACGAGGCGACAAAACTCTGCGAGAAAGGCGTAACGAAAGCCGGACGAGGTCCTCGCAACTTTCAATTGATGGATCCATCGCTAACATGGACAACATTGTGGTTCCACCTGCATCTGGCGGACTCTCGAGGAAAATGACTATCGGCAGAGGAACTCCAAGGAGTGGAGGATTTTCTCAAACCACACCACGCAGCGCAGGGCTGGGTGACAAAGAAGAGGAGAGCAGCGGGTCAACGCCACGAGCCCCCGATTCGGCGAGACAGACGAATATGCAAATATCGACACCACCATTTTCCCCTCGACCCCTAGAGTCTCAGCAGACCGCAACAGGCTCGTCATCAGTGGCCCCGAAAGCATTGCCAACGCCACCTCCTCACAGCCGATCTGCATCAGCTTCCAAAGCGAGAATGACACTTGACCATGTGCTAGCAACACCAAAGTCTGCGAAGACCATCAATAGGGACTCGGTGATCAAGCAGAACCCCGACCAATTCTGTCACGAGACGATTGAGCGGTTTCAAATTTTCGCCCAAGAGGAAGCGACAGCTACTGATGATGCAGAGAGAGTCCGTCTCTTCGCCGACTTCATTGTCAACGAGTCCAGGATTAGAAGAGAACGGTACTCGGCAGCCATCGGCGCCATGGGCTCAGAAATTTTCGATTTGACGCGAGACCTATTTCGTCCCATGGTCAACCGGCGGGAATCAACCACATCACAGGGGAGCGAATGGACCCCACAATCATCATTGCCTAGCAGGTCGCACCGCGGCTCGATAGGGTCTGCATTCCAGGGCGAGACCTCGAAACAAGGAGAATCGAGCTCAGCTACTCCACCAGCTAGCTCCGTACCAATGTCGCCGACCGGTCCACCACCGAACAACGCGAACTGGAACACCGACTATCGGCCAACACTATCGCCAATCTTAAGCATGAGCGTGAGCGATAACCACGAAGATGGCTCGCGCGGCCGTCCGCCCAGCCGTTGGTGGGAGTCTGCGTCTTCTGGAGAATCAACGAGATGGGAAAGGTCGAAGAGGGAGTCAAAGTACATGAGCGTGCCCAAGGAAGCCCGCGAGGCTCTTCAGTGGTTGGACAGCCCAGGCGAGTCCAGCGCACGAGGGCATTCGGGTGAATACCCACCGGAGAAGCAAGGCTGGCACGAGCAGCAGCCTGATGATACCTACCAACAATACACCCCTCAACCGACGCGGACACCGAAGCAGCAACAGTCTCTCTCTCTGCCCAACACCCCAAATCCGAACTACTCTGACATCTCCAGACTGGTCACGCTTCCGCCGCCATACCCTCGCCATCATCCAGCCGTGAACAACAGCCACCCAGATCTGGCCGAGATCCGGGCCACTGTGCGTGCACTTAGCGATCTTTCCGAAGTGGATGCGACTAAGGACCGCTTCAATCGTGACAGCCGCGCGCTTCGTGACGAAGCCGAGGCAGCAGTGGCCAAGCGCCGACAAGCGCTCCGAGCCAACCTCCAACAGGAGGTTGGCCTGGGGCGGATGACGTACGGCGAGGCTGCGGCGATCGAGGCAGACTCAGGCGAGAGCGAGAAGCAAGCCTCCAAGGAGCTAGAGAAGAAGGACTTCGACCGCTTCCAGACCGCTGTGGTGGTCCCGCTGAACGACCTCCTCACGTCCCGGATCACGAAAGCCACGCAGCTCTTCGACGAGCTCCGATCGCGGCTGTTCGTGGAGACGAGGGAGCCCAACCCGAACATGCCGCAGGAGGAGGGCGACGAGCACCCGGAGCTGCTGGAGAAGCTGACTCTGCTCAAGTGGATCTTCGAGGCGCGCGAGCTGCTGCACCGCGCCGTGTACGACCTCCTCTCGGACCGCAACGACCGGTACCGCGAGATGGTCATTACCCCCTACCGGCTTGCGGGCAACGAGGAGAAGATGGCGCACGCGTCGGCCTTCTTCGCTGAGGACGCGGGCAAGCGCGCTCTCGCTTTTGCGGGAGAGGTGCTCCAGCGCACGAGCGAGTTCCACGACGTCGTGGAGGAGAACGTCGTGCGCGGCGTTGAGGTGCAGCTCTCTGCGTTCTGGGACATCGCGCCACCGCTGTGCCGGCTGCTGGACCGGGTGCCGCTTGGCCCCGGCCCGGGTGGCCCGGACGCCGAGGAAGACGAGTGGGACGGCCGCACGCTCGCCGACTTCCGCATCCAGATCCCCCAGGCCGAGATCGTCGAGAATCCGAGCTACGTCGACCACCCGCTGCAGTATTTCTTTAGCCTGCTGCTGCACTCGGAGAAATCGACGTACCAGTTCATCGAGTCGCAGACTAACCTGTTCTGCCTCCTGCACGAGGTGAAGGAGGCCGTGGTCGCTGCACAGGCGAGGGTGATGGAGGAGGATGGCCGCGGGAGGGAGGAGATTGAGGGGTTCAAGAGAGAGGAGGGCCGGAGGCTTACGCACGACCTCCAGGAGAAGGTTCGTATCGTGCAGGACCAATGGAAGAGCGCTCTCGGCGACAGGGTCACGCACGTCAAGGAGCGCGTTGGCGGGTGGCTGCTCGAGACAGGCGGTTGGGACGAGAGCCTCGAGGAGAGGGGAGTCGGGTCACTGTGAGAGGAAGACAAATACAAAGAGAGGCAGGCCCACGCGGGCGCCGAGGGGAAGACAACAGCGCAGTAGACGAGGGATGGTGGGCGGGTTTTGAGTTAGCACGATACCCCCTTACGCTTTCACGTTATGAAGCAACGGACGGACGGATTTTACTTCTCATGTAGATATTACATTTTGCCTGCGACCTCGCAGGTCTACCTTTCATACGAAGTCTTGGATGCGGTGGGAATAGACAAGATGATGTCTCTCTCAATCAATATGGCGGTGTACTTTGGCAGTGTTTGAGAACCCGTGATATGGCTGATTGCAATGTACAAGGCCAGTGCCTGGGTGGAAGGAGGAGGTGGATGGACACCGGCCACAAAACCAATTTGATGCTTCCAGGTTGACTTCGATTGCTAAATGGGAATTAAGAAGACGGCGTAGAGAACATGTCTGCCATGTGAACGAGAATATGGATTCTGACACGGCGCTCAAGAAATGAAGGAATACACGTGTGACGGGGTCTCGGCGCGAGGCACACTGTTTTGCTTACACAATGTGGATTGAATTGCTTCAGCTATCATTATCTTGGTCGATTACTAAAGTAAAGCTCAAGAGCAACCGGTTGATAAACCAGTGAGCCCGATGGGTATCTGCTAGGTATCATGTAAACAAGGTCAATGAATGCTGAAAGACCTCAAGTCATCTATCATCCGGTACGATGTCGGTATGCAATTGAGAGGAGTCACTCCAACCCAATCCAACCCAACACTCATCCTTCAAGCGGTGCACTGTCCAACATATCCTTGAATGCCAATCTTCTGGCATAATATCGTGGTGTATGTTTCTTCAGCAAGAAGGTTTTGTAGCCGCTAACACGCGCTCTTTCCGCGGCATTATGGGCGGAACCCGAGGACGCAACTCCGGATTGCCCCCTCCGACTATGCTCCACAATCTTCCTTAACTTCTCGTCGTCATAATCTGTCCACACTCCTTCCTCGTCCTGAGGTATCCCTTTGCCCGCCGTGAGTGACTGAAGCACAACTGTCATGGGGCCACGTTGTAGAGAGGCCGCTTCCATAGCTGATGCGATGTGTCGGACTTCATAGCCAAGGGCTTGAAAATGCTCAAACTGAGCGTTGATATAATCTTCGTCGAATTGAGCAGTATTGGTCCTGTCTTCGGTATGCGCTGGTCCTGGCACGGGCGCAGAAGAGGCGGGAGTTCGTCTTATTGAGTCGTGCTGTTGTGCGGACGACTGCACAGTTCGTGTGGAAGTTGCGTGCATCTTCTGCGTGGATTGATGGCTGAAAACATCAGATTGGTAGGTTGGAGATACGTCTTTGGGCCGAGCGATCAACGACGACAAGGACTGTCGTGGCGATGCGGCGATCCTGTTTCGCACAGGCTCTGAAGCCCGAGGGCGTGCAGCAGTCGGACCAACTTGCTGTGTCCGATACTGCTGTGGTAGTGACCGCTTTGTAGCCTTGGCGCTCGAGATACTGTTGCGTGCTGCACGCTCGGCAGACCCACTGTCATCCCCCGTCCCGGAGGCAAAAGCGTGTGCTTTGTTGGTCGGTCCTCCTCTATGTCTGGGACTGGACTCTGCGACAGGCAATCGATTCGTCAAGACAGCACCGTTGTCTCTGATTGGAACGGGACGTGGGGGGCTAGTAAATGCTTCAAATTCCGACTGAAGCTGCTGCGAGGGGCTGTTGCCATCGTCGTCTGTCATGTAACCATTGTTGTCGTTCTCGATTGTCTGACGAACATCATTTTCGGAGCACATGGCGTGTCCGAAATCCTGAGTCTCAGGCTCAACGAATCTCTGATTCCTGAGAGGTGCCGGGTCAGGTAGTTGATCAATATCTTCGGTATCATGGATATCATTGTTCAGAAAGGCATCGGCTTCGCCCATCGAATACAAGCCTTGGTGTTCTATCGCAGCACCACGAGATTTCAATGGCGAGGAGAAATCTTGCACGGCTGAACGGCTGCTGGATCCTCCCCCTGATCGGAGCTTGTGCTCCGGCGTTTGCGGAATTGCTGCCTCCCGATCATGCCGGCGTCGTTTGCTGGACCTGTCCGAAGGATAGCTGAGTTCAGATCGCGGATCATTTGATTGCTGAAAGGATCGCTTGACGCCCGCGATCGGTGAAGAAGATCGGTATGCCGGGGACAAAGAGGCCGTGGAAAGCTGCTTAGGCGCCGTCACAGCGTCCGATGTATGGACCAGCGCCTGTTCTTCGTCGTCACTACACGGCTGTTCGTCTTCAACCATCGCTGTTCCATTCTGGTCGTCGTAGGAGCCGATGGCTTCCTCGAACTCTGCTAGATTGCGGTCATAGCATTCCTGCAACTCCTTGGCGCACCCTGCGAGCTTCATCCAATCAAAGCCCAGCAACGTTGCGACCTGCTTCCAATCACGGTCCTCAGCCGCACAGTCCTGTTGAGTTGCCGCGGAGAACAGGTCCCATAGCTCGATCTCACGCCCGTGGATGATAGGATGGAGTTCAGTCTTTGCGCCGCTCACATCAATGTAATCTCGAAGATCTTCGTAGAACTGGTCCCTCAAGCTTGAGTTGTGTCCGTCCACCACGGAGTTCACGTCCTCCTGAGCATCCTCGTACAGTTCGGCGTCCTCATCGTGATCACGCTCGAGTGACTCGGCATTTGCTTCCAAAGCATCGAGAAATTCTTGTTCCTTTTTCATCCGAAGCAAGTAACCCCTTACAAGTGACTGCAGGGGAACAATAGAGGCCTCGAGTTGAGCATGATCTCTTCTGACGACGTGACCTCTCCATAATCGTTGGAGCAGCATCGCCGCCCGAGCTTTTTTCTTGCGCTCCTCCTGTCTCTTGAGCCTCTCTTCGTCAGAGGCCGGGCGTGATCTCTGCTGTTTAGGCGGTCTTGGACTAGACACTGCTGCCGATGACGAAGCTGGGGTGCCTTTAGACTGGGTCGGAGGTGCTGCGGGCTCCCGAGATGCTCGTGTTTGCGGCTTGGGCGGAGCCACTGGGCTCTCTGGTATTTCCGCTCCATTCTGTAATTCAGATTCTTGCTCGAACGTAGCTTTCAGGTGCCTAACCCACCGGTTGCGCCAAGATTGCGCTGAATGGCGACTGTTCTAAGTATCGAGTTAGTCGGGGATCACACATGCACACATATGCGATGCGGAGACGGTGAGATCGAACTTGCCTTCGCTGCCAATTCTTCAAAGATCTTGTTTCCGTCAAGCCCTTTCACCGGTTTGCCTTGAGCAGTGGCTATCTCGTGTAACTCTCGGATCATTTTGAGCAGTGCTTCGTCATCTTCATTGGTGAACCTGGTTCTCCCTTGTGCCTGGTTTGCCGACGCCGAGTCTGGGGATCTAGCAGTTGCAGATTGTGCATTTGATGGACTAGCATGGGACTGTGGCGACTGATGAGCCGGACGGCTGTCCCGTCCGGCAGAAGCTGTCGCGCTGGCATCCTGCGGTGGATTCTCTCGAGGCAGATTTGGACGGGGTCGATTCGACACATATTTGACCCATCGATCCCTCCAAGACTGCGGCGTGTGACGATTTGGATACTGTAAGGGCTCAGTAATCACGACTCTTCGAGTGAACGGGCGCTAGTAGGTAAGGCTCACCTTTCGATCGAGCTCCTCGAAGATGACGTTGCCCCTGACTCTGCTACCCTGTTGCTCCTTGTCCCATACAAACTTTGCCAGGATATCATCATCCTCGGCGGTGAATTTAGAACGTTGACCCTTCGTGGGCGCTGAAGTCCCGGCAGCCCTGGATGCTCCTGCTGGTCTTGCCGGGGCTTCTTGGATTCGATAGTCGTCCTGGGACTGCAGGAAGCCGTTCTGGACCGAGTATTGGATCCACTGCCATGAGTATGACCCCGGAGGTGGAACAACACCATTTTTCTTTAGATGATCAGCAATGAGCATGTCGGCCTGACTTTCGAGCGGCACCACCTCGCCTCCGTTGCCCTGTGGCTGTCAGTGAAACGGTCGGCGGCCACTGCACGATAGAATATCATATTTTACCTTGACAAGATTGACCCATCTTTCACGCTGGGGCACACGATAGGAGATGAAAAGCTTCATGCCCCTGAAGAGGTCGCCATGGCCGCTGCCTTCGGTGCCATCATACACGATCGGCATGGTGTCGTCGTCGTCCTAGCTGTAGGGCAGGACGAGACCCTAACCCTGGGTAGCGATGGAAGAAGAGGTGAATCGCTGCTTCACGTCGGATCCTGGTTGGACTGTTGTCTTGAGTGTCAAGAGAGGGAAGCCTCAGGATGTTGTTGAGATGTTGGGTGGAAGTGCACATATGTAGCAGTGATAGGGTGTTGGTGAAACTTAATCATGAAAGCAAGAGGCGGGGAAAGTGCGTGCATGAGACGGTGGTTCCTTTTTGTGAAATGGCAAAAAGGTTGACCTGGGAATCTGTGCTGTGGGAAGGTACGAGCTGCTGCTTCGAAAGTGAGATCCCTCAAAATCGAGACTTTCCTCCCTCATTCTATCTCTTCACGGCGTGCAGCATCGCTCAATAAATATGCACCACGGAATTTGTCATCGAGATTCCAAACGGCCGTCGTGCACCAGAGAAAGTCACACCTCGATATCGAAGACCTGCGTGATTGCGACGCGTGACAAGGTTGCCAGTGAGTCGCGCTCTCACGCGAGGCGTGTGCCCCGCTTTTCCCCGATGAGATGCATTTATCGGGGCAGGCTGATGCCAAAGTGCGACTAACAGATACGAGAGGACAGACTACCATAAGACAGCACATGCTGTTTCCGGACCGAACATTAAGTTCGCCATACCGGCTGCCCACCTCTTTGCCCAACTCCCACCACATTCAGCGGGCTTTGTGATCGGATGGGTGCTTGCGGCAGCTGAGAGAGTGTGCGGCATACCTGCACCATCCGGCCTGACAGCTCCGCCTCACTTCTCCCTCCCGTGCTACTTGGTTCAGCTGTCAACCTCGTCCGCCTCATGTGATTAGCACTTCACTCACAGCCATCACTGCCCTCAACCCCTGGCGGCGTCCCTGGGATAAATTTAGCCGATAGGAGTCCTCACACTCCCAGTCACACTCGCACAATGACCCTGGTGACATCTCTTCTGGATCCGACGCAACCGACACCATGGGCACCTTTACGACCATCGCACTTCTGGTGCTCTTCATCTCGTTCATGACATTTGTAGCCTTCTTTGGCCGTCTCCCAGCCCTCAGGTACGGATGATACGAACACTCGCATCTCACTACTTTGAGACAATCCAGGCCGCCGTAGCTGACCTGCCACTCCTAGACGCACCCCCATAGCATGGCTTCACCGGTGTCTGTGGATCACACTGCCAAACTCCCTCCTGACCCTGGACCGGAAGATTACCTCCGGACGGCTGTCGTCTTCCATGCGCCGTTTTGGTAACTACATGATGTACGATAGGCATCCGACCGTGTTGATATTCTTCATATCGCTCCTCGTCGGCGGCGAATACATGTATCTGCCCACCGTCTGGCCACAGCTTGGGTCTCTTCAGAAGGCCCTCGCGGTGCCAGCCATCGCTTGCCCATACATCTTCCTATACCTCGCCACAGCCTCAGACCCGGGCTACATCACACCAGAGAACCACGTGAAGCAGATGGCTCACTATCCCTACGACTTCACGCTCTTCCACCCGGGTGCACACTGCCGCACATGCCAGCTCCTGAAACCCGCAAGGTCAAAGCACTGCACTGTTTGCAAGCATTGTATCGCGAAGGCGGATCATCACTGCATTTTTATCAACGGCTGTGTCGGGGAGGGCAATCTGCACTGGTTCATCCTTCTGCTATTCAGCACAGCATTCTTGACAGCCTATGGATCATACATCGGCCTATCCCTGCTCAGCGTCAAGATGAAGGCGCGTTCCCCAGACTTCTCCATCTGGCCGCCGTCAGCCAAGGGCTATACCTGGACCGCATACTTCATCGTCTGGACCTGGGGTCTACAGGACAACGTCGGTATGGGGAGCGTGACCATGTTGACGGCACTCACGTCCCCGCTTGTGTGGGGGCTCTTCCTGTACAACTTCTACATGATCTACGCAGGCACCACGACCAACGAGTCCATGAAGTGGTCCGACTGGAAGCTTGAGATTGAGGAGGGCTTCGCCTTCAAGCGCCGTATGAGCCTGACGCGTCAGAAGGACCTTCGCATCGAGCCCCCGTGGACTAGGTGGCCACAGGAGGCCGAGCAGATCCTGATCCGGACCGAGAGCGGGAACCCGCCCAGGGCGGACAGCACCAACATCCCCGGCGTCGGTGAGTGGCAACGACCGAAGAGCCTGCGAGAAGTGGATAATCTGTATGATCTGGGGTTCTGGGAGAATTTGCGCGAGGTATTCTGGCCGAGGTATCGTTTTTCGGGTGGCGGGATACCTGTCAGCGAGCGGGTTGGGCGGAATGGGCTTAAAAGGATGAATTCATAGCATAGGTTCTAGGTTCCGGTCCTAGACGATGTGTTCAGAGCAATGGATAGATATACACTTGAATTATGTGGTTCAGACGGCGCGAGGCAGTATCCTCGGCCGGCAGGACTAAAACGAGGCCTGGCCTAAACGCCTCCTCGCCCCAGGTCGCTCTACAGCTGCCTCCATCAGCTCCATCTGGTCGACACGCTTTCTAGCCCTCCAGGGCCTGGTTCTCCCTCGGCCTACTGGGGCTTGGACTTGCTCCTTAGCCGCTTCGGCCTCGACAGCAGGCTGGCTCTGGGGCAGCGTTGTTGTCAAGGACGAGGTGCTAAAGACGAGCTGGTCGAACGGCACGATCTCTGGCTGTGTCACCTCGAACTTCCTCGCGGGAGTGGGAGCGTGGCCTGCGAGTCTACATATCGACAGCCTCGCGCCATCTATGCCCATGCCCCCGAGCTTCGGGTCACCCGCGCCAGTGATGAAGATCTCAGGGTTCCAGCCGTCACCTTCGAACCAGTCCATCTGGCCCGCCCTCTCCACCGTCCGCATCTCTTCCCATATGTGCAGGCAAGCCTGCCTCAGCGGTCCGTTGCTTTCCCATACGGCACGATCCGTATCGTTGACCAGCTTGTCCGCTTTTGTCAGAACCACACTGGTCTTGAGTCCCGCGTCCCGCAGCACCTCCAACACCATCCTGTCGCCCTGCTTGACGCCAGCCACGGCGTCGATCAGCAGCACGGCGCCGTGGAGGATCTCCCTGCGGTTGAGGTATTTGAGAATCTCTTCCCCCCAGTCGGCGCGCGAGTTGAGCCCGTACCCCGGCATGTCCATCATGATAAGACTATGCCGGGGCATGGGCTCCCTCCTCTGGCCCTCAGAAGACCTGCGCTCAGCGCGCCCGCGCCCTCCTTCCTTGCGCGCATCCTGCTCCGCCCGTGTCAGCGGCCTGGTCGACAGCGGCGGGCCGAAGCCGTAGGCGTTCATGGTCTTGGTGCATCCGGCCTTGGCGCTCGTGATGGCGATGCCGGCGCGGTTGTTCTTGGACCCGTGGCTCGCGCCCGCCCGCTTGCCGCCCAGGCCGGCCAGGGCGTTGATCAGGGTCGACTTGCCCACGTTGGACCGACCCAGCACGCAGACCTCGGGGGTGCGCGTGTTGATGGGCAGGTGCAGGAAGCGCGGCGCCGAGTAGAGGAACTTGGGGTTGCTGAAGAGCGAGGCGGAGCGGGTCAGGTCGAGGGGAGGGGTGTCGGAGACGAGGTGGGAGATTGGCGGTTGGACGGTGGGGGGCGAGGGATGGAAGGAGAGGGCGCGTGGGGGCCCGTCATCGTGGTTGCGGCTGTGGGGTGGTGGTGCAGCAGCAGGTGGAGGAGGAGATGGTTTGGTCGATCGCGACGAGTAGGGCCGCCGGCTGCAGGTACGGAGGAGGGGCACAGGTACTGCAGGCTCGAATCGGGGCGCGGCCATGACTGCCTGCAGGAACACTGGCCGTAGGGCTGGTGGCATGGCCAGCAGACTGGCTATACCTCGTGGAGACATGGTCGCATGTGAGAGGGCTGGAGGGAGACGTCTCCTCCACGTGCGCAGTTCAAGGGTGTCTGCTGATGGTTGATGTCTCGCAGGCATCGGCTCCAAGAAAATTCGCCTGTGACGACACTGGCTGACCCTCGGCAGGCATCCCAGCTCCTGGGCACCGGCACCCGGCGGGCAAGGCTAGGCCCCTGTAAGTGCAATTCTCCACCCAATAATTGAGTCGACTTCATCTGGCGCAAAGCCCTCGCCGTCACCACTTACTTCCTCGCCCCAGTCCGGTCAAGGTCGAGCATACCGCGCGCGCAAGTCTATCGCCATGTCGTCTTCAGCAGCACCACGGCTGCGGTCCCTATACCGCTCGTTCCTGCGCGAGCTGCCACCTCGACCAATCCTCTCCAAGACGCCATCGCCAGTACACCAGCGTCTCCGCGAACACTTCCGCCCAGAAACAGCCCCCGAACAGGCCGTCGCGCAAGCAGAACAGTACCTCGCATACGTCCGCGCACAGAGGGCATACGTCACACTGCTGGAGAGGTACAACCCCGGAATGGGGATGGACGAGGAGGAGCGGGTGCGGTTGACGGCCAAGAGGGTGGGCATGAACCTGCCCGTGGAATTTGGGAAAGAGAAATGAGGCCTGTCGATATTGCCTGCAAGAACCCTCATCTTATTCGGCACAAGGACTACACCAACCTTTAAGACATACCTCCGAGCACTCTGGCAATCGTGTCTGTCACTATCGCCAGATGTCGAGGATCCGACTCCGGTAGACTAGGCTCATTCGGTCATCTACCCCAGCAATCAGTGCCTTTGTGGGACCTGAGCCCAGAGGGCCTAGCGACCGGCATGAGATGTACCGACCTGTCGCTCGTACCTCTTCCTCCTTACAAGACAGTGTTGGAAGAATGGACTGCGGCAAAGAAATTGGAAGACGCTTTGGGTCGAGTTCAGCAACCTGGTTCAGCAACCTGATGGTGACTGGAATCCCTTCTGCGGGCAACATACAACGAGATAGATTAGTTTTGGCCCTTCAGCGTCAAGGAGAACATCAGACGTCGGACTTCAATACGAACGTGGAATCAACAATCACTGCATCGGCCGTCTTGAAACTGAATGATTTGCTCGCTGCGCAAACACACGCTTCGCACCGCGGAACTCTCTTCCCTCTTCCCTTCTTTACGTCCGCCATCTGGCTTCACTGGTTGACCTCAACCCGACCATTTCGGTCACCTGATGCATGTAGCAGCTATCCATAGCACACAGTCCAACACTACTCTAGTTGGGTGATTTCGAAATCCGTATAAGCGCCGGTGACGCTGATGTCTTTCTCGGGGTCGTACTTCTCCAGACCCTCTAACGGCGCGTACTTCTCAATCAGATACAACATATCATTATATGCTCTATGCGTAAGGGTTAGTCAGGACTTCAACTACGTTCAAGGGGGGAGGCCAACATTTGCCGCGAACGGCTTCCAGGGTGGCCCGCGGAATCATTCAGATATGGATGGATGCTGTACAGACGATTTCGGTCGTCCCACTCGTCGACTGGCTCGGAAGGTTCAATCTCACGCTGATATGCGCGCATATATGTGGGCGAGTTGAAATAGTACGCCCACGTGCAACGCCACTAAATAGCAGCATATCAGCTGTGCCACCCTTGTTGACCACTCGAGATCACAACTTTCGACGGCTGAGACTGAGGTGGGATTTACTCACGGTACCAAACTCCATTTCATTATGTGCATATGTGCAGCCTGGGTCAAAGATGACCATATTCCCTGTCTCCATGTCAACTCCGATGTTTCTCTCCCACAAATCGCCGTGTATGAGCGCCGGTTTAATGTTTCTGCCCTCACTCTGGAGAGCCCCAAGGAGGCGCGGGATCACGGCATCAATCAGCTGCTTGCACACTACGTCATACTCTGGCCAAGGCCCGTTCGTATCGTTGTCGTACTTGATCACATCTTGGAGCTGAAGTGCAAATGACTCGGCCCAGCTACTTGTCCAGGTGACTGTTCTCTCCATGCGGCCACACACAGTCGGCACAGGGTAGCCAAACATTCCATTCGGCGAAGTTCCCCTGCTGTGAAGCTCCGAGACCATGGACATGATCTCGTCTGGCTCTGGCGGCGTGGAAAAGTCCATGTCGTGGAAGACCCCTAGGAAGAAGTAGGTTGTCGTCCCGTCACTGTCGTACTGGCCCCATCCGATGGCCTTGGGGACGAAACCCGGGACGATGCTGTTGATGTTGTTTGCCGAGTGAAACTCGCCTCGGGCTAGTGCTGCGGCGCCCTGGCCGTTTGCACATTTCAAGAAATATCGTGTTGCGGTTCCATCCGGTAGGATCACGGAGACCTTTGCTGTTTTTGTCCAGGCTGAGATTCCCGACGACTCGGCAGCGATTACCTTGGTCCCTTTGGGCATAACTGGTGGAAAACGAAGCCAATTCGTAAGCGATAGAATTATTCTCAGTTGTGAATTATGAAGAAGCAAAGAGTACATACCATTTGCCACAGCCTTGTGGACAGGGAAGTTTCCCTCAACGCCGTCCAGCCAGTCAAGTGAATCTGTCATGGCTTAACGTTGAGCGGTCCTCGACAGGTGCGAATAGGAAAAATAAAGAGAGCGAACGATTGATGGTTTTCAATGGAGAAGACTGATATCTAATTAGGTTAAATTATGCTAACTGAACACCCTAAAATATCTCATGCTTCAATGACATCTTCTGAACCGTGATAAGCGGTCCCGAGGTCGTCAATTTGCTTACCACCGGGTCGCTTACACCCTCGGTCTGGAGTGCAGTAGCGGCTGCTTCACCTGGCCCCTGGCCGCCCTCTGTAGCCGCTCAGGTGGCCAAGCGCCTGGACAATTCAGTGTGACCTTCCGATGGTTAGGGCCCTCATTGGCTCATGTTGCAACGTGGGTTGCTGAAATAGAAGCTTGAGGTGCACCAACATGCAGGTCCCGCCCAAGCCCCTCATCCTTAATGCTTTGTCGAGGGATCAGCCTTAGGATGCTTTTAAGTTGGAACGTGAACCGGGTCGCACGATTGCAGCCTTCCACAGCCTCGATTTAAGCGTCATGATGGATTCCATCACAGATCATTCTTTGACTGCTTTAGGTTGTCTTTCGCACCAAGCCTTCAGTCCAACTGCGGTGAGAAAGCATGCTACACCAGTCGACACTATCTCAGTGAGAATATCCCTCACCTCACACAACTGACACCAATGGTAAGGCTGTGGTCCCCTGCCAGTGCTGAGCGGGCTCTACTTTCTGACAGCCCTGCTCTGATTTCAGTTTCGCAAGATCTCTACATTTGGCCGCAAGCCAAGTGACGAAGACAGGCAGTCACAATTCCTTCGTCCTAAATATGTTACCACTCGCGGGACCAGTCCATCGCCAAGCGATGCTCAGGATGCAGAAAGGAGTCTCCAGGTGCCGCTAGCACCGAGCACGACAGCCGCACCGGACGGCACTCTGAGTCGTAAAAGCAGCGACGCAGACTCCGGGGCCTTCGGACTCAACGTCGTCTATACACCAGATCACGGACACAAAGCCGACATCGTGTTTGTGCATGGCTTGGGAGGCACGAGTCGCTGGACATGGTCCAAGAACCGCGACCCTGATCTGTTCTGGCCCTTGACATTTTTGGCCCTGGAGCCGGATCTCTGTCTTGCGAGAATATTGACCTTCGGCTATAACGCAACACTGAAAAAGGGTGGCCATTCCGGACATTCAGTGCTCGATTTTGCAAAAGATCTACTGTTTGATCTCAAGTATGCTACTGATGAGAGGAAAGAAGACTTACAAATGGGCAGTGTAAGTACACGCCTCAAATCCTCTCATATGAGAGCTGCGTTGATCTTTAGTTAGGTCCCGTTAATATTCGTAGCCCATAGCATGGGTGGGCTCATCATCAAAGAAGCCTATATGCAAGGCCAGCACGATCCGGAATACGAAGACATCATCAAGTCCATCTGTGCGATCACATTCCTCGCCACACCACACCGTGGAACGCAACTGGCGCAGACTTTGAATAGGATACTACAGTCCAGCATGGTTACCAACTCGAAGCAATACGTAGCCGATCTAGCGTCCAATTCGTTGACACTTCAGAAGCTGAACGAACAATTCCGACATATTGCACCAAGACTAGACATTGTATCATTCTATGAGACTCAACCAACGGCGATCGGATTGAAGAACAACCGAATCATGGTCCTTGAGAAGGACTCTTCGGTACTTGGGTACCCAGGAGAGTTATCAAGGGCTCTGGACGCCGATCACCACGGCGTGTGCAAATACGACGGCCCTTCAGATCCGAATTATGTCACTGTGAGGAATGTCTTGAAGTCTCTTGTGAGCAAAATAGCGGCTAGAAGGTCAAATCTAGAGCCTGCCCCTCAGCGAAAGACTTCGAAGGACTTGAAGATAATGCTGGCCATAAATGAGTTTCCTGACACAGATTATATTTTCTTTCGCGACCAATGGACGGAAGGAACGAGCCAATGGATTCTAGACGAAAAGCTATTCTTGAATTGGACTGATGTGGACCATCCATCATCTAGGGTACTATGGCTGACTGGAGGTCCTGCCACCGGGAAGTCTGTTCTGGCATCCTTCATTGTGAATCACCTCACACAGCAAGGAAGGCAGTGCCAGTACTTCTTCATCAGGTTCAGTGCCTCGAGAAAACGAGGGCTCAGTCACTTATTACGATCCATAGCTTACCAGATGACCCAAAGCATGCAAGAATTCGGTCGTGATTTGGCAGAACTCGAAGACGAACGGATCAACTTTGAGTCGGTAGATCCGAGGATCATATGGGACCGAGTTTTTAAATCGATTCTCTTCATGAGGGAGGAAGATCAGCCGATTTACTGGATCATTGATGGGCTCGACGAAGCCGATGATCCACGAGTGCTCATTAGAACATTGTTGGATATTTCGTCTTCACTCACGCCGATACGTCTTCTTCTCGTCAGCCGAAAGACTTCTGAGATACAAAACAGCCTAATGAAGACTTCGAAGACCATCGCATTTGACGAAATCAGAATCGAGAGCCATACTAACGACCTATTCTCCTACATCCAGCATGAGCTTGAATTGTCCGGTGATGCTGGATTCAAGCGAAATATTGAGCAGCGACTGCTCCAAGGATCCCAGAACAACTTTCTCGTAAGATGTTTTATATGTTTCATGGTCAAGAAAGATTACTGATAAAATACAATTAGTGGGTGAGACTCGCTGTCGACAGAATAAACCGTTGCCACCGGCAGGCGGATGTCGAAGAGGCGTTGAAAGAGCTGCCTGATGGCATGGCGGCACTGTACGATCGGATGGTCGCAGCCATTTTCGATCTAGCCTCTGATCGCGACAAAAGCTTGGCTATAGCCGTTCTCCAATGCTTAGCCTGCTCAGTCAAGCCTTTGAAGGTCGCCGAAGTAGCCGAAGCAGTCACCGAAAACAGATCAGAGATGCTCAACTTCGAGCGGTCCATCGTTGAACTCTGTGCCGGCTTTGTCATGATCGACAACGATGGCAATGCGTGCCTCATCCACCAAACAGCCCGCGAATACTTGATCAGCAGCAGGACAAGTGGACTGACACAAGTATTGAAGCTTGACGAGGCACATGCACATATGTTCCGATGCTGTATGCAATGCCTTATGACGACGGGTCTTCGAATTAAGTTCAAACGTGGCGAGGGACCTGAACTTTTGGAGTATGCCGCTAAGAACTGGTTCTACCATCTGATACCTTCATCCATGGATGATGACCAGATTCTCAATACACTCAAAAGGTTTCTCAGTGGGCAATCTGTTTTGACCTGGATTCATATTGTCGCTGCAAGCAACCATTTGCAGACTCTAATTCAGGCTTCGAGGCACCTCTCCAAGTACTCGCGACAGAGAAGAGATAAATCTACGTCAAAAGACACGACGGACGTGAGAATCTTGCAGGTCGAGTCAGCCGATAGTTGGGCCAAGGATCTCGTGAAAATAGTCGGCAAGTTTGGACCTACACTGCGGCGGGACGCCGAAGCAATCTACAAGATGGTGCCTCCATTTTGTCCTCGGAACTCTGCAATTTATCAGCAATTTGGAAAATCAGAGTCCAAATTACTGCAAGTTTCAGGGCAGTCCACAAATACGTGGGATGATCTGACTGCTCAAATATCATTCGGCGCTTACATGTCGAGAATTTCTGCATCATCAGCTCAACTGGCTATCTTGAACAACAAGGGGACCGTGTTCTTGTACGACTCCGGGGATTTCCGCGAGTCCTCTTGCGGCCCAATCCAGCACCACGAAAGAGTTTACATGATGGAGCTGAATGGCTCAGCAACGCTGCTCGCCACTTACGGATACCGTACTGTTAAGATATGGGAGCTCCCTAGTGGTCTTTGCAAATTCAGCGTCTCTAACGTCGACTCCAAGCCTCGACCCCTGGCTATGAGGTTTTCTCGAAACAATAAGACGCTTCTCGTCGGAACGGATGATAAGAAAGTTCGATCGCTGAACTTAGCCATCCCCGAGCCATCATGGGAGATGGCCGCTGAGCTTGAAGAGATGGAGATGGACGGTCATTTCCTGAATGCCGCCAACTACATGACCCTGAATGATGAAGGGAGCCTCATCGCGGTTGCATACAGAGGGCACCCTCTTTCCGCATGGGAAGTCGAGGGTCCAACTCACGTTGGTCATTGCTGGCGCAAACGTGACGAGCTCGCACGCGGTGAGGTGATCGAGGCCATTTGGCACCCGTTCGACACTGAAATCATCGGCCTCTACATCGAAGGAGTGGTCTTCAAATGGAATCCCTATGAGGACGAGGTGTACGAAATTCCAACTGGTGCATCCAAGTTAGCTCTGAGCAGGGATGGCAGCCTCTTTTCAACAGGCGACGTGCACGGCAAGATCAAAGTCTATACGACGATTGGGTTTAGTCTTCTCTACCAGTTGGCCTCACAGGACACAGTGTTTGATCTTGCCTTCAGTCCCGATTCGAGACGACTCTATGACATCCGTGGGTACTATGGTAATGCCTGGGAGCCTAATGTCCTGGCCGAATTTATGGAGCGGCCGGGTAAAGACGCCGACAACCTGAGCGAGACAGAAAGCCTAGCTCAGAGCTCATCTGTCGCGCTACATACAGCCCCGAGGGTCGATGCGATTACGGCTCTGGCAGCGTCTCCGTCCGGTAACCTTTACATCTACGGCACAGATAAGGGAAGTGTGACTTTGTCCAGCGTCCAAAAAGGGCCTCTAGCCGAAATTCATACAACCAAAGCCTTCTTCAGCATCGAGCGCATGGCTTGGAGTGACGATGGAAAACTCCTGGCCTTTTCGGATTCCAGCAAGAAGATATTCGTATATTCAATTGTGGCCCACTCGGACTCGTTGATTGAGCGGAGAGCTGAAATTTCAACCAAAAGCCTCACGACAGGGCCGATCTTCCAGTTTGCATTTTCCCCAGATTCCGACAGTCTGTTTGTCCAGGCTTCAAACGCTATACATATCATATGTATAGAATCCTCGTCGCTAACACAATCTCATCAATTGAATGAGGATGAGGTCACCTGGATTCGGCATCCCCGGAATATCCATCAACGTCTTGGCTTTGGAACGGAGACTGTATACTTACTGGATTCAGACTCTTCAAAGATTCAATACTTCAGCTATGACCTGGCGCCGCATGCCGACAGACTCACTGAGCGCACTGTCGACGCAGTCCTTCCAACAAATGACGGAATGCAGGTACTGGTACAATTTTCAGTGCGTAATACCACGTCCTCGTGGAAGCTCATTGGGTCTTTTGATATCATATCACTTTCCACAATGACCCCTGACCCCGAAGAGGCCGTGACAAAGAACGACGTGAAAATGACAACGATTATTCCGAATATTCTACCGGAGAGTATCTCATCTGAGGTCATGCGGATTCTTGGCTTCGTTTCTCAAAGTCGTCTGGTGTTTCTCTCCCGAGACTTTTCAATCTGCACCTGGCAGTATCAACATACTTCAAGAGCTTGGAGTAGCAGTATTGCTATGACAAAATCACCGCCGACCGTTTTAGCTGGGAAAGCTGCATCTAGATCTTTCAAAGAAGTTTTCCATCTGCCTGGCGATTGGGTTACCAAAGACTGCGTGGCGCTATGCACAGCTTGGAAGAAGGAAGGGTCTGTTTTATTGCCCAGAAATGGAGAGGTCCGCGTGGTTCGATGTGCTGCTTTAGCTTGAGTTTGAAGTATCTCACTTGATAATTGGAATAGAAGCAATGGTCATGGGGTGGTGGCCGGGTTCGCCTGTCTAAACGCGACGTGCTTCGACATCTGGCAGACTCTTTCGTCTCCATGTTGGCCCGACATGATAGTCCAGGCAAAATAAAGCCATGGCAATCCAGCAGAGCCCCCCCATCAGCGTATACGTCCACCCAATGCCTACTGCGCCGACGAGATCTTGTAGGAACGCGATAGTGACTGCTGCCAAAGTGCACCGCACGATGTTGCTCGAAGCCTATCAGCGGTGATGTTAATTTTGCTACAGATCCTAAAGCTTTGAATTATAAAACATTCCAACAGATGAAAGATGGACACCCGTGACATGTAAACAGTGCCCT
The DNA here is from genome assembly GCA_023522825.1 of Diaporthe ampelina. Lineage (NCBI taxonomy): Eukaryota > Fungi > Ascomycota > Sordariomycetes > Diaporthales > Diaporthaceae > Diaporthe > Diaporthe ampelina. The sequence goes on from JAMFTM010000345.1 coordinate 308,205, forward strand.
TACCTGAGCCGCCGCTGGAGAACGATGGTTTTTGTCAACCAATAGGGTATTATAAATCTACCGAATGGAAAGCTATTATCAGCACAGATTCACTTAACATCACGGGGGGTGCCGGCTTACGCTGAAATCCAGCTGCATACATAAGCCTGTGATAAATTGCAGGCACAATGGGATCGCGATATGCTGGCAGCAGGAAACATCAGTTGATAAGAAGACATACGAGCACGCTCCTGGAGCCAACTTAGGGACGGGTACAAACGTCTATAGGGATAGAACGAACCTGCCTGAACTCCAGAACCCAGCCAAATGCTATAATGGAGCAGATAGTCGTGAACATGGGATGCCATATTACAATGAGACGAGCTTTCTCCACTGGAAAATTGTCGAGGTCATCACCTCTTGCCCTATCTGTAGACAGCCCTCGTGATGTCCGAGCTTTGTGATATGCTCGATCCATCAAAGGACCGGAAATGAAGGTCGAAGTGGTACCGCCAAGCCCGAAAGGAAGGTACACGAGGCCGGCCTGCCATTGATTCAACTGGTATATCTCAATGAAAAGAGTCGAGAGTGATGCGTTGATGCATGTATATACAGCATAGAGCAGGCCGCAAGCGAGGATGATCGTGGCATTGTCTTTCCGGGACAATATCACTAAGGACTTGAGCGGGTTGGGTGTTTGTGACGTTTGGCGTGATGGTTCGTCGTCCGGTTCCCAATGACGCATCAGTCGTGAAATGGGCAAGAGAAGAAACGCCGGGGGTCTCCTTGAACCGTTGCCGACGATGTTGCGGGAAGTCTCAGGCAGCAGAAAGACCATCAGGGCCAGGCATACACCAGAGGCTATAGCCAGGAACCAGAATATCCACATCCAGCCTGCAGAGAAGGCAATTGCACCACCCAAAACAGGACCAAGGCTCGGGGCGATAGTAATGGCAAACGATACCGCACTAACATACGAGCCCCGTTCCGCCGGAGAGGCGATGTCAGTAATGACACCATACGCGACGGAGAATGTGCCTGATATCGCCAGAGCTTGATTTAAATATTTGTGAGAAATAGGACTTTCCGTAGTCACATAGTTTCTTGTCATAGATAATAAAACTCACCCTGTAGAACTCGTAGCCCAAGTAATGAGGCAAATGTCTTGGACGAGGCAATTGCGACGTTAGCTACCACATACATCCCCAGTGAGAGGACGTAAATCGGCCTCCGGCCAAGCACATCCGCGGCGTCGCCAATAAGCATCGGTGCCACGGTTGCGACGGCCATGTACGAGGTAATCGTGAGGTTTATCTTGCCATCGGAGACAGAAAAATAATTAGCAAGCTGGTGAAGGGCTGGAAAGTAGATAAAAGAACTCAGAGTGGAAAACCATGCAGCGTAGGCAACAAGCGCGGTGATGCACCACTTCTCCACGCTAGAGAAGGCGGAGTACCGCTCCTCGACAATTTCGTTTGAAATCTGGGACTCATTCGGCCGCTCAGTCTCCCCCATTTTGCGCGATGTGGTACAGTCGTGTGTGTCTGAAAATCAGAAAACGTGCTTCAAGTTCGTTTTGAGGGGTTGCTGTTACGGCGCCGCTGTGCCCACTCGCGGGCAGGACCTGCCGATCACCGGCGGTTGGTCCATCACTGCGGCCTGTTGGTGTGCTAGGTAACATCATCTACGCAAACAGCTTTGCCAGCCGGTAGCTAGATAAAACCGATCGGAAGAAAACGAGTGTTCGTTCCAAACCCTTAACGCAACCTGAACTAGTAGAGTTCTTACACGGACAGGAGGCTGGATTCTCTAGCTAGAGACTGCACCACGGTCGTCCCATTTCACAACACTTCCGCCTATTCTACTGGGAATATGTCATTATCTACCTACGAAGAAGGCTCCTCATAAATTTCAATTTTTGGGATTTCTAGCAACTAAACACGCTGAGAGAGTTCGCTCAAGCGTCAATGGTATGATACTCAGGTGAAAGCCTGATCGGAATGCAGGAAGCTGTGCCGAACCAACCAGATGACCAGAGCGATTGATTTCCTTCATTCGCAGTATTCCGTCCAGGAAAGAAGAGTGAGATGGAAGGATCCGACAACATCAGTCAGCAATTCCTCTCCCTTGGCTAAGGAGCTAATGCAATGAAAGGGGCAAGCAGATGACCTTGAGCACCCCTGGCGATGAGAGCGGTCCGTCTGCTCACAGCACAGCCCCAACCTCGTGTAGCCAGTAGACACACATTACAGCAATTTGAGTTTTGAAATACTTTCCAATCGATTCGAAGAGGGGTGAACCATCCATCAGTTGACTAGCTTCCTCTACCAAGGAACATGAGTGTATGGTCAAGTGATGTACTCAGCCATCAATGATGGTAGTAACTCGATTCGATTTCCTTCAACCTAAGACCTGCTAAATACGGCTTTAATCTCTTTTTGTTCGATATCGGGCGTAGACTCCATATCGAGAAATTTACAACTAGAAATATGCTCAAATGAATGGTGACTTACATGCTCGGGGTCTCCAATTTCTCCGGGATACGTGGAGAACAAGGTTCGCCCGGGAAACCAACAACACCACCTAAGCATGAAGTTGGCATCGCCTAGCCCGCTTCATTTATCCAGGAGATATTCACGGATAGCAGATTGAAATGATCAGAAGCTGTTAGAGTTCAAATTCAAATTCACAAAAGGCTTGGAACACGAGTTCAAGCTGTCTGCCAGAAGAAAATTTACGCCTCGTATGACGCTTTGACAAGTCGCGGAGGGCCATCATTTCAAGTACAAATAAGAGATTTTCCCGTGCGGTCCAGCATTGAAGACGTTAGAACGTAAGCCTAGCTGACAGCCCGTTTTTCGTAACCTTCCCGCCAAAGCCCTTCACTGATACCGCCTACGAATTCCTTGCGCAAGTCGAACATGCAGATACTCTACGGAATTATCTTCGCTAGCCTGTTGCATACCGCGACAGCTTCCAAAATGCATCGAACGGAAGAACCGCATCATGTAAACAAACGGTCAAGCTGCGATGCACGCAACGTTTTCTTCCACTTTAACGACTCTTCCATTGGAGTCACACCCTCATGTTCATGGAATGTGATCAATCTTGGCGCTTTGAGCATCTCGCGAGACGGTCTGCCAAGCATTTTGTCTACGAGGCAGAGCACAAATTGCACCGACGGCCCAGTGGTAGACTATACCGTGGCATCTGGAGACTCTCTCGAGATGATTGCAGCAACCTTCGACAGCGGAGTCTGTGACATTGCTGCCGCGAGTGGTATCGACAACCCCAACTTCATCGTCGCGGGCCAGGTCCTGACTGTCCCAACCGACCTCTGCGAGCCAGACAATGACAGCTGCATCAAACCACCGGGGTCTAGACCATGCGTGCCAGAAGAGGAGGGCGCGGATCCGGTTTATGAGATTCAGGCTGGCGACACGTTCTTCATCATTGGTCAGGAGTACAATGTCACGGTGGATGCAATCCGGGCTGCGAATCCATGTGTCGACCCTGCCACGCTGGAGATCGGACAAGAGATTGACATTCCAATCTGTCCGGATTGTGACTCTACATGCAGTGAATAGACACGATTTTGTTACTGTCGAGTGAGCAAGCTATTTCAGGTACTACGTGTTGCGAGTGAATTAGTGAGATACATACCTAGATATTCTGATCTAAGCATGTAGATAGCAGGCTAGCCTACTCGGCAACACATTGATTCTTATCGTCACTTTATATGAATTGAGCCCTTTCAAGACTCAATTCACTTACTCGCTAGAATGGCCTACAAAAGTATCAGGTCAAGTAACAACATATACAGTGTACACAATAAAACGTAGATATGGTGACTCCAGCTCGCCCACTCCACCGTGGGAAAAATGTCGGTGCCAAAGTTCCATGTATTAAAGTCACCTTGGTCCGTGTCACCAGATGCAATATCTAGACAGCTAGGATGTCTCTCAAGTTCCAGGATTATCTAAGTATGTATCCAGCGTTCTCAGGCATCGTACAGTAGCAAACACCTGACTTCAATGCTCTGCCGGGACTCTCTGTCCCGATAATCCGGGTCCTCAAAAGCCGAATGCAGCGCTCTCCGAGCTACGTCCTCCTTCGAGTCGAAACATTTGATCAGGAGAACTTCTCCGGGGCTCTGAAGATGTTTATAGAACCAGCGATGAGCTGTGTTATGCCTCACAACCCATTGTTCTCCGTGATAATCATCTTCAACCATAACGGCCGCCACAAGATCTGCGTCAGGTACCGAACTCGCGTCGGCGACAGCAATGGGGTCTTTGTAGACGGTCTTGATCGGGCGCCAGATATTTATGATCTGATATCTCCGCTGCACCAAGTCGTCTGCCTCATCGGGAAGCTCCCATCTCAGTCGCAACTCCGCCCCATCGTATGACTGGTCCACGTGCGTTTTTGTGACAGGCCCACGGTTCGCAAGGTTCTTCAGACCCAGATGATGCCAATGAGTTGGGCCTCGTCTAACCTTGTGATTGAAGATGTGAACCCGGCTGGCTCCCGTGACGTCTTTCAAAAGCTGCTCACACTCGGGGTAGTACTCAGTTACTATCTTGTTGTCGTCGATAAATTCCTTCTCTTTGCTTGGACTTCGACAGTATTGAAATCCGTGGCTGTCGAGGGTGTAACGATCCTCGTTGCCGCTGACATCCGACACAGTAACGCCGTGCGGTAGATGCGGACGCTCATTTGTTATCCTCCCTTTTCCGATGACAATGGGAGTCGGCTTGGAGCCGTCACCAGGGTCGTCCCAATAGTTCAATATAGTTGCCACGTCGTGCTTCCCCTGTGGTGCATTGAGGCTCTTTTGCTCCCGCAACATCGCCATATCGAATTGGCGTCTTGCAAACCCAGTCGTCATTGTGACAGGAATGACTCCAATACTCAATCAGTCTTCGACTGGGGACCACATCAGGCTTTTCCTTCTTTGTACGCGGAGATCCACTTAAGTCCGATATACCTTGAATGCAACTATCCGTCGTTGGTGTTCCGGAGATGGTACGCCGTCGCATAGAATTGACATCTGCCGAGCTTGGCACGTCAATGGGTATGTGCCGATCTTGGCACTGTGTTGAATAGATGTTACTTGTTATCAAGTGGTTTGGTGGAGCACCATTCACGCCCATCCTCTCTCTCCCCAATTCGGTAGGTTGATCAATGGAAGTAACCGAAGCCAGGACTCGCAAGGGAACGGAGCGTTCGTGGATTGGAGCATTCATTCGAAGCCTGTCTGGATGAAATGATGGCTTGTTGATATATACCTGGATTGGCCATAGAGTATGTAACTCTCCAAACATTTAGCCGGGGATGTTTGCAATATCGGGGACAGCGGGAGGTCGTGATGCCTCTTAGATAGGCAGGCGAAAAGATAAGTTGCAGTCTGGGCGAAGTTGGGGTCGCAACCCGCCCCGCTCGTTTCTTGATTGCTCTGTTTCAAGACGATCACACGAGTGTTACTTGTAACTAGACAGATTGTCCGGCGCTCATATAGGGTCGTAATGTACCAAAGTGAGGGGAAATGTTACAAAGAGTCATATAAGCTACACCCGTGTGGTCGCAGCTTGTTGGCCAGCCCAATGGGATTGGTGTGGATTGGAGCCAAGAGAAAGGAATATTGGTTCATCCCATTTGTTATGAGAGATTTGTGTTTAACCAGACCAAAAATATTGGAAAGAATTGCATGGATGATCGTCTCTACGGACACATCTCTGCAACCTGAAAGAGGGGAACTATCAAAAGCCAACTTCGGCATCGATTGTGTTGCGCAGCAAGCTTGCCACAAATGCCCCCAACGCTCATTTATAAGTGAACAGAGCCGGCTTTGAGGACGCAAGATCAGAACTGAAGGGCTATCTCAAAATATACTCACTTCGGTCAATTGATTTCAGATAGACATCCTGCCAACAATCATCGCCATGGCCATCCAAGAAGCTATCCCAGAGTCTGTGGAATGGAACGGGAAGAAGACACCCGTCTACCCGATGGAAACGGTCAGCTTCGAGCGTCTTCTCTCTCAGGAGCCGGCAGAGCTGGAGAAGGTCGTTCGCTGCTGCGAGACCGAAGGTTTCTTCTACCTGGACCTGCAGGGGATCGATGGCCGAAGGATGTTGGAAGACCAGCAGAAGACTCTCGAGCTCATGCACCGATTCTTCGAGTCTCCAATTGAGGTCAAGAACCAGTATGGACTTATCTCTCCGCATCTTGGGTAAGTGGTAGATGATCAAACATCCGAGTCCGTTGTTGTACTTTCATATGCTGATAAGTTGTGGACATCAGTTACGAGCCCATTGGCTCACGTACTGGGGTCTTCAAAGACACCAAGGATGGGTACGAGATGATCAAGGTCAGTCGTTATCGCTCACCCTGAGTAGAACTGTTCACCGTTCTTGGACACCTTGGCTAAATGAATGCACCGACAGGTTGCTCGAGATGAGATCCAGAAGTCCAGTCCTCACTTGCCCAGCGTCATCAAGAATAGTCCAGATATCAAGATATTGGAGAATGCTATTGCAGGATGCAACATCATTACGAAGACAATCTTGTCGTCACTTTCCTCGGGACTCGGACTCACAGGTGCCGCCCGGTTTGAGAACACTCATCGTAACGACCGTCCATCCACGACGACGCTCGCTATGATGCACTACATTCCGTCCGACCCTGAAGCCCAAAAGATTGGACATCAGAAGCACACGGACATCAGCTCTCTGACTCTGCTCTTTGCTGAGCAGTGGGGCCTCCAGATCCGTCCTCCAGGCGCTCGCGAGTTCGGGTTCGTCCGGCCAAAGGATGGCTGCGCCATCGTCAACGTCGGTGACTCGCTGCGCTTTGCGAGCGGCCACAAGATGCAGTCGTGCATTCACAGGGTCGTTCCCTTCGACCCAACCGAGCACCGGTACTCCATCGCGTATTTCCTCAGAGCTGAGGACTCGACCATGTTTACGGACAGCGAGGGAAGGTACATCACCGCTGGACAGTGGCACGACGAGAAGTTCTTTGCTTTCACCAACCCCCCTGAGCTGCTGGCTGATGTCCCGCCTTCAATGATTCTGGGCGGAATGAAGGAGGAGGAGGACCAGGAAGTTACTGTGACGGTCTCGAGCGTCCCGAAGGAGATCGTGGTTGAGACGTAGCCGAGCCAGAGTTGTCCGCGCGTCACATTCTTCTACGGGTATTGTCTTCGTGTTGACAGTCACTCTTTAAGTACTCCCATGGGGCCATTTCACACTTGAGTGTATCCTCTCGTTTACATGCGACTACTACCCTCGGGCACGAGGACGGCGATCGAAAGTAGTAAATACATCAAATACAATAAATATTATTAGTATTGGCTGGGCGAGTTTCTGCCGTTGTTCCCGTAAGCTGGGCTCGTCCACACAGAGTGTCCAGATTCGCCATGTCTCTGAATCAACCTTGCATCCGCATGCCATTGATCACAAGTCCATGGACAGGAGTCTTTTTGACTGATTTACGTCGCTCAGGTCCGAACAAGACGCATACTGCGTAAAATTTGTGAAAGCAAAAGCAATAGTCGTTTATGATACAACTAGAAAGTACCTTGTTGACATAGAAGCACTACACCTTGCGTGCAGTGCCTTGAGATTTTTCCTAGCAGCTTCCCCAAATTCATATCTACCTCCAAAGAATTGCGTCACCCCAAGTTTTCCCGACATATTATTATACCGGTATACTGATATAGCCGAGCCAGTAGCCCGAGACGGCTCGGCGCGTGTGGAGTCACTTTGCGGCATTCCTCATTCCGTGCCGCGAGGTGGAGGTTGGGAAACCGATCGACGCATCCAAGTTGCTCCATTTGAGCACATTCTGGAAAACAGTGAAGTAGTTCGTACTTTGGATTGCCTGGAGTCAATGCATGAGATGATGGATGAAGACGACTACGTGCTTGTATGCAAGCGAGACATCCAGGATGAATCCACGATGCCTGAACACAAGTACCTAAACGATATCAACGCCTTCATCGAGGGTATTTGCGATGAGTTATGGACGATTAGCAGAGAGATTCATGATAATCCAGAACTTGGCTACGAGGAATACAAGGCTCATGCGTTGCTGACAAGCTTCCTGAAATCTAAAAAGGGATGGAAGGTCACGACTTCTGCCTATGGGATGGACACGGCCTGGGTGGCAGTCTACGACAGCGGCGAAAAGGGTCCAGTGGTGTCCCTCAATGTTGAGATGGGTGCGCCCTTGCTTCCGCGTCAACAATCTCGTCACCATCAACTGACCTTGGACAGATGCATTGCCCGGTATGGGCCATGCATGCGGACACAACCTCATCGCGACTGCATCCCTTGCCGGCGGGCTGGCGACAGCCGAACTGATGCAGCGGGAGCAACTGAGAGGCAAGGTTGTTCTCTTCGGCACACCTGCAGAAGAAGGCGGAGGCGGCAAGATCCGCCTTTTGGAAGCAGGTGCCTATAAAGAGCACGACGTTGATGTGTCTCTAATCTCTCATCCGGGGATCCTGCACGATAGTGCCCTTGTTCATACGACTGGGTATACCCGATTCAAAGCCGAGTATTTTGGCCGCGAGGCGCACGCGGCGACGAGCCCCTGGTTGGGGATCAATGCACTCGATGCACTGGTAATTGCATACAATGGACTCTCTGTACTTCGCCAACAAACGATGCCCGGCGATATCATCCAAGGCTATATTAGTGACGGCGGCTCGGCTCCACAAATAATTCCTGGGTACGCCGCAGGTATCTTCGTCGTGCGTGCGAACTCTCCGTCGTCCCTCCATACCCCTTCACGTCTTCAGGAGCTGCGCAAGAAGGTCGAAGCGTGTTTCCGGGCAGGGGCCGAAGCAACAGGGACTGAGCTGAAAATCACGGTTGAGGAGGCGTACGCCGAACACGTCCCGAATCGAGTGCTGGCCGCATCGTATGCAATGTACTGGAATGCGTTAGACCCGCCGAACGTGGGCTCGGTCGAAAAGGACATCCACATTGGTGCCAGTACAGACCAAGGCGATGTCAGTCGCGCCATACCGAGCCTTAACGCAAGTTTCTCTATAATACCTGGACCCGGGGGTGGAGGCCCGCACACACCTGGCTTCGAGGAAGCTTCAGGGACAAAAGATGCATTCCACAGGTGCTTGAGGACGGGCAAAGCGTTGGCCGGGACGGCGGTGGAAATACTCGCCACACGAGGCTTGCTGGACGACGTCGTGGATCAGTGGAAGAAGGACATGAAGAAGTCCCACTAGTGTGCCAGCAGACTACAGTATTCCGGAGTGCTAAAAAAATGTAACGGGTGACCCAGGGTGGCTTCTGTGTTATTTCGTAGAAGCACTACATCTGCAAGTCAATTACCTTAGCTATCTCTTAGTTTTTATCCCTACAACCTGGCCTGGGAGTGATAGGTACGTCGAATGAGCTGCTCTCTGACGTGATGGACAGAACTGTGAGACCCTGTCCGCTTCAGCATACTATGTATCCAGCTAAAAGGCGCCATACTAGGGACGCTGTCAAAAGGGCTTTTTCGCATGTGCTTCTTCTGCCTCCATGAATGCATCATAGGACCAAATCCACTCTTTTTCTATCAGGCTAAACCTGGTTTATATTATTTAGCTTATACTTTGACTAACATTTAGCATCCTCTGGGAAAACTCACCAATCCTGCACTTTATCTGAACCTTCCCCAGCATCCGCATGAAGACGCTTTAGCCCACCATCAACATGACGCAACTTTCCAACCTGAACCCAAGTTTCCATGTCCAGCTTTCTGGCTCTTTTGGTCCTCAAACCATCATACAATGTAATCGCCTCTGGTAATTGACTCGGATAATCTACGTGGCTTAGGAGCTGGCCAAGTGTTGCAGCATCTTCCAATCCGAGATTGAGACCCTGGGACAGAAACGGGTGAAGTGAATGACAGCAGTCACCAGCAAGTAAGCATTTTGCCTCCGGAGAGATAATTGTGGGTGGTGGAGACACTGCATGTGCCCTCGATTAGTGGTGTAGCTTCCCGAGTATTTCGAAGATCTTCAGAATCCCAAATGCTCACCATGTACCAATTGCCACTTGTTCACTCTCTGTGCGGCAGTGAATATTGCTTTCAGGCTCATCAAAAAGCTCTCTCAGTAAATACTCATGTTGGAAGCATTCATCAGACACTCACAGGGGGTCCCAACCCTCAGCAAGCTTCTGCAGTTCCTCCACGGCAGAACGACTAGCGCTTTCATTCCCTGAAAAGATATTGGTTGTAGTAATCAGCAGGACGCTGAGTTGGCCCCCCATTCTGATTGGGAAGCAGTGAGCGTACGACTCCTGGTCAATCCAAAGCTGGCTTTGTGTAGAGCTCATTAAGTCCAGTATCTCCCTGTCCTGTACGAGTCTTCGATCAACAGTTATGCGGTATGCTGTGTACCCAACTGCTCGAGGAATAAAATCCTGTCCCACGACTGCCCGACGAAGTGTTGACCAGGTCCCATTAGCAACTACCACGAGATCTCCTTGCCGATTCTCACCATTTGCGAAAGTGATCGTGGTGTTAGAGCTGTCAATATCTACTACACGGGAAGAATATTGAATCTCAGCTCCCAAATCGGTGGCCCTTCGAGTCAGACCGCGCTGCAAGTCAACTCGATGCAATGTCCACATCGGGGAAAGATAACGACGGAGAATATCCTCGGCATAATCACTTCGATCAGCGAGAATCTCGCCATTCAGATTGCGTATTCGTAATGCCCGGGGGGTTGTCAGCATGCCGTCAAGGATACTGCCAAGACCCCACGCAGACAGCAACTTGGTCCCATTTGGCGAGAGCTGAACCCCTGAGCCGAATGGGTGTACGTTCTCAAAAGCCTCGAAGACGGTTGCACGATGTCCGGAGAGGGCGGCGGCAATAGCCACAGCCAGACCGCAAAGCCCTCCACCAACAATAAGCACATCAAGTGGCTCATTTGAAAAAGAGGTGGGATAGGTCGGAGATCGGGACATTTCTAATTGCGTACGAGAATTCGAGACAAGAGTATGCATTAGAGACATTCAATGTCTGTAAAGCTCAAGAACAAACCACCCGACCCAGGTACTCGCGGTGCTCGGTGTTCTTGGCAATGCGAGGGCTAGAATGTAATACAGTACGTGTCCTATTGAAACGGCTATGGGTGGCGGCTAAGGTCTCCTCACTTCCAAGGTCATTATCAGGAATTGATCCGCGAGTGCTTCTTGGCCAGATCTAGTGCAATTATAGCAACCTATAGATACCCCTACCGGTAACAATCCAACAAGAGTGTCGGATTTTTACCTCCAAAAGTCACAGGGTTCCCCACATTGGACCATATCTGCCGAAACGTCTTTGAGTCACTATTGCAGCCTAGGTGGAAGTCCTGTGGTGGGGGTCCCGTGAGAAAATCACATCCAATATCAGCATCTGTTTTTTGTAAAATCCAGGGTCCTGCTGTCTTTGGACCAACCGTACTTGGCCGCAGAGGTGTCCATGATACAACTGATTGCCTCTCTGATTTTAGGAGTTCTGTAATCCCAACACTGGAATTTTAGAATCCCCGAAGGCTAGTTATGGAATCCAAGAACGGATCTGAGAGTCCCAATCATGGGGGAGTTGGGGAAGACGTTTCGAAGGCCAACACGGACACGCCTGGGCTTCGGCTGGATAAACACGGACTCCCACTCTCCCCCCAGCCGAGTGCACGCAAAGATGATCCCCTGGTAATTTGGCCCTTTCCGATTATTCAGGCACGACAGAATCCCTAACTTCAGGCAGAACTGGCACCCAGCCCTCAAATTGGCAGTCTGTCTCCAAGTCTCACTTCTGGCACTGCTTGGGCCGATGGCGGCTGCATCGCCGAATCCGGCATTCGTCACACTCGGCCGCGCATTTGATATCACTCCCGTCCAGGCATCATACCAGCTGGTAGTTTACCTCGTCTTCTCTGGCGTGGGGCCCCTTTTTGTCGTGCCCTTTGCGAGCTCGACCGGCCGTAGGCCAATCGTGGTTGTGTCTTCGCTTCTCGCTGCTGCCACTAACATCATCGCCGGCTATTGCACCACATGGGCCGGCATTGTGGTCACCAGGGCTGTCAATGGATTTGCTGTCGGTGCTACCGTCGCGCTGGGACCGGCTGTCATCTGCGATATGTACTTCCTTCACGAGCGGGGCCTATACATGGGTATTTTCGCGCTCTTTCTCAATAATGGACCGCATATTGCTCCCCTCATTGGTGGCTATGTCACCGGGAGTCTGGGGTGGCGATACTGCTTTGCTATCCCAGTATGCACCACCTCCTTAGTTGCCCAAAGTCTTTTCTAACATCTTATCCAGGGGTATATCCAGCTTGCTGTCGCCATCATCATAATCTTTAGTTTTCCTGAAAGCTTCTTCAGACGAGGTACTGTGGTGGACACCGAATCCGTGCCCGAGAGATCACTTCTGAGCCTCTTCTCACTACGGCAACCAAGCGCATTCCGGAAGGAGTTTCATCCACGAGACTTCCTGGGCCCATTCAAAATGACTAGATATGTATGTGTTGTGGTTCCGAACATATACTACATGACATGTCTCGCATACGGGTCTGTCCTCTTTGCTACCACGGGGTCGGTCGTCTATACCACATTCTATGGCTTCAACATCGTCCAAATAGGCCTGATTTTGAGTATTCCGCTGCTCATTGGAAACTTGATAGGAGAGGCCACTGCCGGGTGGTTCGTGGATTGGCTGGTGTATAGGTATGCAAAGAAGCATGATGGGGTTGAGATCCCCGAGGCCAGGCTCGACGCGCTCTGGCTTGCACTCACACTGCCAATCGGCACCATTATCAATGGTGTGTGTATTACACATTTCGCAACTACTAGCTGGGTCGGCAACGCCATTGGTATGGCAATTTCCAGCGTAGGGTTTCAAATCGGGACGACTGTCACGTACACATATTGCACGGATGTAGGTGTCGAAGAAGTGTCTCGCGCGGAATCAGTTGCTGATATAGTTTTTGCAGTGTTATCGATCGCGAAGTGCGGAGGTCTCCACCGTGATCAACTTTACCAGGCACATCTTCAGCGCCCTGGTCTCTTTCTATGCGTAAGTGCTGTGGTATAGTGTAACACGGTGGATCAGGACTGACTTGCATTCAGTCTCCCTCTGGCTGAAGATATAGGGTTTCAGTACGCTTGGCTTGTTTTCTCGCTCATCAATGTTATACTTCTCGTGCCATTCTTTCTACTACGCATATTTGGCCAGAAGATACGGGAAAGCGAGCCACAAAGATGATCGACTGTATATACTTCTTCTCGGTTCGAGCAGTGCAGCAGCCTGTCTGGGGAAGGGTTTTGACCATTTATGGGCGTCTTTGGATGCTAGTAGACTATTTTCCGGATGATATTTGACCCTCATTCGACGGGTGCATATACTAGCGCAATCAATGTAAAAGCAGAAAAGGACTCGCCCGGGCGGAGAAAGAAGTAGACAAGAGAAAATCAGGAACAACATTGCGAGTTGAATTTGACTTCCATGCAATTGATTCAATACGAGAGGTTCCCACATTCATGTCAGCAGCGTCATGGGCCGCTTTCTTTTTGATGTGTGGTCACTGTGGTTGCATGGATGCATATTTCTTTTTCAACTTGGTACAATGTATTAACCTTGGCTAGTACGTTTTTTGGACTCTCGTGTATGTGAAGACACATGATGGACCTGCGTCAATCGCTCTCGATCTCAGAAACATGATGTTGTTCGGCCTTCGCTGGTGCTCTCATGCCTCACCGGCATTACTGGCCTTTTTCCACTGTAGTGTAATCCTTGCCTGTGACGAGATACCAACTGGGCACTGTGTACCAGTATTTTCCCGCCCAATCTTGAAGATTACCCAGACAACCGGATTAAGCGATAAGTTCGTGATATAAAGAATGGGGATCAGGTGCTGCATTTGTTCTACGCTCGTGTGCAGTCTTCACGCTTTACATAGAAGCATGCTGGGTCTTCACAGACCGCCTGGCTATTCAGGGCGTTCCAATATGACCTCAACCTCGATTAAAGCAAAGGCTATTCGAAGATCGATCGCAATAGTGGTGGGTCGGCCCCTCCGCAAGTGGTGCATAGACAATCCCAATGAGATCCCATAGGAGACCCATGTACATCCAATAAAATCATCCTGCCCCAGAATACCAATTCATCGACATTCAGGGTGTACTTCCGTCGTCTACATTCCTCCAGGGGCCAGAGGCTACCTAAGTAGCGCAAAGAGCTCGGGCAATTGTAGTGATACCTGTTCAGAGCCTTGTATGGCGACTTGCTGCGTTCATATTGAAAGATACATTGCACGTCCTTCTAGGACAAGGACACATGCCGTTATTCTGGCTCAACAGAGGAATCCAAAATAACAATAGTCCTCTGAAAAATTTGACGTATGAGACTTACGCAGAGGCGTACAATTGTAGGCTGATATTTGGAGTTTTCTGAACCGATACGCGTCGAAATAAGGGATCGGCCGAGCAGCAAGTACCTACCTAGGTATCCACACGACTTTATCCTCCGCATTTTGGCCAGCGAGTCATGGAGACATGCCCAAGCGGCAGCGGATATTATATTTTGTAGTCCTTTTCCGGCATAATCTCGACAAACATGTTTCATGTCAGCGGACAGGTCCCATTTGGGCCCACATCAAGCAAAGCACTCAGGAGGCAGAGAAGATCCTGCAATATCTGTCGTGACCTGCAATACGACCGGCCAAGGCCACGTATATTGATTATTGGCGTGACTTCTCCGCTGTGCCGCCCAAGTATCCTCGTGTCATTGTTGTGAGACCTGGACAAGGAGGGCATGCAGAAATGGCACGGGCTTGAAGGCCTTTTCGGGGACACATCAACAGTACTGGCGCTATGGCTTAGCTTATATGGTGGAAGCAGGTGCAGAAACCATCCCAATAGTGAAAGTTAAAATATCCAGTAGCTCAGATACGATTCTAGCTTTGTTGTGTGACGTTGCGGTATAATGCCAGGCCATTGGTGCGATGGCTTTCTCCATAATTGTTCCGCGAATATATTGCTACGGAGTGCCGCTTCGCCAGCATCCTTGGCAACCCTCGTCTTGGCATTGTCGACCGACTCTCTATACTGTCATGTACGAGGCACCGCGTGTGGGTTATCTCAATGTTTTAGATGCTGCAGCTGGCTCGCCTATTTAATATTGGAGGTCGTGCCAGCTACGCTCAGGGTTCGCCTGGCTTCCCACTTGCGCGTTTCCAACACAATCCGAAGCATTTGGTGTCGTCCATTATCAGTTCTTTATTAAACGCCTCGATTCCTCGGTGTATCGCAATGAGGACTTCTGCTGTCACTGCGATTCTGGGCTTCTCGGCCCTTGTGTCTGCCCATGGGTACGTCCAGCAAATCTGGTTGGGCGAAAACCTTGTGGACGCTTGGAACCCCTACAAGGATCCCCAAAAGGCAGGAGTGAACAAGATCACAAGGAAGTTCAAGGACAATGGACCAGTGACAGATGGTCTTTTCACTGTAGGCAATCACTCGAGGATTTACTTGCGTTGTGGGCCATCGCTGACTAGTACAGACTGATGCTATTACTTGTAACATTGGTATTGACGGAGATAATAATGTGCCGGCGAACAAGACTGCCGAGGTTGCTGCGGGCAGCACAGTCAAATTCATGTGGACTGAATGGAAGAGTGACCACCCCGGACCCAGTATGTCTACCCGAGTTTTCCTCTATATCGCCTTATTTCGCTGACAATGAGATCAGTCATGACATATCTGGCGAGTTGCGGTGGCTCGTGCACAAAGTTCTCAGGAAGCACCGGCAAAGTCTGGGTCAAGATCGACCAGGCCGGCTACGACGCCTCAGAGTCTGTCCCGTGGGCTAGCAAGAGGCTCCCGACTCAGAACAGCACGTACACTGTTACGCTTCCGAAATCTATCGCCCCTGGGGAGTATCTGCTCAGGTACGTTCTGATGCAGCGACTGCCGCCGTCTCATATTGCATATTTGAATGGTGGCTAACAGATCGTGTGGCACAGACATGAGATTCTCGGCCTTCAACGAACGAACACAAATGGTTCATTGGCCCAGTTCTACCCTAATTGTCACCAAATTACTGTCACCGGCAGCGGTACCACTAAGTTGCCAGAGGGGATTGCTTTGCCGGGCGCTTATCAGCCAGACGACAAGACCTCCGTAAGTGTTCCCTGATCATTTTGTATTTCCCTATAGCCGTATAGCTGGAGCTAATCCTGATGGCCACTTGGGTAGATTTTCTTGGAGTACCGTGACATTTCTGCCTCCAACCCATACACTCCTCCCGGTGGTCCGGTCTGGGGTGACGATGGCTGGGCAAAATAAAGACAGTGCTTGTCTTTATTCAGAAGGACGTTCATAGTCATTCAAATGTACATATCCATTCCTTAGATATATAAGATTGAATCTTGCGACCAAGTTTTCAGTCTCCTCTCGGCCTGCTACAATCCACAAATTACTGCACATTCTTGTCCCCGGCGTTCCCATAATAAGTACTAGTATCTAGGTTACATATGTAGTGTTGATAAGATCAATTCTAAGTGGCACATGGCCAAAGCCACGGCATTGTAAGAGCATGCCTGGATGATTGTTAGAAACTCAACATCAAGTCCGCAAGAACGCCCATTTGATACTTATATCGATTCGAATCGGAAACGCCCCTCTCGTTACGAGCTCACGAGTTCCAGGCCAGAATGTTTTGTGAGCGGTCTTGTCATAACATTTGGAGTTGCATTCCATTACATCAGTATTGACCCTATAGTTGAATAACATGGCCGCATACTCTGCCTCGTGTATTGTTCGTCAAGTTGCTTCCCTCACCAAGCCGGAATTGTGCATATGTGCTCCGAACTGACTCTTTGAATCACAACTCTCGCTTTCTCGGTATAATTTGCAACTTCATAGCTCCGGCAGAGACAACAAACTGATCACGGACGGACTCTCCAAACTGCTTATCATCCTCTGGGCTAATGGAGAAGTCAAACCTGACGATAAATTGGGCGAGGACCGCCCGCATCTCCATATAAGCCAAGTTTTTTCCGATACACGATGTTGACCCGTAGCCAAATGGAGCCCAGGCTTTTGCATTGTGCGCTGCAGAACCTCCTTGGTTCTCCATCCAGCGGTCAGGGATAAAGCTGTCCGCATTGTGGAAGTTAATCGGGTCATGATGGATCGTCCACGTGTGTGTCGATGCGACTGTGTCGGGCGGTAAGACGATCTTGCCTTGGCTACCCCTGGCAGAATCGGGCAAAGCCAAGGGGGCCGTCGTCGTCCGCTGTAGTCCCGATGGAACTGGAGGCCAGAGGCGCAACGTCTCGTTAATGCATGCATTTAGCAGTGGGGCGCTGTCACGAAGTTTGTCGAATTCTTGTGGCTGGAGAGGGTCAGAGACGAGGGGATCGAGTTCCTCCCGCAGTCTGGCCACGACCTCAGGATGCCGGGCAAGCTCGTAGAGGCAGAAGGTCATGGTGTTGGAAGTGGTGTCAGAGCCTGCGACAACCATAAGCATGCAGTCTTGCTGTAACTCACGCCGGTCCAATTTGCGGCGTTGTTTCCCCTGCTCCCCGAGCAGATATGCGAACACGTCGGCGTCGACGAACTCCTTTTCGCCGTGGTGGCCCACCCGCCATTCGACCGCATCTGACAGCCATGCTTCGAACTTCTGAATAGGGCTTGGGAGAAATCGCATGACGTGTGCCACGTACGGAACGTTCCCTATAGCGTTGACTTTTCCCATAGTCCGTCAGCAAAACGAGGTGTTGTGGCCTTTGTTTGCTGAACAGCCGAGAAGGAACCGTGGAATACAATATCAGAGCTACTTACTGCTCCGTACACCCAACTCTACTAGATGTACCACGTCAGAAGTCTTCGCTGCCTCCAGGGTCCCAAACGATCTACCAAAGCCTAGCTCGCCCATCACGTCGAATCCAAACCACATCATGCATTCTCGGATGTCGACCAAACCCTCGCGCGATAACCTAGCGACCTGATCCAGGAGCATTTGAGCGTTGCGTTGTATGTTGCTTCTGTAGCCAGCCAGTGCTTTGATCGAAAAGGCCGGGTCCCAGTCTCTGCGACGGCGGCTGTGTTCCGGCAGCGTGGGTTCATTCTGTAAGCTATGCACATCCGGCAACATACTTTGCGCGGTGTACCAAGGGCCTCTAATGAAAGTGCCGGAAGGACCCGTCGGACCGTACAACAAGGGAATTGCGGCTGGGTTGGCGCATGATACCTCCCGGGGCCCGATTCTGACGACGCTGCCGTACTTTTCGTGCAATTCCCGGACGATCCGGGCTCGCGTCCCTTTCCAATCAGCGTAGACCCACGTCCACACTACAGCATTCGGAGTCAGCGTTCGGAGAATTCAAGGAGTAGCTTACTACCAACAAAGCAAAGAGTAGGCCACAAAGTGGCCCATGGCATGTCTTCAAACATGTAGCCCCTGAATCTTTTGTTGTGTAGGCTGAGAATTGGATATGTTTGGTCTTGAAGGGGCAAGGATTGTATCTCGGAGCTGCTTACTTGAGATTTTGCAAGAGAGAGGACCTGGGATGTGTCTCAATGGATGGAAGAATACCCGATAGCTCGTTATGGAGGCAACCAGTACGGCTGCAAAGAGACCAAGCATGCCCGCGACGGTCGCCGTAGCAGCAATGTTGTTTAATTCCCACGCATCTTTGACGAAGGACCGTGTTCCGAATAAGACAAGCCCAAGGAATATCACAGAATGGTGAGCATATGGTTCTCTGATCTGGACCGCAGCATGCAGGGCCAATGCTGCCGTCACCGGTAAAGCGATAATGACAAGAGGGCTATATGGTCTGAAGAGGTCTTGAAAAGGTCCTGGCGACAAGGCAGTTGGTGCCATTTTCTTTGTACCATTTAATGCTTCAGAGTATGGTAGATAGCCTGGGTCTTGTTTTCTGCGGAAAACTTAGAAGAGCACTTTGAAAGCACGGGAACGGAAAATTGGAATGTCTACTGCGATATCAATATTTCTTTGTTTTCGCCGTTGCAGTACGAGGTAGCCTATCATACCCCTCACTACCTAGGTACGGATGATACACTCTTGCGCCAGCTAGCGTCGGATCGATGTTTGCCACGTTATGGTCGCGAGATTAGGTGAGGGGATAGCCGTCGCCCCAGCTCGTGGCCTCGGCATCTAGACCAGGAGCTTCCCCATGGGGTGAGGTAGCCTACTTAAACCTTAGTTGAGCGCCGAGGCAAAAATGGCTGTGGGGCTTAATGTATCTGCTGTGAGCGGATGGTTGTATGCACTGGGTCGCAGCATAGCTAGTAATGCATTGAGAAGTGAGCCATCATTCCCTCAATGATCGCTAGTTGTACCCTTGATTGACAAAGGTTTGTACGTTCTCCGCGAGCTTCAGGACCCGCGTCGGGCGTTCGCTGCTGCAAAAACTTCGTCCGCGGCGGAAGTCGATAACACAGAGAGACAGTATCCAGGTTTTGCTAAACAGATTTTCTGCTCTTGTGACGTTATAGGTCCATCATTAGGGCTGACAGCTCATATCTTTCAAAAGCGCACATCATGTTGTGGGGCTCATGTGATTCTATGGATTGTGCGTAGAATCACGGAACGCTCTATGGCGTCCACGGGTGCCACCCCAGAGCCCGAAAGAGCAACCAGTAATCTCATGAGTTTCACAAATATGGAATGCGTTTCAACTGTCAATATTCTGAAATAGTGAATGTTTTGACTGTCCAATTGCATGCTTGTTGGCGTGCTAAAGCGCCGTCTGCGAGGCCTCTCCTGGGGCAAGCTCACCCAAATTCCCGCCACCGGCAGCCTTGTAAGTCTGAATGTTGTTCCAGCCCCCGTCTCATTGCAAAGCGCCCCATAAGTCGACTATGAGGTTTTAAGAAGACCACAAACGGAGAACTTTGTCTGTTGGAATCACAAGCCGGTCAGTCAAGCTTTCAAACCTAATGGAACTCGACATTTCCTTGCTGCTCCCATTTCTTAGACAAGCCCCTCGACCCAGCTATTATGGGCACTATCCAACCGCTCTTACCCTCGCGTATCCCTTGGAAACTTGTATATTCCTGTATCAACGGTCGCCACTTCCCTCCATACCAAACCGTGGGAAGCCTTGGTGACGCCCTTGAATTTGCGAAATTGCCAACCATCTGTGTGCCGACGAATATGGGCGGCTGGGGTTGGATCCCTATCTGCAGGATATGTTGGGTTGTAGGAAGGATCCTGGGAACTTCCATATCCAACACTGTCGCTTTGCTGGATTTCGAAATGGATACCGGTCCTGCCTTGAGCGAGGCGCTTGCCTGTCCTACCATTCTAAAAGCTCTCTTATCCCGGTCCACAGTAGCCTGCCGCTTTCGCTGACCTGATCCCGCAACTGAAATGCTGCCCATGCCGATGGTGTGGTAGTCGTTGAGGTTTCGTACCTGCTCTTCGTCGTCTTCGGCTTTGTTCGCCGGATTGTGATCGGCCTCCTTCGAAGTTGCGATGCCGCTGGAGATAGTATTGTTCAGATGGGGTTGCGACGGCACCCTCCATCTCAACTTGGTCAATCTTCTCGCCCTCTGCTATGTTGCCTTCCAAGACTACATCAAGCGTTGTTAGTAAACGTCGCTATTGAATTCACTTTGGTTGGCTCTTACCAAATCGCAGCCTTCGCTGAGATCAGTTGAAGAAGCACCCATAGCGATCAGCATTGAGATGACCGTGTCGAAGTTCTTCTAATGCTCTCGGCGAGCACGATCTCGGATGCTCTGCATTGCTGGACTTTGGCTGTCAGGGAGCATGGTAAAGATAATTCTACGACGGGACAGGTTGTAATATGATAAACAGTGAACAAGAACCTCTGCCAATTGGCAATTTACGTCGCCAGTCTGGAATCAGAAAGGTCTGTATTTCGGGACTTGAAAGCGACAGGTCGAGATGTTCGGTTGACGTGGTCAGGACTTGGAGTTTGAGGAAAGGGGATGGGAAGGTGTGTTGAGGCCTTGAACACAAGATTTGCAGATTCCCCAGGTGTGCAACTTCCTAATGAGCATAGCTGGCTCGAACTCTTCCAAGGCTTCGAAGGACCTGACGTATCAAATTGATTGTCGTCTGCTGGCATGGCCCCTTCGATCGGTGCCGCCTTCGATGTCCCTCTCATTGTCTATGCTCTGATGTGTGACCCCTAGTACTCATGTGTCTACGTTTTTGGTTATTTCACACTAGAATTTGAACGTTCGGTGAGTTTCGAAACGATATCTCATTCCGCATGACCCATAACAATGCTGGAACGTACCTAGATAGGCAGACCTATAACAAGAATCGTACAGCCTAGAAGCCTAGAAGCCTGCTGAATTCTGGGGTCGTCAATGTCACTGCCACAGGCTGCACATCCCGTCATTTCGGATTTGGGACCAGTTTCTTAGATAATAACTTATCCATGGATAAAACAGGATCATGTACCTGGTTCCGTTTCTATTCCGTATACAGCCTGAGCCATACGCAGCACCTTCATATAGTCGTAATCAGGATCATGTACTTCAAGTCTTTCAGGTTAGAGACTCCACAGCGGATTGCTTCATCCAGAAAGCAGATGCTGGGATGCAAGTTGAAGTCAACTTTGCAAGACGCCTAATTGTGTTTAATAATTACACCTGGGCTCTAGCTAGGCATGACTGTGTTCTATCCACGCAGCTCGCGTACCGTTGTGTCTGTGTGATATGTCTAAGACGTGGCAGTGACCTCTGCCAACTCCAAGACCGATTTCTGTTTCTTCCGTGAAGACTGAAAAGTACTTGATCCCGGCAGACTTCTGACACGACACTTCATTGTGCGTAGGCCTGCTTGATTTGCTCCTGGTGTCTGTATGTCCGACTTAGGAGCGCCAGCCTTCTCGTCTCGGGGCACATCGCGCCCTAACTCCGAGAAAATATCCCAGCTACTCATGCTGTTCTCGGATGTAACTCACGCGTGTCAAACTTTTTCGGGTTTCGGTGAAGGACCACTGAACCCTGGCCTCTCTCTCATCTAAATGTCATAGTCAACAGAGCTGTTGTCGACATCCTTGGTCTTCATGAAGGTTCGGTGGTATGATGCACTGCAGACGGGTGCCAAGCCCAATGCAACCTAGCGTTTCTTCGCGGTCTCGTCGCCATCGAGTTGCCGCGGATGCTTTTGGAAACCACGCGACTCGACTGCCGGCATGGAACCCGCAGGGTCCGAGTGCCGAGATCTCATACAGTTCGAGACTCGGGAACTGAATTGCTGACTACACATTATTAATACATCCAGTAATGTGGATCATCAGGGTGGGCATCGCAGGCGCACGACTGGGTACCCCAAGTGCTAGCAGCCTTGCTCAGGTAACATTTGGAAGCTTCCATTGAAGCTCGGGGGCATGATTCGCAGGCATGTGTTTCACCGCTCAGGAACCCGATGCCCGAGCGTCATCGATACTTTGGCCCTCATCTATAAGAATGGGCTGCCGGAAGCAGAGGAGAAGTTGGCGAAGCAGTTACAGCATCCAGGAGTATTGATTTTATCCCATCATAACATCCGTCTGTATACTTGCTGGCATCCTGCCGATTCTTTCTGTCCACCGAAAACTCTTCGCCTAAGTCAATATGTCTAAGCCAATCATTGTTCACAGTGAGATAAACATGGCCACACCTTGAGCCTGATGCACTGACCAGTCTTAGCCCACGGTGGTCCCAACCCATGGAAGGTGGTAATTGTGCTTGAAGAAATTGGCATCCCCTATGAATGCGTGAGTAGTGCCTGCGCAAGATCGGTAGTCCCACCACATTCCAGTGCTAATTTGACACAACCATGGTGAAGCGGCTCGTGACCGATGTGAAGGGGGAGGCTTACACTAAGATCAACCCGAACGGACGGACCCCGGCTATTGAAGACCCGAACACCGGCATCACTTTGTGGGAGTCTGGTGCCATTCTTGAGTACCTGGTCGACACATATGACAAGGATCATAAAATCAGCTACGCCTCTTTCCCCGAGAAATACCACACCAAGCAGTATCTTCACTTCCAAATGTCTGGCCAAGGACCATACTTTGGTCAGACCACTTGGTTCCGTCACTTCCACCCGGAGAAGCTTGAAAGCGCAAAGAAGAGATATGACGAACAGCTTGTCCGAGTCGTCGGCGTCCTCGACAACATTCTGGCAGGGAAGCAGTACTTGGTCGGAGATAAGCCGTAAGTTTTTCCGGAGTCTCGACGTGCGCTCGCGGGACAGGTACCTAGGTATTGACACGATTGCAGCACATATGCCGACTTCGCTTTCGTGCCTTGGGACAATGCGATACCTTGGATCTTCGGCGAAGAGGCGGCGAAGCTCGTTCCTGAGGACAAGTATCCCAACTTTTACGCGTGGCACAAGCGCCTGGTGGCGAGACCTTCAGTCCAGACTGCCATAGCAGAGCAGGGCAAGGCCCGGGAACAGGCTCACAAGAAGTAATTTTCCCCTGTTTGCGGATGAGCGAGTTGGCCTGGAGAATGGTTCGATTTAGTACGCGCCAACATTCTACACGGCTGTGTAGAGGTATTGTGACAGGATAGCAATCTCACAACCCTGTCCTCAAGACTCAGTGTGGTATGGTCCTGGTGTCGTACACAAAAGAATCCGCCAACCCCCCTCGCGTTTTGTTGGTTATGTACTCAGATGCAAAGGTCGCAACGGCCGTGTGGGCATATGGTTCAACTCGTGAGATGCTCCCGGATTGAAGAGGGCATATCCATTTGCTAGCTTTTAGTGAGACCGAACACAACATTTTCCATACCTAGCCTCGGAGTCCCAGTCACCGAAATAATTCTCAATCGATTGACTGAACATCAGCATCTCCCACCTGACTCACCAATCGCGATAATCCTCGGATTTTGCAAATTTGTAGCTTTCAAACACAGCGAATCATGTCCTCAGTCATGCTTCATTCAACTTGACCCATTCCTGGTCATGACTTCAAAGTCATGGTGAATCACACCTAACTGGAACTCTGACCAACAAAGACAACCAGTATTGCCACGTAACTTTGGCAGTTAGCACAGTCATCTCCGCACTCTGATAAATGGGGGTTACTCACGCTGCACAAGCACCAAAGATCTCGTGTTTTTTTGCTCGGGTACACAGTGCCAGCACACCGCCGAACATAAGTGTACACCCTGCCTGGAAGCCCATCATTTTCGCAAGCACCTTACCATCAATTCCGGAATGCGACCACTCATACAAAGGCACGAGAGGCGCACAGAGTAGGAATAACATGGTTAGAACGACAAGTGTCATTACGAAGATGTGGATACGTGCCCGGGAATACACCACCATCATGCTGTTGTTCTCGGCCCTCAGTTGCTGCGGGTGGGTCAGAGACTGCTCAATGGTGAAATAATGTAAAATCGATTTGGACTTGCCTTATTGGCAAAGACGCGCTTTTCGCAGGTTATTTTATATCAGCCAACTTCAACGGATCCATTTAATGAAGCTTCTAGAATTGTACTTACAGTTAAGACACAATTATTCACTTTTACAAGGAGCCAAAAGATCTGCCTGTCGAGCCAAGAATCATCCCTAGAAGCCTTGAGTGTAACCAGATCAGAAGTATTTCCAATGTAAATCTCCTGCAAATCTAGCGGCTGATTGCTGACGAAGAAGTTCAAGACGCTCGTGAGCTCGAAAGTTGACGGCCGTTCAAGAGCAGCTAGTTTGCTCGACAAACATAGGAGCTCGCCTGCCATACTCTATGTCAGGACTGTTCTAGATTCGCACTTTCTGTTCATCCACTTACCGTATTTCATCAGCTTTTGCTGCAGCCGGTCCATGATGATCTTCCTCTTCCCGCTGTCCTTGTCATCGTGCTCTCGAGACTTCAGGATGCGTGGGTCATCCGCCCTATCCTTCTCGTCCATCCGCCAGAGCTGGACTTCAAGGGCCCGGACTTCATCCTGCAAGTGCAGTAAAACCCGAGACTGCAAGTACCTAAACTCTCGGAAGATGTAAAATTGAGGTGCGGACGCAGTGAACCGGGCGAGCATAGGATACCCAGGAGGGTAGTCCGCGACTATGAACCGTCCATCAGCCTAGACACGCGCTTCGATGATGATCAGCTGCTTCTTGATTTTGCAGGCCCTAACGCAGGACTCGATGCAGTAGAATACAACCCACAGTTGTACGTGGAATAATTCAGTGGATCTGACACTTTGTCGATGCGTGTAAATTCCTCTACACCGGTACTGCGCAATCTTTGTGTCAGTGAAAAACTGGTATGTAATCCACCATGCTGGAGGAATACAGACACTCCCTTCTCGTCGATGCCAAGCTCTTCTTTTGGCGAAGCCATTCCGTCCAAAGTTGGCGTAAAGTGGCGACCTTGGAAGCCGTTGCTGTCGTAACACACAAGAACATCAGCAGAGTTTACGGAACTGAAAGACCAGGCCCGTTTCTTGGGGTCTGGGGTCTATATGTAGTAGGAAGGAGGGAGTTCCTGTCTGCCTTGACACGGCTGTATGCATGGTGTGACGCTGCACAGAACCGGCATATACCTAGCAGCGTAAATGCGTCAAGGTGGGCTGACCTCAAGATTAGCCTGAGATTATGCCAGCATTCGGACGGGCGTAAAGTAAGGAAAGTTACCAACTTGAATCTTTCTAGAAGTGAGCTATCGCTAAAATACTTAACTATTTTCATTCTCAATCTTACGAAGTCCGAAGGCAAATGCAGTCCCCTCGTAAAGTACTAAAATGCCCAATTTGAAATTCCTCACCGGCTCCTGCGACCTCTTGATATCGAATCACAGAAAGATTCCATCTGCGCTGCTAGATCAGTATTAAGTGAAAATATGGGAATTAAGTGTATTGGAACATTCATTATATACATAGTAATTCCAATAGCTTCATAATTTCTTTAGGAAAGTGTTGATTTGAGTTTGCCCTGGCGACATTTTCCTGCGGAAGCCCCTCCTGCGGGATCCCTCCTTCTACCTAGGTAGTTCATTCTCTTCTACGCCGAACCTTTATGGGACTATGTCTTGTTAAGTGACTGCGTACGTAACGATGTTCTGTGAACAGGCTCTAATAGGTAATTTAAAAACTTTCTTTCGGGTCATCGTGTGTACCTAGGTACAAAGCATCCTGTGCGACATTCGACAACTAGTGGTTCTTGCAGGAAAGCCGCCAAACATGCCTTTAGTGAAAAGACAGCTAGATCCAGCTTGGAACCATCTCAAGTTTTAAATCAAGGCTCTAATACCGTTGAAAAATAAGATGCACTATTACATCCAAATTTGGTACTTGTATGCAGAAATGATGGTTCACGATTGATACCGGTTTCGCAACGCGACATGGATTAATGACATTACATACTGTCCATTGGGCGGGCGGGCCCTCACCTACCATGGTCATGCAGAGTCGCAGCAATCATTCACCAAGGTGGACCAACACCTGATGGCTGGGTCTTGACTTCATCGAGTCATTATCTGACTCCCCAGGCACATAGTAAGTCAGGGAGGGGTTGCGACTGTTTGTCGCTCACTTGACTAGATCCTAGGAGATCTGTTTCAGTAGCTAAATATTTATAATGATCCCATCCATGCAACATACAGAACTCAAATTGAACGTAAACATTGCCCAGATTAAACCGAAACACGGCGAACAGATTGGACATTCGGATGAGAGATCCAAAGATTGTGAGTCCATTAGGCTTTATAGCACAAGACACCATCTCCCAGATAGAGCATTACTGACTAGATTATAAAAAGAAGGGCCCTAGTAAGCCACAGGCTGCTTATATGG
Source organism: Diaporthe ampelina (assembly GCA_023522825.1). Classification (NCBI taxonomy): domain Eukaryota; kingdom Fungi; phylum Ascomycota; class Sordariomycetes; order Diaporthales; family Diaporthaceae; genus Diaporthe; species Diaporthe ampelina. The sequence goes on from JAMFTM010000345.1 coordinate 334,994, forward strand.
GGACAGAAAAACCAATTACGGGGGTAGTTCTACATTGCCGGGAAGTTGCTCGTCAAATTAACAAATGGAACTTTACTGTCAGATCCTGAGACAGGGCCCTGGTGAACCAATAGCTGCTCATAAGAATGCAAATAAAGTCCAAACGGTGCGTCTAGACTGCCAATGAGATTAATAGTTGAAATTAATAAACAGGACCGTTTTGTCAGAGTACAAAACAGGGCCCCAGCACACCACAGGCTGCTTTCAAGGGTCCAGCAAGAGCGTCTATAGAGGTACTTCCAAGCGGTGAAAGAGACTAATCAATAAGACATTAACGAAAAGGACCTCACTCAGAGTACCACCCACGGCCCTGGTGAGGCAATGGCTGCTCATAGAAAGCTAGGCGGAGCCCGGAAGGTATGTCTAAATTGCTAATGAGACTAATTTTTGAGTTCAACACGAGAGATGCTTAATGTGATTAGTCCGAAACACAACGCCTGAAACCGAGGGGTCAACATGTAGCTTATACTCCTTCTACCTATGAACGTGTGAGTCGTTCCATGAGATGTTTGAGTGACGTTCTCCGTCCGCCCTTACTAAATCATGATTACAGTCCAACACACGCGAAAACCAGCAACAGAGAAGGAATAATGACAGAGAGAGCTGCTGTACATGTTTTTAGACCGATCTTAATGTCTCCTCGAACTAAACCCTGGGAAGGCACAAGACGGGGAGGGATTGTCTAAATAGAATCATGGTGACCTAAGTGACAAAGTGACACTAGCCATGAATCTACGGAACGAACAATGTATTGAGATGGAATAACCCGGAAAATACTTCCTTTCCAAAAGGAGGTAGGAGCAAATAGCCCAGATGGCCAGATCTTGTTTTCTACGCGCAGTAATTGACCAGCGGCAAGACTCGGAATCCGCGAGTCTGAACATTCTCTCTCGTCCTTGGTCGGGGATAAACAAACACCTAATGCTCTGCTCGGTAGGGCAGATGTCTCTTACTACGCTTTTGTCACTAGAAGAGATCAGACGCAAAGCTGATGCGAAAAACAGGTATTCTCCAAGGTCCTATGTCCTATACCGGCTATAATTACAAGGACTCCTCAAAAAGCCCTCTCAACTGCTCCCTCTCAGTCTGCAATTCCCTGGCCAAGTTCGGAGCCAGCATCAACACTCTCGCCTGTGGGATCGTGCCCTCGACTAGGTCGTCGATATGCTCTGATCGAAATCCTAGTTGCTTCAACCCTGAGGGCTGGTCGCCCAAGCTGTCAAGGAACTTCCTCAGCGCTTCTGCCAGGACCTCGCCAGCAGACTCCCTCTTCACGTTGCTGATGTCCACGCCAAAGGCTTGCGCGGCTTGCAGGTGGCGCTCCGGGTTGGACGCGGCGGTGAATTTGAACACGGCAGGCGAGGTGACCGCCACCGAAACGCCGTGCGGGATGATAGGGGCGTCAACCTCGTAACCGGCGTGCTGGTAGCCGGGGTTCTGGCCGGAGATAGGATAGGACATTCCTAAGAACGTTTAGATATCATTCCCACAGGTTTCAAGTGAGAAATGCAAGGTAGAATGACTGACCGTGACACAAGTGCACCCCTGCATTCCCAAATCCAACGCCCGCCAAGGTAGCAGCCAGCAGCATCTGGCTTTGCGCTTCCATGTCATCCGGGTCCCTGACCGAGCGAGGCAGGTACTTTACGCAGTCGTACAGGGCCTTGAGCGAGAAGATGTCACTAATCGGGTTGGCGCCCTGGTAAGCAGGCCTCATGATGGGGTTCTGGGGGCGGGGCGTCCTCTCGTTGTAAGGGATGGCTGTCCAGCTCTCGAGCGAGTGGCACAGGACGTCGAGGCCGGAGCTCGCCTTGACGGCGGCGGGCATGGTGCGCGTGTTGAGGGGGTCGCATATGCCGAGTGTGGGCTTTAGGTTTCTGTGGGCGATGCCGGTCTTGGCGCGCTTGGAGACGAGATCGAAGATGGCGGTGCCGGTGGTTTCGGAGCCTGTCCCAGCGGTCGTGGGGATGGCGACGAGGGGCTTCAAGGGCTTGTCGATCGGCCGGCCGTTCCCGAGTGGCGCGTTGACAAAGTCCAGGAAGTCGGCGTCCGGGTACGAGGTGTACAGGTTCATCAACTTGGCCGTGTCGATGACGGAACCGCCGCCCACGGCCAGGAATGCGTCTGGGTTGAAGGGCTTGGCCCAGTCGATGGCCTCGCGGATACTGGTGGTGAGTGGTGAGGTGTCAGTGCTGGCGGCCGGGAGGGGAGCGCTTGAGATCCAGGGCAAGACTTACGAGCTGTCCTTTGGTTCGACTCTTGTCTTGTTGAAGACCTTGAAGTTGACGCCCTCGTGGGTCAAAGCCTCACGAACTTGTTGCATAGCCGTCAACTTGTCGACAGTCTCATCGGTGACGACGCAGACGCGCTTGGAGCCCATGTTCTTGAAGTCCATGCCAACCTCGCGGGTGACGCCGGGCCCAAATCGGATGGAAGAAGCGGCCATCTCGAAGGCATACTCTTTGATCTGCGAACTGTCCTGAGGGGTCGCATAGCGGCGTATGGCAGAGTGAGGACCATGCCTGTGGTGATGGTGGTGGCCTGGGTTAGAGTGGCAGGGACACGATGGCGGGTGAGTGAACTGGACCGCCCGGAGCAGGTTCACTGCCCTCGTGGCAGCCTGCGAGACGAGTTGTCAGCAGTGTACCTCACGGGCTAACAGTTTGTGACAAGTCAAAGACATACCCCTGGAACGACTCTCACTGCAGCTGTCATGATGGGCAATCTAGTGCTATTGCTATCATCTCCTTTGACAGCAGACTACACGAACGGAGGGATGGGTTACAAAATGGGCAGAACGGCCAGGTCAACCCCAACTACCCGAGGCATTGGGTCTTGACGATGCCAAGCTCTGGACCAGTTGCCGTTGCAGACCAGGGGGGCCGCTCTCCCCTCACACGAGACACACTGGCCGATGGACCGGCTTAGGAGTCCAGCGGCAGTGAGGAGACCGGGGACAGGATGCCGGATCGTCATCGAGCCATCCCCACAATGGATTGAGATGCCATTCCTTGTCTTGCAACTCCGACTTGGAGAACAGTTGGGGTAGAACTGAGTGGGGGGAAATCTTTGACCCCGCACTTCGAAACTCCTGTCTTTGATGTACTTGGGTACCTTTCCACTCTCGGCTGTCCTCGTCAGACGGCGTGGGCGTCGCGGTGAATAGTACGAATAATACGTAATATACGCGAGGGCCCTGGTCATGATCTAGACCAAAGACGAGCTGCCTGACCAGGAAGGAGGGGCAGTGGAGCTCTCCCTGTAAGCTGGCGTCGGCCGGGAGTCATACGGGCTCGGAGTTGGACTCCGCGTAACACCATCTTCCGTGTATTCTGAGCACCAATGGCTTTCCTTTCCTAGATAGTGAGTTGCGGAGTTGAAACAATGAGCCCCAGTCTCCGTCTCGACTGTCTCTCTGGTTGAGAAGAGAAATTCGCCCGTCTTACTTGGCTTAGCACGGGACGTGAGAGACCTAGATAAGCGAGGGAGGTCAGCTACGCATGCTTGACCGACCACCTATATAAGTATCAACACGAAGACCATTGATCGATCCATCCGTCCAAGCCTGCCTTCAAGCATCAGGTCTCCTCCAGGCCAGGCAGGAACCATCATGACATCGTCCAACAGCTCATCATCCCAGCCGCGCCAGCGTCTTAGGGAGCTACTCCCCAACCTCAAAATCGGCAACTGGCCCACCGGCCCTCTCAATGGCATCACCGACGTGCAGGGTGTGCTTACCCATACCACAACACTGCGTCCGTCATCCAACCCCAACATCAAGACCGGCTCGACCGTAATCCTCCCTCACAAGGACTGGTTCAACCATGCCGTCTACGCAGGCATTTTCCGCTTCAACGGCAGCGGCGAGATGACCGGCTCCCACTGGATAGAGGAGACGGGCCTGTTGCACTCGCCCGTTGTGCTGACCAACTCGTTTTCCGTCGGAGAAGCGTACAGGGGCATCTATGAGCACGCTATCAAACACCATAGTAACGAGGGGGCTGTGGGCTGGTTCCTCCTGCCCGTCGTTGCCGAGACGTTTGACGGTTATCTCAACGATATGACTACCTTTGCGGTCAAGCCCGAGCACATTGTGAAGGGGATCGATGAGGCTACCGCCAACCTCACGCCGGAGGGATGTACGGGTGGTGGCACGGGAATGGTGTGTCAGGGCTTCAAGGGGGGCACGGGGACAAGCAGTCGCGTTGTGAGTGGTCTCGGTCTGCCTGATGCGGACGGAAATGCTCAGTCAAAGGATTACACTGTTGGCGTGCTGGTTCAGTCAAATTACGGGCGCATCAGAGACTTCCGCGTGACTGGGGTGCCAGTCGGGAGGCTCGTCATGGAGCATCTGGAGAAGGAAGGCAAGGAGCCTACCATGATCCATATCGCAAAGTCCGAAGAAGCCAAAGACAAGAAAGACGGGTCAATCATCATCATCTTGTCCACAGACGCCCCGTTGCATCCGACACAACTCCAGCGGCTCGCCAAGCGGGCCACCGTCGGGCTGGCACGAGTTGGAGGATACGGGCACAACCCCTCGGGCGATTTGTTCCTGGCCTTCTCCACGGCCAACAAGATCCCCGTGCAGCAATTTACCGCCGACAACAAAGCACTTGATCCTTTCAAGGCGAGAGCACTGGGATTGGAGGTTATCGATGACACGACCATCAATGGCTTGTTCGAGGCTGCTGCAGACGCTACGGAGGAGGCTATTTATAATTCCATATGCATGGCAGAAACAACAGTTGGGCACAAGGGGAATACGGTTGAGGCAATCGACCAGCAGCTATTGAAAACGATTATGGAGAAGTACCAGTAGTTAGCAGAAATTTGCGGTAGTAATGACAACAATATTGTACCCAGTGCCAGGTGATGTCTGTCGAAGCAGATGCTCCACCACACCAAGCCATTATTCTTTTTCAAGCCGATTGACGTGTCATTGATAATTGAATCAGGAAGCGATATTTGAATCAGTACATCTTAAGCCTTCATAATTCTTTTCACAAGGCTCGGGCCATGGACGTCTCGTGAGGGTAAACATCACCCATTTCCTCAAGCGCTTGCATGAAGATGCAATGGGTAACCTCGGAAGCATCCACATTTGAATCATCAGGCCCAGGTCTGATCAACTACACTCGAGGGCTTAAATACACTGACCGTAATGCTACATAAGATTATTGACCACCTCAAAGCTCAAGAGGGCCGCTGGGGTCTCGGTCGTCAACCCACCCGTAAGCCTCAACGACTTCGTCGCTCCGAGGCCACCATTCGATTTTGACCTCTTCTCCGTTTCTCAACACAACTATTCTCATCGGGACATCCAGCTCATCTTCGACTATCCACACCATAAACCCTTTCACAATGACATCGCCTTCTTTTACTCCTGCCTTGTCCGCTGCCGACCCGGGAACCAACCCGCGAACCTTGAAATCTCTCATCGACTGCGTCTCGAAGCCGAGCTCAAACTTCTGCCATTTCATCCTCACAAGTTTCAACCCATGCCTCTCAAGACAGTCTTCTGACGGAACGATTAGCTTGCCCTTGAACATAGCATCATAGCTTCGGTCAAAGTCCTCCTGTCCAATCAGACCAGCCAACTTCTCCTTCAGTGTCATCAAACCGCAGGGCTGGCCTTCTCTCCGCAGCTTGTAGAGATCCACAATCACATCGTCCATCGACCTCTCGCCGTTTGATTTGGTCCAGATTATCCCATCCAGTTCTGCCAGATACATCAAGCCCCTGTAATAACTTACCCGAGTAATGTCCACAGTATCCCAGTAATTCGACAGTACGTCACTATATGGCATCCCTACCACGGGTGAAGTGTAGTATGCCTGTGCATAGTTGTTCATACTCTTCACCATCCACTCCCTCCTGGATGGGTCATTCAACCCAGCCAAGGCCCCAACATAAGAGGCCACCCCCTCCACATACCACGCAGCCTCGTCCTCCTGCCACTCGGGAGGGCTCTCACCAGGGAGCGCCTCGTCAAGCAGCGCGAACTCATGCACGGTCTCGTGCGCGATCAGGTCCGCCAGCGCGTGCTCGTCCGTCTGGTCAACCGACAGAAGAGAGTACTCGACCATGAAGCTGAAGGATGCGCCGGTCCCGCCTGAGTTGGCCTCTATCTGCCGGAAGAAGACGCGGAACGGGTCAGTCGAGTTGTCGAAGTACGCCGCGATGCGGGCGTAGATGTGACGAGTCGACTTTGCGAGGTCGACCATGTCATAAGGTGATGGATCCAACCAATACATTGCGAAAGTGTTGGTGCCCTCTCCAGGTTGGGAAGTGATATCAATGCCCCACTCAGGGAAGCGCTGCAGGTATCCTACTGCAAAGATGGCGTGCGTAACGGTGAACTCCATCGTGCCGGTGGCGCTGGAGATGTGCTCGTCTCCGAGGGACCATGCTCCGTGGATGTCCGAAGGTGCGTCGCCAAGATCCCATTCTACCGTTGTCTGCCATGTCTCCTTCTCGCCGTGATCCTCTGATGGTGGAGGAGGGACGGGGATAAATCCCTCACCCTGGCCTACTAATCCACCGCCGGTGATGTCCCTTCTTAGATCGACCCTTGGGCCAGGCAAAGTCTTTTCATCTGTCCTCCTGTAAGGGGCAGTGAACTTGACGGTGATCATCGGAGTCTCTTCCGTTGGCAAGTCTTCCTCAAGCTCATTCTGGTCCAAGTACCACAGTCTTGGCCCTTTCACCGGATCCCTGTCATGGTATTTCAGCTGATGAAATTCGCCATCATTGACACTAGCGGTCAGAGGATTGTCGTCATCATATCTTGCTGTAGGTGTCTTGGCAATCATCAGCGGCAGTGAGAGCAGAGGTGTGTCAGCTCCGAACCGGTCCCTCGACACACGAAGAGTCATGGCAATATCAATTGCGATAGGCTCTAGCCGACTGTGCGGTGTATGGGTTGATTCATTGAATACCGGCTTCAGCAGCAGGCGCATAGATGGCAGGCTGCCGCTGGGTATCTTGTCGCTTCCCAGGGTGTGTTGCTGCTCATGCATGGCGTCTAGAGGCTTCTCCGTTCCAGTCGCGCCAGCATACAGGGACGGAATCTGGGATGGGATCAGTGATGTCGTGATCAAGAACGACAAGCCGGCTAGTCGCCGCACCCAAGATTTTGTCATCTGAGCCATGGCCGATGAATTAAGCGCCCCGGTGTAGAAGGCACGCCGGATTGAGATGACGAAGTTGACAAAACGAGTCCGCCGGAACTCATGTCCTCTTTAGGCTGTGCCGACTGCGCCGACCCTGCTGACCCCTGCGCCCGTCGACCTGACCGCGTATGAGTGGTAAACCTTCCAAGTTCGCACTAGTCTCGGCCTGGGCAGTGAGATCGTAAGGGACGCCTCCCATAATATAAGGATGGGAGTAACATCACGTGTGAGACTTTACAGTGTGGCTTGTGTCACAATGATTAGAAATCGGGTCATGCATGTTGATTCTTTCAATATTTAAGTCGTGAACCAATTGAGTAGATGTCACTGGGCGACCCTCCAGAGTAACACATCGTGCCTCTGCCTGATATTAGTGACCTTTACAGCTCGTGGCATCACAACAATATGCAATTATTTCTAGTATTGTCTCAAATCGCTCTTGCAATGGCCTCCTTCCCGGTCGGGATACCATTGCCCTCTCTCCCTGACCTCTTCGCCCCCAACACAAACTCGTCATCACCAGACCTCGTCGCCGAGGCTCAGATCCGCAACACCCTCGCCTTGTACCCCCTCTCCATTGACTCAAAGAACTTCACCGCCCTGTCCTCCGTATTCCATCCTGACGCAGTGGCCAACTTCTCCGAACCCTTGAACGTCGTCACGGGCCTGCCCGAGATCATGAGCGCGATAGAATCCGCGCTGGGGCTATTTGCAGGAACGCAGCATCATTACGGCACGCAGATAATCCGTGTCGACGACGCGAGGGAGTGTGCTAGGTCGGTCACTTACTTTTCGGCAGCTCATTTTGGTAAAGGCGAGGCTGAGGGCCAGGTATATTAGTTTTTAATGATCTGTTCCCTATCCTACCACCTGGGCAATTTGCTCTTACCCTTAACTAGGGGCTTTGATATGAGAGATTGACATTACTTTCTGCTCAAGGTACTTTATGCATATGGGCAATATCAAGATTTGCTTACACGCTCGGGGCAAGGGAAGTGGCTGATCAAGGAAAGGATTTTGGTCTACATGGTAAGTGCGCAATGCAGATGCTGAAGTGTACGAATTATGAGTGCGCTGACATATGACTTAGGGCCCGTTGATTGGTAACTTGTCGGATTTTGCTAGCAGCAGTTGAATTGTGCCGGTCCTTCAATGGCTTGGAGGTGAATGCCCAGGTGTGTATATCAGAAACATGTTCAATGGCCTCAAAATAAAGCGTTAAGCATCTATCGCAGCTATGCGAGATGCACAACAGCACTTGGATTGAGTACAAGCAAATCGGTAAGATTAATTTGTGATCAGCCACTCCTACCGGGGGGAGGGGGCATTTTGGACATGACCAGGGCATGTTGACTATATAATTTTGAAATGCTTTTGTAAGCATTTTATAGTACTGACATGTATTTTTTTTGTGTCCGTCAATTGACGCGCTCATTTCTGACATGATATCGGCCCTGACATGCTTTGATATGCTGTCAAGCCCTGATATGCTGTCAAGCCCTGATATGTGAGCTAAAAAAGGGGGTTTGACCCCTACTAAGGTCAAGTTTTTTTCCTTTTTTTAATTTGTCCCCAACCTAACTACCCTTCGGCTATTCTTTAGCTTGACTATATGTAACCTATTAGAAGCTATGGAAATACGGAATTACGGAAATCTTATTTGTTGGCTAAATAATAAGATCTAAAACTAGCTAATCAGAGAGATTCCTGATATGGCTTGATATGGCTTGATATGCCCTAATATAGTCTCAATTTTGATATGATGTTAATATAATTTCGACCCCTTGACAGATTTTACCTATGACAGTATTTTGTTAGTATTTTACTAGCCTTTTACTATAATATCTTAATTTTGTTTATATGTCAAGTCATGTGTGTATTGCCTACTAATGTCAGGGACCCCCCCTCCCCCCGGTAGGCTCATGTTGATCTGCCGATGAAGGCTGCCATAGACGATCAGTGAGGACGAATCCATCAATTCACACACCAGTGTGCTTTTGCAAACGAGCGTAGTAGTTTGTACACTATCTCAGCACCGTAAATGACTTCCTAGAATTAAGACAGAAATCTGGAAGGCTGAAAGGCTAAAAGAAACGTGATTCACCCAATTTTATATCTCCGATCAAAAAGGACACAGCAGAGCGCCACACTCTCAAAGTGCATTATTCCTCCAGGAGATCGTCCAGCGACCTCAGTAACGTCCCGACTAGGACCAATCAGCCCATTATTATCTTCAATGCTTACCAGTAGCCTTCTTGACAGGGGCGGCGGCGACGATCTTCTTCCCGGAACCCGCTACGACCTTCTTACCGGCAGTACCTAGGTAGTGCCACTGCTGGAGGACGGGCGGGTTGAAACCGAACAGGCGGCACCCTTGGACCCGCTAGATCCAGGACGCCTGAGCGTTGCCCCAAGAAGAATCCGAAGAGGAGGACGAAGAGCTCGAGGGAGGAGGCGGGGGACGACTGGGGCCAAATCTGCCATCCTGAAGGAGAGCAAAGCAGTTCTTTATAGCGCTGGGGGCGGCCCTGAGGTGATTGAGTTGCGCGGGTCCCCACCTGATTGGCTTCGCTGTCAGGCTGGGTGAAGTCATCACGGCCTGCCTGATGTTTCCGTACCAGCTATTCTCGAACAAGACCTGGGTGGCGCCGTCGGGACCAGAGACAGCTATTACGTGGGTAATCATGGGAATATTGTTCTTGCTTTGCTGGAAACTCTCCTTGATCTGCTGGATCAAGCGGGCTTTGCAAGTATCATAGTCATTACAGCAGCCCATTCGCTTTAAATGCTCGATCCATGATCTCTCGGATGACCCATTGCTTTCTCTTGCCATATTGATTGCCCGTCTCGCCCCTTGCCTCCGCCACTATCGCCACTTCTCTTTTCACCGCAGCATAATTTTCCCTATCCTCCGGATGCTCACGCAACCAGTCCCTAAATATGAGGTGGCGCGCAACGTCGGGACAGTCCGGTCCATAAACGTGGATGTTCGTATCAGGCGCCTGACATCCCAGGAAGCGGTGTCCGTAAAAGGCCGGTTGCCGGAAATACAAGACGAAACCGGCTGCCTCGAGCGCCGGCACATACGAGGCTTCATCGGCGGGATCGGCGACCACGAGGTCGACGTCGATCACGGACCTGGCTGAAAGCCCTGGAACGCTGGTGGATCCGACGTGAAAGACGTTGATTGCAGCGGTTCCGAGGGCATTGCGAATACGGGATTGTAGGTCGGAGAAGTCCTTCGCCCAAATCGGGTCGTAGTCCACAATGTGTAGGCCGCGCCGCGCGGGACGGCTGGCGAGCATCTCCATCGGTGCAGATACCTCCGGGTTGGTGGTGATTGCACTTGAAGGGATATTGGGAAACATCGCGACGAGTGGGTTGATTTGAAAGATCAAGGAGCAGGTGAGTCGGTAGCTCAGACTTGGTGACAGGAGCCAATTTGGCCTATGGGTCAGGATTTCACATCATGTTGGTGCGCAAATGTTGAGTCCACGGGTACAGAGCAGGTCGGAGTATGCCGGAGTTCGGAATGCGTTGGAAGATTCGATTCTGCAATTATGTCCGGCCGGCCGTGAGTCCTTCCAATTCTCTGGGGAAATAAAATGCAAAAGTTGGCATAAATGTATCTACCCATCCCACCTGGATGCATTAAATTGCGGCCGACGCTCACGTATTTGGTTCAGTTGAACACCCCAACGGACTGGCGACATCTGTTGCTTATTAGAACCCCGCTTCTCACTGCCCGATTCACGTTCTTGATCCCCACGAGTTCAAAACTGCGCTACCATAAAAGAAGCTAGTTGACTGACACTAGGTAGAATGTTGCTGTCGGATACATTGTACCCTTCTGCCAGCAACGCTCATCTATAATGCCAAGCTCCCGCAAAGATGGAGACGCTCTTTCAATTATCTTCCTTGCATTGCGCTGCAATCAGACAGCACCAGTCGGGTACCTAGAACCTTTCTCGACTTAAATATTTTTCAGGCTGCAAGAAGAGACCCTGGCCACGTGAGCGGGTTCGAATTTGGGAAATAAATTCTATTTGGGAAGCTTAGTGATCTTGTTGAAGAGCAATCGCTGGTGATGATGAACACCTCCAAGGTTGCTCGTATCAAATAATTCGCAACATGGAGCCTTGCCGCACTCTACGGGACACCCAAGCACCGGAACAGCCCGTGATATGATCCATTTGTCTATTGAACTTAAACCACGTTTTCTTCATGGTTTGGGTGAAGAGTAAGTACTAATTCTAGTACTTGGAGGTCAGCTGCGTTGTGCCTCCGACTAATGCCTCGAATCTCGCAGCAGCTTCTCCCTGAGGAAGACCTTCCATAAGAAGCTTCAGCTTCGCGCACGCCCCTTCTAGTTTGATAGTAATATCGTTGAGAGTGGGTTGCGCTGCGCTTGGATCTTCTGGCAGAGGCGGCATAGAATTGCGAAACCAGTTCAGGCGGGACTGTGACAGCCACTCCAAAGTCTTCGGGTAAGAGTTCCAATACAGGCCATTGAGGAACATTTGTAGTTGCACGAGAGGTAGGTCCAAGGTTGAGTCTGGATGTGGGATAGGTCGACAGAGCTTATTCTTCGTGTCGTTATCCTTGTACGTGGCCTCAACGTGCGCGATAAACGCGGCGCTGAAAACCTGCTGGCACATACGAACGGGTTGCAGCCTGATCTTGTCGTCTTGGAATATTGCCGTTGCGTCGAGCTTCGCGAGCCCATCTGCGGAGCAATCGACAAACAGCGTATCAGTATCTGGCGTGTAGCTGCCGTATTCGAGCAGCACTTCATGTGGGCTGATGCGAAGAATATGACCATGACGGACAATGTTCCTGATTCGCTTCAGCTGTTCGAACTCTTGAAGTGAAACTATGGCGCAGCGGAACATAGTAGGCCACACTCTTTCGTCCAGCTGAAGCAGTTGCTGGCAGGCTACGAGACGCCTGAGTAGGTCGTCCACTGATGAAGCAGCCATAACGCATTCGAGAAACTCTCCCTGTATGGAACGGTTCTTTATGGCGAATTCTTCTCCCAATTGAAAGCCGCTGCGATTCAGATAGAATGAGTCCCGAGGCATAATCCAAGTAATGCTGGACGGGTCGATACCGTTAGCTAGCAACCAGAGACAAGCGTCGATGCCTGTCTTGCCGGCACCTATCACGGTGTAGTTATTGTATGGTCGTTCCGCGCTCGCCATATTGTTAGGAGTCACAAAATCGACGCCTTCTGCGACGTCATATGAGGGAGGACCCATTGAAGGGACCTTGACTTTCATGTAGGTTGCATCTACGATGCGCGTCTCCTTGCCCACTTGATAAGTCTTTCCAGTCAGAATGGAATGGAAATCGCGTCCACCAGTATACTCATGCTTGGAATAGTAGGCGACCCGTCCGGATGGAAGGAAAGTCTGGTTCATAACAGTGTCATAATAAGCGCAAACTTCGTCTCGAGATGCGAGCTCGTAGAGCCCCTTGTTCCATCCCACTTTGTCGATGCTGTCGTTACCGAGATGTTTGGAGTTGACGCCATAGAAAGCGGAAGCTTGATGAAGGCGCACATAAGGATACGCGACATTCCAATGGCCGCTCGGGCGAGCATAGCGATCTACGATAGCCACGGTCTTCTGGGTCTCCGTGAGAATCGTGTCAACGAAGGCCATCCCCCTACCGGTGACGTTAGTCCTGCTACTATATTGAAGTGTTGAGACAAGGAATATTCCAAACATTGAACGCCGTGGATGTGACAGTTGAAAAGTGATGCTTACATGGCACCTGCGCCAATTACTAGGTAGTCGACATGGATGGTCTCGGTCATCTTGAACGAAGCTATTCTGGGTGTGTGAGGAGAGGGTTATGATAAACAAACATGAATTCGTTGAATGTGTGACAATGTGTTCTTACATGATTTTGGCAGCTCGCACCCAATGTCCTTATACATGTTCTGCAAAGTGGATATACGGATAGTTAGACGATCCGAGTAAATGACTAGTTGAAGTGACTGCTACATCCAACAGACATGCTTCGGTAAAACTTTAAACCAACGGGGCGTATAGAATGAACTTTGACCCAACGGGACGGACTGATTACTGAACGTCGTCTACATTATGCCTTGGCCCGTATTCCGTTGCTCGATATTCGAACATACCTGCTGAGAATAGACTCTATTGAGTCATTGACACTTGCGAAGCGCCTCTCATTATATAAACCACTGATGTGTCATTATTGCAATGATTATTGACAACTCTGCTGTCCACAGTAAAAGAACTCATCACGTTTCAGTGGGGACGATCGATACTTCCTACCGCGAAACACCAAAGAACCCCTGGGAGCCCCAGAGGCATATGTCTAATCTCTTGTGTGATTAGAGGGCAAAACGATCCTACCTTGAACCTCCTTGGATCACTTTCATCATGGCCGAAGCATTCAGCAGTCTGCCTAGCGGGGTTCTCAAGCAGCCTGAAAGGTTCACCTTGCGCGTTCCAGACCACGAATTGGAGGACTTCAAGCAGCTGCTCAAATTGTCAAAAATCGGGCCCGAAACATGGTACAACAGACAGCAAGGTGGCCAATTCGGTGTCACCCGAGAGTGGCTCATTAATGCCAAGGACGCTTGGCTTGGATTCGACTGGCGAAAACAGGAGGACCGTATCAACTCGTTTCCCAACTTCATGTCCAAGGTTGAGAATGCAGATTTGGGGACCATGAGCATTCATTTTGTCGCTCTATTCTCCAACAGAAAGGACGCGCTACCTGTTATTTTCCTTCACGGTTGGCCAGGCTCGTTCCTCGAGTTCTACCCAGTGCTCGATCTGCTCGTTGACAAATACACCCCGGACAACATGCCGTATCACATCATTGTACCGTCGTTACCTGGATATGGAATCTCTTCGGCATCGATTCCATTGGACAGGGAGACACATCCAGACTCCGTCGCAGAGTCCTTGCACCAGTTGATGCTCGACTTGGGATTTGGTGGAGGGTACGCGGCCCAAGGCGGCGACATTGGGAGTTTCATTGCCAGGTACATTTCGAACTATAACGAGTGCAAGGCATTCCATCGTGAGTCTTCTAATGAATTTTATCCTGGAACGAATGCTGACGGGAGATCAGTCAACATGCTTTTCCCTGAATCAATGGACAATATTGATCACGCCGACTCCCTCACACAACAAGATCTTCAGAATTTGCAGCATATGTCGGTCTGGCGATCAACCGGAACGTCATACGCTCTGCAGCATGGATTGAGACCATCGACCATCGGTCTGGTATTGTCCGCTAGCCCACTCGCTCTGCTAGCTTGGTGAGTTTAAGGCGTGTGAGCATCGTGCGTTACCGCTAGTACCTAGGTACTGACGTATCACAGGATCGGAGAGAAGTATCTGGAGTGGATGGACTCACGCCACCCTCTCAAACTGGAGACGATTCTCGAGCTTGTGAGCCTCTACTGGTTCACAAATACTTTCCCCAGAAGCGTCTACCCATACCGTCCCATGGCCCAATCTATGATTGCCGGGAAGACCATGTCGATTCTCACATCAAGGGAGACTCCGCTTGGATATTCAGCTTTTCCCAGAGAAATCGGCTTTGTGCCCAAAGCTTGGGCGGAAAAGGCTTACCCAAACCTGAGGTTGTATCGGTCGCATGACAAGGTGAGGGCATAACAACCTAAAGCCCTGGATTCTCTCCGACATGGTGCTAACAGGTCAACAGGGAGGTCACTTTGCCGCGCTGGAACAGCCAATGCTCTTATTACAGGATGTGGAAGACTTTCTTAAATCAGTCCAACTAACGCCAAAGGAAATAAAGATAATATAATTTGTTAATTTCTAGCATAGCTATAAGTACCTATATCGTATTGTTTAGTTATAGAGTAAATACCCCTCCTAGGTATAAGGTTAAAAGACCTATAACTATATTTTACCAATTATAGTAAATGAGAGAGTGTGTGCGTGGGTGACTGGGGGCCCCACTATCTGCTTAGTCATCCAGTGTGGCCCATTCGCCCACACCCTCTAGGACTAGGACCTTCCCTCCACAACCCCTTCAAACCTTCCCCCTTACATAGAAGGTAGCACCGTCTTAATCTAAATTAACATATTGAGGATAGTTGCCTTATCTCTATTCCCCTCTTATAATAGTATATTTAACTATATTATCCTTCTACACCTAGTTCTTCCTACTTAAGCCTCTTTTTAAGCCCTATAATCCTCTTCTAGTCTAAATTTAAAGGTATAAGCTTAGAACTATTAAATTTATATTTAATAGTCTTAAAGGGTTAAATTAATTCTAATTTAAGCTTATATTCTTTAAGAAATCTTAAGAATATATTAATAATCCTCTTATCTCTATTTTCTTCTTTTAGGTAGTTATACTTAAGGGTATTCCTTATATAGATAAAAACCTAGTTATTAATCTCTATTTTTATAACTAGTTCTTAGGTTTATATATTTAGATAATAAAATATAGTTAACTTACCTAGTAGTTATCTTAGCTTTAG
The DNA here is from genome assembly GCA_023522825.1 of Diaporthe ampelina. Taxonomy (NCBI): domain Eukaryota; kingdom Fungi; phylum Ascomycota; class Sordariomycetes; order Diaporthales; family Diaporthaceae; genus Diaporthe; species Diaporthe ampelina. The sequence continues at coordinate 350,708 of JAMFTM010000345.1, forward strand.
TAGTATAATAGGCTAATAATTATTTTTAAGTGGTCTTATAATATAGTATAAGAAGGTTATAGTAGTTACTTAGTCTTATTAGATAAGTATATATTTAAGTAGAGCTAAAACCTTAGTTAGAGTAATAGTAGCTTTTATAATTACTTATTTTAGCTAACTTATATTTAAAGGCCTAAGTTATATAGTAATAATATTTTTATATAGTACTTAATAATATTAAACTAACTTATAAACTATAATAGCTTTAACTTTAATAGTAGTACTAATATAAATAGGTATAGCCTAATATTATAGCTAGAATACTAGTGTAATATATAAGTTAGGGTATAATTATATTATATTTATATATATTATAGAAGGAAGGAAGACCTATAGGAAGGTCTACTAGGGCCCTTAGGGATAAGCCTAAAGAAGGTAGTCTATATATTTACTAGCTATAAGCTAGCTAGTAACTAGCTGCTAGATCCTATACCTATCTAACTATCTATAGGTATAGCTACACCCTATATATAACTACTATAAGTACTAGGGTTATAAAAAAGAATATAATATCCTTATTACTTTCTATTATAATATAATTAACTAAAATCCTTTATATAAATATAATATTCCTCTATTAGTTCCTTAATATATTTAAGGTTATACTTTATCTTCCATTTATTATATTAGGAGTTATATTCCTTTTATTATATAAGGTACTTAACTATCTTATTAAATAGCTTATAGTTAAGTATATATTTAATTTTATAGTACTCCTTATTCTTATTAGCTAATAAGTTAGTATACTTAACTAGTAGAGGCTAAGGTATATAATAGTTAAACTCTTTATCCTTATATACCTTATATAGAAGAAGGTATTAGATAGAAATAATAGGGTTAATATAATCCTTATTCTTTCTAAAGTTAAGGTAATATACTAGTAGAGAGATCTTAGTAATAATAGTATAAGGGCCTTCTTAGGGTATTATAAGCTTAGTATTCTAAGTCTTAAAGAGGGGTTTATATACCTTATCTATCTTAAGCTAGACTTTATTATTAATATTAAATTTAATTTATCTATATTAAGTATTATATTAAATCTTATTATTTAAAATAATAACATCTATAGCTAATTATATATTATATTATAGGTGCTTATATATAAAGTAGATATTTATAACTTAGAGGGGAAGTTTAGAGCTTATTAGTCTATTAATAGGTCTAGGAATTTTAAATCTAAATAGAAATTTATATAAACTTATATTAAAAATATATAAATATATTCTATTTAGATTTTATTATAAAGCTAAGAGTATATTAACCTAATTATAGTTAGGATATTTAATAATATAGTAGTAAAGTACTAATTTTATATTTTAGTTTTTATATTTAGATTACCTATTAGCTTAGAGATAATAGGTAGTAGTTATCTTAAAGTATATTCTAAAGGCTTTCTATAAGCCTTATTAGAATACTAAAAGGAATTTAGTATCTTAGTTAGAAATAATAGCTTAAGAGTATAACTAATTACTTAATAACAACTAGTATATTAAAACTACTACCTAATTATTAGTAGTATATATTATATATCTAAGTATTAGAAGTATATACTTTAAAGTTTTATATATAATTAGTATTATAATATTAAAGAAATTAAATCCTTTAAGACTTTAAAGAGTATTAATAAAAAGTACTAATAATAAGGTAATTATAAAATCTATTATAATAATATATATAAGTTCTTTAAGAGCTTAGATTAACTAAAGGTTTTTAAGTAGTATTTAGTTATCTTTATATTATACTCTATATTAATAGTAGTACTTAATATAGTTCTTAATTTTATATCTCTTTTTTTATATATAAATATTTTTAAGATCTACTATTATATAATTATAACTAAAATAGTACTTATTATTATAAGTACTAGCTAGAATCTCTTAAATTAATTATTAGGGAATATATAAATATTTATAACTATTATTATTATAGTTATATAATAACTAATTAACTAAGTAAAATATATACTTAGGCTTTAAAGTTAAGATAATATTCTTATTATTCTTAATAATAACTAGCCTATATCCTATTATAATAGGTATAGTTAGGCCCTTAATAATTTAATTATAAACCTTATTATACTTATAAGTTTTAGTAAAATATTATTAAAGAAAATTATTTATCTAAGCTTTAATAATAAATAAAATATAATTATTATAATTATTTTAAATAGAGTTAAAAATAGGTTTTTTAAAGTATTTCTTAGTAATAAAATTACTAAGGGTTACTAATTAAGATAGGATATTAGGTATTAAGTTAAGGTATTTAGCTAAGTAATAAACCTTAAGCTTATATTTATTTAAGTAAATATTAGTATTAATAAGTTAATAATTAAATTAATCTATTAATATTATATTTAATAAAGTTTACTTAATAATACTATAAGTAATATTATAATTAGTTAAGATAATAATAAAGTAATTTAAAAAATAAAAAATAGTATATAGGTATTTAATAGTTTAAATAAAATATATAACTTTAAGCTTAGAAGGGCTATAATAGAGTTTTAGTTTAGAGAGGTAATAGCTAAGAAATATTATTAGTTTAATAGTTATAAAGGGTATATCTTAGCTTAAAGTAAATATTATACTATCTTTTAAGTAGTAAACTATAATACTAAAGCTATACTAGAGGCTATTATTAACTTAAAGGAATAATTATTTATTTAATAATATATAATATAAATAAAGTTCCTTATAAATATAGATTTAGAGGATATTAAAAGAAGTAATCTCTTAAAGTATAAGATTAAATTAGGTAAAACTAGTAAAGGCTAGGTACTTACTCTTATTACCTATTTTAACTTAGCTAATAGCTTATCCTATAGTAAAGAGAGCTACTTTATACTTCTAAAATAGCTTAGATATCTATATATAGTAGATAATTATAATATATAGAAATCTTATAGTACTTAGGTATATTTCTAATAACTTTAATATCTTAGGAAATTTAAGATTCTAAAATCCTTTAATATATTCCTTAGTAGTAAATAATTTAAGTAAGTTAATATAAAAGCTAAATAGCTTAATAAATAGGTAATTAAAGAAAGACTTCTTTAAGGAGATAAAGATACCCTTCTTAAGAAATAAATTAAAGATAATAGCTAAGTACTTATAGTACTCCTTAAAAGTATTAGAGAAGATAATTATATTATTAATAAAGGTATAATAGAACTTCTTATACTTTTCTAAAAATTAATTTATAAAATACTAAGTATAAACTAAGGAATTATAGTAACCTATTAGGGTAACCTTAAAGTATTTAAAACTATAATAACTAATTATAATAAATTAATTATAATAAATAGGATAAATAAGGAATTAGTAAAAAAATATAGAGGTATTAATAACTATAATTTATTTCTTTTTATAAATAATATTAATTAGGTTAAATTATAAGGATAGTAGGTAATTATTAGATATAGCTTACTTATTAAGTAGTTATAAATTAATAATAGCTTATTCCTTTTTAATATTATAAATAATATATTAAATTATAAAGATAGGGAATATAAAAGGGTAGATTTTATTAATCTTTTCTATATAACTTTACTTATAGAGCTTCTTATAAATTTTATTAAGAACTTCTTTACCCTTTTATAATAGTAGATATTAATAATAGTTAAGCTTAGTATATTATTAGTTATCTATTAAAGGTACCTTTATTATTTAATCTTTAAATATATTAATTAAACTCTTATCCCTTTAGAGCTTAAAATAAGACTTAGCTATCTTATAAAGTTTTATAATAAATATAAGGTTCTTATTATAAATATAAATATTATTTTTTATAATAAAAAAAGAAGTCTTATTTAAAATCTTAATATTAAATAAACCTTTAATATAATTAAAATAAGTAATATTAGGGGGTATCTTTATAACTTCCTTAAAATTAAAAAGCTTAAAATTAATATTTATAATTATAATATAAATAATATTACTATAAGATATAATAGAGTCTATATTAATATTTAAGGATTTAGTATTAATATTTCTCCCTTAAGTAAAGATAATAATATTTAAAAATATCTTAAACTTAGTACCTATTAAAATAGTTCTAATATCCTAAGTTAGTACCTAAGATATATTATAAGAGCTACTAGTAAGGTCTTTATATTAAAACTTAATAATTAATATAACTTAGCTTATTAAGCTAGATAAGACTAAGGCTTTAATAATATTATTAAAATCTATAATAAAGTAGATAGAGTCTTTATAATTATAAATAATCTCTAAATAAATATACTTATTAACCTTTATTAATTTAGAACTAGAGTTATAAAGTATTATAAACTTAGAAATATTTATATCTATTATAATATTTATAATAATAAGATATAAAAATATAAATATAAAGGTATAATCCTTTAAAAAATTAATATAATAAATAACTATATATATAATTTAGTTAGGCTATAATATAAGTAATTAAGCTAATATTACTTTCTAAATTATAAGCTATACTATTTTCTTTAAAATTATAAAAGGAATTATAAAGTTATAATTATCTAAATAAGTAATAATATTATCTTTAAATAAAATAATAATATTATATAATTTTAACTACTTAGTATTAAGTAGATAGTTAATAATAAGGTAATAATTTTCTATAATTTAGGTAATATTTTCCTACTCTAATAGATCTAATATATTATTAGCTTTAATACTAAGGGTAAAAAAAATAAATTTAGTAAATTTATTAATAAAAAAAGGCTTTCTATTAACACCTTAGATATCTTATAGTTTTCCTATCTTAGATTATAAAATAACTTTAATTATATATTTAAAATTAATAAGGTATAATTATATAATAAATAATTAACTTATATTAATATTAAGGTAAAGTTTAGTCTTATTACTATTAAAACTACTATATATCTTAATATATAAGTAAGTAAAATTACTAAATATACTAAGATTAGTAGGCTTAGAGGGTATTTCCTTAATAATATTTATAATTAGATAAATAATATAATTTTATACTATACTAATAAAGATAATATCTTTATTACTAAAGATAGGCTTAGAATAGAAGTAAGTTTAATTATTTCCTAAATAATAAAAAAGAGTATTACTTATAGAGAAAGTAGCTTTATAATAGCTATAAGTTATCTTAGAGCTCTTAACTCTAAAGATACTATAATAATTATTAATAAATAAGATATTATCTATAAAGTTAAAATTACTACTAGAGTTAAATTATTCTAAATTACTATCTATTTATATAATATAAATATAATTAGATTTTAAATTAGAGCTATTAATAAATATAATATTATTAACTCTATCTTACTTATTATACTAGTTATTATAAGACTTATCCTTATTATAAGGCTTATAGTTATAATTATTAAACTTATTATAATTAGTACCTTTAGGTTTTAAATACTTATTTTAGTAATTATTATATTTATAATAGTTATTATAATAATCCTTATAATAGTTAATATCTAAATAATAATAATTATTATAATATAAATATATAATAGAGGAAGTATTAAAGAATTTACTAAGACTATAAGTATCCTTAATAAATACTAAGAGAGTACCCTTATACTTATTAATATACTTTATATAATCTTTAAGAGAATTAAATTTATTAGGTAGCTTAATATTCTAATAAAATATAATAAATATTATATTTTAAATCTAATAAAACTAATTATCCTAATTATTATTATTAAGGGTAATAAGCTTTATTATATATACTTAATAAATCTTCTTCTAAAAGTAATTATTTAAAGCCTTATAGTTCTTATAAAGTAATTAGAATAAAATATAAGTTAAGTTATACTTATTATTAATAATAAATTACTTAATAGTAAATTATTCTTTTAAGGTATTAATTATAGTTTCTATTCTACTATCTAAAAAAGCTTAATACTCTTTATATATAAGCTTTATATACTAGTAATAAAGATAGGATCTTCTAAAATACTAAGAAATAATAAATAATATCTTATACTAATAATTAAATAATATATAATAATTATTAAAAAGGCTAAGTATAGACTCTTTAAAGTAGTTAATATTAGTATAAATAATATTTTTACCTAAAAATACTAGACTAAGACTTTCTTTATTCTTATATAAGGGGTTAAAGATACTTATTTACTTCTAAGGCTTTAACTTATTATAACCTAAGTTATATATTAGAGGATTTAATAAAAGATTACTAAGAAGTATAAACTATACTTATTTAATTTTAAATAGTAAATAATAAGAAGTATATAAGTAATTAATATATTCTATTATTTTAGTTACCTTATAATTATATAGAGTAGAAGGCTAATTAAGTAGATAAGGATTCTTATAAGGTAATAAATAAGATAGATAATCTAATAATTATAATAATCTATAAGGTTAGCTAAGTAGGGGAGGTTTATATAATATACTTAAATAAATAAAATATAAAAGATATCCTAAGGGGTAGCTATAAGGTAGATACTAAGTTACTAATAATATACTTAATAAGTAAGGATATAAGCCCTACTAAACATTTAGTAGCTAAGGTTATTACTTAGGAAACTTAGATTACTAAGTATTAATTAGTAATAATAACTATTTAAATATTAATAGTTATTATAAAAGTAATAAAGTAACTTCCTAATTATTATAAATAGGGGGTTAAAAGTACTTAATATAATTCTATATTCTCTATAGTAACTTACCTAAATAAGGAAATTACTTAATATATCTCTACTTACTACTTCTTTACTAGTACCATAGGTATAACTTAGTAACTATATATTATTTATAGAGTAGGCTAATTTATATATAATATTACACTCTATTAGCCACAACTCAAGATTAGGTTATTAACCTCACCTCCCTAAATTATATTAATACCATAATTAGTTTATATCAATTCACAATCATATTAATAAACTATATAAGTAGTAATATTATCTATAAAATCATCATTCTCTTCCCAAAATCAGCCTCTCCACCCTAATATCATAACAACCTCTTTACTTATATCCTCTTCCCCTTCAATTAACTAAACTACCCCTCTATTACCTACACCTATAATACTACCACCTATCTTAAATAATAAGTTTAAATTACTACCTCCATTTATTACTTTAATATTATAAGTATTATAGTAATTATATAACTTAATACTAACTATCTAAGCTAATAAAATAGAGATTTATAAGTTTAATATCTCTCCTTAAGAGTATATATAACTTTAGTTACTACTTAATATTAGGAAAGAGAGTAATATTAAAGCTAAAAGAGTATAGTTATTATTAATATTACTAACTTTATAAGGTAACTACCTTAAAAATAGTTCTATATTTATAAAGTATCTCTATAAATTAAATTATTAGTTTAAGGATAATATTTATTATAATATCTTCTTATAAATTAATACTTTAGGAAATATAAGTATATAGTTTTAAATTTAAATACCCTTAATTATATATAATTAGGTTACTAATAAAATTAAAGAACTATTTTATAATATATTTAAGTTAGTTATAAGTAGTATAAAAGTTATTACCCTTAATATAAAGTATAATTTTTCTAATAAGTTTTATAAATTAGTAATTAAAGAGAAATAGACCCTTAAAGTAATAGAAGTAAAAGAGAGGAAAATATAGGTGGTAGTAGGAGAGAGTATAGACTTATAATTATAGGTATAGCAGTAAGATATACTAATAGGCTTAGTAATAGTAGAGGAACTAATAGTAAAAGAACTAATAATAGAGGAACTAATAGTAGAGGAACTAATAATAAATATATTATTACCAGCAGCACCTACCTAAGATATTAACACTAATATCTACCTTAAATATAAATAAAAAAAGTAATATTATAAAATAACCCAACCTAATATTTACATCTTTATTAGTAATATAATATAAAATTTATACCCTACTATTATTATTAAGGTTAACTTTTCCCACCTATTACTATTTAATTAAATATAGAGCTATATATATAAGAGTAAGAATAACTACCATATTATTATTATACTAAATCTTAAATACTATAATAAGAAGGATTAGCTTTAGTTATACTAAGAGATAAATAAATAATAAAGACTATATAAGAAAGTTTCACCCTATTCCCTTAAACTAAACTTATTTTATTATTATAATATAGTTAAAGCTAAGTACTCACTTAACTCTTATAGCATAAAATATAAATTAAAATATATTAATATATATAAATTTACCTACTTTAATAAGATCTTAGAGTTAAATTATAATAATCTTCTTAATAATAAGGAAATTATAACTATTAGTAAGGCTATACTTATTATTATTACCTAAGGAGGAAATATTAGTATTTTATATATCAAATTAATTAGAATTATAAATAAAGCTATATAAAGTTAAGTAGTTTATAATAATCTATTTTTATAATTACCTAGGAAGAAAAAGTATAAAGGTAAACTCCTATCTTTATTATTTAACCTTAATAATATTAGTAGTAGCTCTAATAGTATTAAGATACTTATAAGTAATATTTCTAAGTTAAGTAAGAAATAAAAATAATAGATAATAAATTATATTTACTATTCTTATAATTAATAAAGTATATAAATAAGTACTTATTATTTATTATACTACCTTATTACTTAAACTATCTAATTATATAAAAGAAGCTAATTATTACACCTATATAAATCTACTAACTATTAGTTAGTACCTTTAACTTAATCCTATTATAAAGTCCTCTTTACTATATATAACTTAATTTTATAAAAGCTCTTTATATAATTTTAGAGGTATATTTTATTATATAATATTATAGTAGGTATATAAATAGGGTAGTAATTTATAGCCCTAGGTTCCTAAGTTAATAGGTAAATATTTATAAAATACTAAGATAAAGTATTATAATTATAAAAGAAGTAAGTAAGGATAGTAAGGTTTAAATTAATAGGTATTAAGGTAAGAGCCTTAATAATATAAATAAAATACTTTTTTACCTTTTTATATTCTCTAAAAATAAATTTCCTAAATAAGATACCTTAAACTAAGGGGTTAAGATTTATCTCTACCTCTATTAATAAAGGTAGCTATACCAAATTAATTATTTTATTAAACCTAAAAGGCTTTTTAATAGTATAATAGGTAATAATAGCCGTGATTATAGTAATTCTATATATAAATTAGGTTAGTTTATATTAGTAAATATTAAGCTTAGTAATAAAGTTTTAATATACCTATATAACTCATATAATATAATATACTATTTACATTATTAATAAGGGGCACTTAGAGAATATTTAATATTCTTTATTAAGTTAGGCTTATAGGGTCTAAGGGCTAAATAATAGAAGCTAATATACTACCCCCCATCTAATACTTAATATTAATAATAGCCTACTTATAATTTTACTTTACCCTAATCTTATTTATTATTTCTTTTTATAATCTTTCTAAAAGAGCTTTATATTTATTTTATAACTTTATATACTAGGAATTACCTTTATATATATCTTAGAATTACTAGCTTAGTTATATATATTTAATATTAGTATAAAGAGAAAGTATCTACTATTATATAAGAATAATTAGTCATCTTAAATCTCTTAAGAAACTATAGCTATTAGCCTATATTATAAGATCTTATTAGAGCTATTAAGCTTAGTTAATTACCTAAAGATTAGTATAAATAAATTAACTTAAGTAGTACTTTTAGAAGGTATTCAAATTTAGTATATAGTCTATAATAAGGTTTTATAATACTTTACTAATATTACCTACTAAAGGTTAGTAATAATAAAGTATAGGTAGTAATCAACTATTAGGAAGAATAAATAAGGCTTAACTACTTTAGGATATAAGCTAAAAGAACCTTAAGAGTTTATAAGATACTTACTACTCTAATTAAGATTATTTTCTACTATATATTAAAGATTATAGTAAATAGTATTCCTCTTAAAATCTAATAATTACCTAACTTACTTTATTTATCTACCTATTATATCCTAAGTTATTAGCTTCTTAGATATTAGAAACCTATTAGTTATCTTATTAGCTTAATAAAAAATATATTAGCCTTAGATATTATCCTTAAGGGGGAGAGGGAGTTTATTTATATTTAGATAAATATATAATTAATTAAATATATATAAGTTATTATTTAAGGACTTTAATAGAAATGTGTGATAATAGAATAGAATAGCTAATAGAAAAATATAAGAACTAAAAAAAAGGCTAGGATTAAAAATAATCTTTAGGATAATAAAGGTGTGCCTATGAGACCTTAATATAGATTATAAAGAAGCTACTTAGGTAGATACTAGAATTAGGATAACTTACTTTACCTTTAGGCTAAGGTATTTTTTTATATATATTAGATTAAGCTTAAGGACTAACCTAGGTTATTTACTAATTAGGTCTTAGATAAGTAATATCTCTATATTACTAAACCTTAGCTCTAAAATTAATTATAGGTGGGCTCCCTAGGGTATAAGAAGGAGGAGGAAGAAAATAATTAAAATTTATAGTTCTCCTAACTTAAATATTTTTTTTATAGTATATAAAGTTATCTTAATTTATAACTTTAAGTTCTTAAGGGTTATTAATCTATTTTAGTACTTTTTATATATTAGTTTATACTTTCTCCCTAGCTTAACTATAGCCTATTTATTAGTTAGTTATATAGTCTAAAAGAATTAGACCTATAGGGTTATATTAAAATAGCTATCTTTAGACTTTAATATTTAGATATTAATATTATATATTAAGTTTTTATTAATTTAGAGGTTAACCTTATATTAAGTTACCCTTTAAAAGGTTAGATGAAAATAATATTAGAATATTATAAGGGAGCTTTTAGAGTGTAGAGCCCGTTTAATATATCTACCCTTTTTAGTTTATTAAGTTAGATACTAGTTTAGGAATTAATAGAGAGCTTAAAAATCTAGTTTCTTAAAATATTTCTTTTAGTTTTATTTTTAAAGTACCTTTATATAAAACCTATTTAAATTAACTAAGCTTAGTAATATTAGGTATAAATAGTTTAAATAGATAAATATTATTATATTTTAGTATTAATAATTAGCTTCTTAATACCCTTTATATATTCTTTATATTAAAATTAGTTTAGGTTAGTAGTATATATTTATTTATAGTAGTACTTAATAGGGCGTAGGTTATTATTAAAGAGAGTATTAGGATTAATAATACCCTTATTATTAATACTCTTATAGCTAATAATCTTATTAGTTCTCTTATTAAGAATATTATTAATACTCTTATTAATTATTACTATTAGGCTCATAGAAAGTCTATAGACCTTATTAATAATCTTAAATATATTATTTATCTTTATATTATTATTATTATTAGAGCTGAGAAATTAATACTTACCCTTATTAAGCTTATTATTTATCTTAGTTTTAAAAGAGTTAAGGTCTTTAATAGCCTAGGACTTATTATTAGTACTTAAATTAGATTAGTTACTATTATTAGGTATAAATTTAAATTTAGATTTAGAGTTTACACTCTAGTTAAAGTATTAAAATGAAGCTACTTAATTATTATATTTCGTAGCTTTTATTTATAGTTATAACGTAGTTACTATTATAGAGGTAACTAAGTACCTATTATATTAAGTTTTAGGTTTTAGCATTTTATTAAAATCTAAGTCTTATTATTATAGAGTCTATAAAATATTTTATATAAATTAATCTTAAAATATAAAAAGGAAGCCTAAGGGGCCTAAGGGGTGTACTCCAAACTATTAGTAATATTTATAATAATTATTAGATTCCTCATATTAATCATATTTTAGTTACCCACTAGTTAACCTTAGATAATATTAATTTAATAATTAAATATATTTATTTACTTATTTATATATAAAAACCTTAGCACTATTATATATTACATAGATAATATATAACATATTATTTAAGACTTAGGAACTTTTAGAGTTTTCTTTATATTAGTATTATAGGGCTAGTCTATTATATCTTCATACTTAGATTAAATAGCGGCGTAACTTAATATAGTTAGTATATAGGGGTATTTATATTATTATATACTAATATATATTAAGGGAAATAGTTAAAGTGAATAAATAGGTAAATAATTAAAATTAAGTATAATTATATTAATAGGTAGATAACTTTCTTTTTTAGTATAAGTATAATTAGGCTATATTTATTTTAATAATTATTAATAATTTAGTATATAGTGTCTCATTTAGGTATATTTACTTAATAAAATATAAAAAGTTAAGATTTTATATAAGCTTTCTTTATTATTAGTTAATATTAATAAGTATTAAGTTTAGGAAATATTATTAGGAAATTTACTACCTTTTCCTAGTTTATCTACTAACTATTAGACTACTTTAAGTATTATTAATTATTATATTTTACTAGTTAATTTCTATTATTATTTATAGGCATTATAGGTTATATCTTTATATTTAAAGTATATAAGTATTTCCTTAAGGAAAAGGTTGAGGCCATAGCCCTTAAAATGAGTGGGTGACTTTATAAAGGATGGGATATTTAAAAAATATTTATTATAATAAGTTAGGTTTAAGTAGAGGAGGATTTATATATTCTTTAACCTTTATAACTATTAGAATAGGTATAAGAGTAAGCCTATTAGAGAGCTTATTATAATACTTTAACTTACTTCTTATAGCTATATTAGTAATTAGCCTAAGTAAATAGCTTATACTACTTAGTAACATAATATTTCTTACTTAAAAGCTTATTTACTATATTATAATTAAATATTATTATTATATATAGCTATTTCTTATAAGCTTAAGCTATCTATAAGACTATTATTAGGCTTAACTATAATATTATTAGTACTAATAGTATTATTTAAGTATAATATTATATATATATCTTTTATATTATAATTCCTAATTATATCTTTAATAGAGAGATTTAACTTAATATATATAGTCTAAAAATATTAAAATATATTATTTTATTAAAAAGGATTTTAGTAAAAGAATATAGGTATAGCCTTATATATCCCTATAGGTGGGTATCTAATATTAAAAGATAGTATAATAACTTTTTAGTAATTATAATAAAGATAAAAGGTGAGGTTAAACTTTTTAGTATAATTAATTTATTATATATCTTATTTAACTATATTTAAATTAATAAGAGGTTAGTAATACTAAAGTCCCTTATTCTTTAAGGTGATTAGCTTAGAAAGGAATAAAAAATATATAATATCTCGTGGAGTAAGATTAACCCTATTGTTACTATTTAACTCTAAATTATAAGTAGTATAATATTAGGTGGTTTTAACTCTTAGGGGTCCCTTATAATTAATATAAGTACTATAAAATATACTATAACATTCCTTATATTATATAAGAACTCCCCTTTCCTTTATAGAGCTATAAATATAGTAACTTAAAGTATTATTTGGGATAATACTAGGTATATAGTTGGAGCCTAAGATTAACTTTTAAATTTAATTATTATAAGGGTTAAAACTAGTTACTATAATTACTTCTTCATTAAATAGAACCTTAAATAATACCTAAAAGTTAGAGTAATTAAAGTTAAATATTAAGAGTACCTATAACACTTATTATATGATATTTAGAAACCTATTTACTCTTAGCTCATTAAGGGCTACTAGGGCCATTTATTCTTAGACTTTATATTTATCCTAAAAAAGTAATAAATCTTAATAATATTATTAATATATAGCTTAAAGAAGTTAAAACTTTAGGATTCTAAGTTTATTAAAACCCCCTAGAAGTTGATATATAACTTTCTTAGCTAATTAGTATTAGGGCCTATTATTTTAAATTAATACTATGGGAGACGGTATATTATCTTAGTTTAGTACTAATTTATTAATAAATGGGCTTCTTTTAAAATCTTTCAAAACGCCCTCTTATTTTATAGGTTTTTAATATACCTTTTAACCTCCTAATAATTATCTTATATTATTTAATACCACTTTATCTAGCTCTATAACATCTATATATACCTAGTAATTTATAATATACTTTTATAATTTAAAATAGTTATAAATAATATTTTATTTATAAAACTTATAACTTATATATCTTAGAGTTTTCTTATATGATTTAAACTTCTTATTATAGATCTTAAAAGTAAAGTTAGTAAATATCCTTAATATTTACACCCTTAGATTAGGTGGAGCCTAGTTAATAAATAGTCTTATAGTTAACACTTAAGTAAAATAAGTATTTTATTATTTATACCTATAATAAATATTAATTAGTGATTTTTTTTAATTTATCTTAGACTAAATACCTCTTCTTAATATAGTAGCTAAAATTAAGCCTTATAATAATAGTATTATATAAAAGTATTAATTATATCCTATTTATTTATATCTAATTTAGCTTAGTGCCCGTAGTAATATTATTTATTATATTAATTAGTAGAATAGAAGCTTAATAGTTAAGATATATAGTGATTTATAATAGTGAGTATTTTAGTAAAATAGTGGGGGCTAGAGGAGTAGTCTTATTTATATAATAATATTACCCCCTAATATACTATATTATTTTTTATAAGGAAGTTTAAAAGCTTTAATATAATTTATATATTATTTAATATAATATAATCCTATATTTTTTTATTATAATAAGTATATATATGTTATTATAAAGGTATTAGAAGTTTTACACTAATATTACTTAAGTCCTTATATAATTATATTACCTAATTAGATTTAAACTATATATAACTACTCTTTTAATTTTAATTTCCATAGTGATAAGGGGAAAGGTAATTAATAATAAAGCTAATATAATATTAGGAGGTAAGCTATAAATAACGAGCTAAATAATAACCTAATTACTAACTTAAAGCTATTATATTAGAAATCCTTAAATATAATTCTAAAGAAGAAATAAAATGAGTAATAAGATTAATATTATAAAAATCCTTATTATACCCTTATAGGTTATATTCTATGTGCTACCCCCTCTTATATTAAGTAAGTAGTTAAAAAAAGTACCTAAATATATCTTTAAGTTAAATATTAGGGTATATAACTTAAAGATAACATTAGGACTTATAAGAGATAGTTATATTATTATCTATTAGGTTTCAACTATGTGTAGGATGAACCCTATTAACATTAGGAATTTTAAGTTTCCTATATTAATATTATTAGACATAGATAGCAAGTTATTTATAGAGATAAATACTATTAAGAATGATATTATTATTCTATTAAAGATTATAATTATATATATAGCCGGTATATAATATATATTAATATTAAAAAAGCTATTAGGTTTTACCTAACTATTTTACTATAAGATATATTAGAGACTTATAATTAATATAGGAAATAGGGACTCCTAAATTTTTATAGGTACTTTATTAAAATAGACTTATAATAAAAGAATGTAAAAGTATAATATATTAGTATTTTAATTAGTTTAGAGATATAATAATAGAATATATATAAAAGTATAAGATAGCTATTAAAATATTAAGTATTACTTTTTCACACTACCTTTAGAAGAATAAGGAGGACTATAATTTTACTATATTTATAGGTTATATAGATAATTTTATCGAAGAGATTTAGCCTAAGGTTAAGTAAAAGTACTTTATTAATAAAGGATAATCTATTATAGTCTATATAACTAAGGATTTTAACGACCCTATCTATAGAATAGATCCTAAAGGGTGTAAATAGCTATTTAAAGGACTCTATATAAATAATAATAGAGGTCTAAACTTACTCATTATAAATAATAGAGGGAGTAATTTAAACCTATAGTTATAATAAGTTTAACTTAATAAATAGGGCTATATAGTTAATAATTAAATAAGTATTAAATTTTCTAGGAAATAGCTAGAAGATAGGTAACTCCTTACTTAAGTTTATTAACTATATAGCTAATATAATATAGGTATAAGTGGTGGAAGTTATATTATAAATAGTAAGATACTTAAGATAATATAATAAGAGTTAACTAAGTTAGTTATAGATGGAACCTATACTATTAGTAAGATAATAACCTTCTTATAGGACTTTAAGTAATAAAAGTATAACCTTAACTATAAAGAGTATATTTATAAGGGCTAACTTATTATTTTCTATAGCTAAGCCCTAGGGACTATCTTATTAGCTCCTAAAAGCCTAGATAAGTGCTTTACTATAACCTTTAGGGATAGGGAAAAAGTATTAAAGATAATAATCTATATTATTATCAAATATTATTAGGACTTTATAGTCCTTCTTATGGGTGGAAGCTTTTAGAGCCCTATATAGTAAAGGTATATTACTAAGATTTATAAAGTAGCTAATAATTAATATAAGGTACTTATTAAATATACCTTCTTAGTTAATTATAAGTTATACTTATATATTAAGTCTTAATATTATTTACTTATACTAATTAATTATTTTTAGGTTATTAGTTATATTAGTAGGAATTATCCTTTTTATACTAAAGATACCTTTATTAATATCTATTTTATAAGACTTAACTATTAGAGTTTAGATTATTATCTATTATTAGTGTGGTATAGTTAACATGGATAGGAAGGAAACTTTTCTCTTTAGCCTAGGCTATAAGTTCTAATTAATAAATATTATAATATAAGTATTTTATAGTAAAATTATTAAGTTCTACCTTATTTATAACTTAGATTATTACTCTTAGAGTTTACTTAGACTATTATTCCTAGTTATAAGGTTAGACGAGGTCTTATTTATTAGGTTACCTATTCTATATAATTTAAACTAGGTAGTAGTATTAAAGGATCTTCTAAAGGGGGCTAATATAGCCCAAATATTTATTAGTGGCTTATATATTATAGTTTTTATAAAGGATATAAATAACACCCTACTTAAAGATAACCTATTAGATAGTATACTCTTTATATTTAATTACTATTAGATAGAGTTAGGTTTTATAATACCTAAGAATTCTAAGGATATAAAGTGATATCTAATCTTAAAGATTAACCTAGTAAGTAAGTATCTTATTATTAAGGAAGTCTAATAGTTCCTATATTAGTATATAGGTTATAAGAAGGAGTTAGAATTATAAGTTTATTATTATATATACTATTATTAGTATATTTATTAAGAGTACTACCTATTAAAGTATATAGATAGATATTTTCCATAACACTAAGTTATTAGCTTTACTATCCTATAGATATAATAATAAATAATATAGGTATTAGGCTCTATTTTAAATAATAGTATTAATATAAATTAGGGATATAAGGCTAATTAATATTTAAATAAAAGAGATAAGAGTGAGAAAAGTAGGATTTTAAAGAGCTTATTAAAATAAGTATATAATAGATTCTATTAGACTAATAGTAGCTACCTAAAAATATAATTTATAATAATATAAATAGACTTTAAAATATCCTAAGAATATTATAAGCTATTATTAATAATTCTATTAAATAATAGTAATATAATTTAACTATATAGAATTTCTATAATAGGTAAGTTACAAACTTCCCAATATAGTTACACTTCCTTATATAAGAACTACCTAGGCTAGGAATAATAAGGGAAAAAGGAATTACCCTATTATTAATAATTTAAGCATACCTTTATAACTAAGGATAATTAAGGAGGGATAATATTTAAGAATATATCTTATCTAA